>CM060247.1:60794087-61074274 GCA_030684275.1 Acipenser oxyrinchus oxyrinchus | reverse complement strand
TAGATCAGTGTGTAGAGTGAGATCAGAGGGTAGATCAGTGTGTAGAGTGAGATCAGAGGGGTAGATCAGTGTGTAGAGTGAGATCAGAGGGTAGATCAGTGTGTAGAGTGAGATCAGAGGGTAGATCAGTGTGTAGAGTGAGATCAGAGGGTAGATCAGTGTGTAGAGTGAGATCAGAGGGTAGATCAGTGTGTAGAGTGAGATCAGAGGGGTAGATCAGTGTGTAGAGTGAGATCAGAGGGTAGATCAGTGTGTAGAGTGAGATCAGAGGGTAGATCAGTGTGTAGAGTGAGATCAGAGGGTAGATCAGTGTGTAGAGTGAGATCAGAGGGTAGATCAGTGTGTAGAGTGAGATCAGAGGGGTAGATCAGTGTGTAGAGTGAGATCAGAGGGTAGATCAGTGTGTAGAGTGAGATCAGAGGGGTAGATCAGTGTGTAGAGTGAGATCAGAGGGGTAGATCAGTGTGTAGAGTGAGATCAGAGGGTAGATCAGTGTGTAGAGTGAGATCAGAGGGTAGATCAGTGTGTAGAGTGAGATCAGAGGGTAGATCAGTGTGTAGAGTGAGATCAGAGGGTAGATCAGTGTGTAGAGTGAGATCAGAGGGTAGATCAGTGTGTAGAGTGAGATCAGAGGGTAGATCAGTGTGTAGAGTGAGATCAGAGGGTAGATCAGTGTGTAGAGTGAGATCAGAGGGTAGATCAGTGTGTAGAGTGAGATCAGAGGGTAGATCAGTGTGTAGAGTGAGATCAGAGGGGTAGATCAGTGTGTAGAGTGAGATCAGAGGGTAGATCAGTGTGTAGAGTGAGATCAGAGGGTAGATCAGTGTGTAGAGTGAGATCAGAGGGTAGATCAGTGTGTAGAGTGAGATCAGAGGGTAGATCAGTGTGTAGAGTGAGATCAGAGGGGTAGATCAGTGTGTAGAGTGAGATCAGAGGGTAGATCAGTGTGTAGAGTGAGATCAGAGGGTAGATCAGTGTGTAGAGTGAGATCAGAGGGGTAGATCAGTGTGTAGAGTGAGATCAGAGGGTAGATCAGTGTGTAGAGTGAGATCAGAGGGTAGATCAGTGTGTAGAGTGAGATCAGAGGGTAGATCAGTGTGTAGAGTGAGATCAGAGGGGTAGATCAGTGTGTAGAGTGAGATCAGAGGGTAGATCAGTGTGTAGAGTGAGATCAGAGGGTAGATCAGTGTGTAGAGTGAGATCAGAGGGTAGATCAGTGTGTAGAGTGAGATCAGAGGGGTAGATCAGTGTGTAGAGTGAGATCAGAGGGTAGATCAGTGTGTAGAGTGAGATCAGAGGGTAGATCAGTGTGTAGAGTGAGATCAGAGGGGTAGATCAGTGTGTAGAGTGAGATCAGAGGGTAGATCAGTGTGTAGAGTGAGATCAGAGGGTAGATCAGTGTGTAGAGTGAGATCAGAGGGTAGATCAGTGTGTAGAGTGAGATCAGAGGGTAGATCAGTGTGTAGAGTGAGATCAGAGGGTAGATCAGTGTGTAGAGTGAGATCAGAGGGTAGATCAGTGTGTAGAGTGAGATCAGAGGGTAGATCAGTGTGTAGAGTGAGATCAGAGGGGTAGATCAGTGTGTAGAGTGAGATCAGAGGGTAGATCAGTGTGTAGAGTGAGATCAGAGGGTAGATCAGTGTGTAGAGTGAGATCAGAGGGTAGATCAGTGTGTAGAGTGAGATCAGAGGGGTAGATCAGTGTGTAGAGTGAGATCAGAGGGTAGATCAGTGTGTAGAGTGAGATCAGAGGGTAGATCAGTGTGTAGAGTGAGATCAGAGGGTAGATCAGTGTGTAGAGTGAGATCAGAGGGTAGATCAGTGTGTAGAGTGAGATCAGAGGGTAGATCAGTGTGTAGAGTGAGATCAGAGGGTAGATCAGTGTGTAGAGTGAGATCAGAGGGTAGATCAGTGTGTAGAGTGAGATCAGAGGGTAGATCAGTGTGTAGAGTGAGATCAGAGGGTAGATCAGTGTGTAGAGTGAGATCAGAGGGTAGATCAGTGTGTAGAGTGAGATCAGAGGGTAGATCAGTGTGTAGAGTGAGATCAGAGGGTAGATCAGTGTGTAGAGTGAGATCAGAGGGGTAGATCAGTGTGTAGAGTGAGATCAGAGGGTAGATCAGTGTGTAGAGTGAGATCAGAGGGTAGATCAGTGTGTAGAGTGAGATCAGAGGGTAGATCAGTGTGTAGAGTGAGATCAGAGGGGTAGATCAGTGTGTAGAGTGAGATCAGAGGGGTAGATCAGTGTGTAGAGTGAGATCAGAGGGTAGATCAGTGTGTAGAGTGAGATCAGAGGGTAGATCAGTGTGTAGAGTGAGATCAGAGGGTAGATCAGTGTGTAGAGTGAGATCAGAGGGTAGATCAGTGTGTAGAGTGAGATCAGAGGGTAGATCAGTGTGTAGAGTGAGATCAGAGGGTAGATCAGTGTGTAGAGTGAGATCAGAGGGTAGATCAGTGTGTAGAGTGAGATCAGAGGGTAGATCAGTGTGTAGAGTGAGATCAGAGGGTAGATCAGTGTGTAGAGTGAGATCAGAGGGTAGATCAGTGTGTAGAGTGAGATCAGAGGGTAGATCAGTGTGTAGAGTGAGATCAGAGGGTAGATCAGTGTGTAGAGTGAGATCAGAGGGTAGATCAGTGTGTAGAGTGAGATCAGAGGGTAGATCAGTGTGTAGAGTGAGATCAGAGGGTAGATCAGTGTGTAGAGTGAGATCAGAGGGTAGATCAGTGTGTAGAGTGAGATCAGAGGGTAGATCAGTGTGTAGAGTGAGATCAGAGGGTAGATCAGTGTGTAGAGTGAGATCAGAGGGTAGATCAGTGTGTAGAGTGAGATCAGAGGGTAGATCAGTGTGTAGAGTGAGATCAGAGGGTAGATCAGTGTGTAGAGTGAGATCAGAGGGTAGATCAGTGTGTAGAGTGAGATCAGAGGGTAGATCAGTGTGTAGAGTGAGATCAGAGGGTAGATCAGTGTGTAGAGTGAGATCAGAGGGTAGATCAGTGTGTAGAGTGAGATCAGAGGGTAGATCAGTGTGTAGAGTGAGATCAGAGGGTAGATCAGTGTGTAGAGTGAGATCAGAGGGTAGATCAGTGTGTAGAGTGAGATCAGAGGGTAGATCAGTGTGTAGAGTGAGATCAGAGGGTAGATCAGTGTGTAGAGTGAGATCAGAGGGTAGATCAGTGTGTAGAGTGAGATCAGAGGGTAGATCAGTGTGTAGAGTGAGATCAGAGGGTAGATCAGTGTGTAGAGTGAGATCAGAGGGTAGATCAGTGTGTAGAGTGAGATCAGAGGGTAGATCAGTGTGTAGAGTGAGATCAGAGGGTAGATCAGTGTGTAGAGTGAGATCAGAGGTTAGATCGGTGTGTATAGTGAGATCAGAGGTTAGATCAGTGTGTAGAGTGAGATCAGAGGGGTTGATCAGTGTGTAGAATGACATCAGAGGAGTAGATCAGTGTATAGAGTGAGAACCGAGGGGTAGATCTGTGTGTAGAGTCAGATCAGAGGGGTAGATCGGTGTGATGAGTGAGATCAGAGGGGTTAGATCAGTGTGTAGAGTGAGATCAGAGGGGTTGATCAGTGTGTAGAGTGAGATCAGAGGTTAGATCAGTGTGTAGAGAGAGATCAGAGGGGTAGATCAGTGTGTAGAGTGAGATCAGAGGGTAGATCAGTGTGTAGAGTGAGATCAGAGGGTAGATCGGTGTGTAGAGTGGGATCAGAGGGGTAGATCAGTGTGTAGAGTGAGATCAGAGGGTAGATCAGTGTGTAGAGTGAGAGAGTAGATCAGTGTGTAGAGTGAGATCAGAGGGTAGATCAGTGTGTAGTAGAGTGAGATCAGAGGGTAGATCAGTGTGTAGAGTGAGATCAGAGGGTAGATCAGTGTGTAGAGTGAGATCAGAGGGTAGATCAGTGTGTAGAGTGAGATCAGAGGGTAGATCAGTGTGTAGAGTGAGATCAGAGGGTAGATCAGTGTGTAGAGTGAGATCAGAGGGTAGATCAGTGTGTAGAGTGAGATCAGAGGGTAGATCAGTGTGTAGAGTGAGATCAGAGGGTAGATCAGTGTGTAGAGTGAGATCAGAGGGTAGATCAGTGTGTAGAGTGAGATCAGAGGGTAGATCAGTGTGTAGAGTGAGATCAGAGGGTAGATCAGTGTGTAGAGTGAGATCAGAGGGGTAGATCAGTGTGTAGAGTGAGATCAGAGGGGTAGATCAGTGTGTAGAGTGAGATCAGAGGGGTAGATCAGTGTGTAGAGTGAGATCAGAGGGTAGATCAGTGTGTAGAGTGAGATCAGAGGGTAGATCAGTGTGTAGAGTGAGATCAGAGGGTAGATCAGTGTGTAGAGTGAGATCAGAGGGTAGATCAGTGTGTAGAGTGAGATCAGAGGGTAGATCAGTGTGTAGAGTGAGATCAGAGGGTAGATCAGTGTGTAGAGTGAGATCAGAGGGGTAGATCAGTGTGTAGAGTGAGATCAGAGGGTAGATCAGTGTGTAGAGTGAGATCAGAGGGTAGATCAGTGTGTAGAGTGAGATCAGAGGGGTAGATCAGTGTGTAGAGTGAGATCAGAGGGTAGATCAGTGTGTAGAGTGAGATCAGAGGGTAGATCAGTGTGTAGAGTGAGATCAGAGGGTAGATCAGTGTGTAGAGTGAGATCAGAGGGTAGATCAGTGTGTAGAGTGAGATCAGAGGGTAGATCAGTGTGTAGAGTGAGATCAGAGGGTAGATCAGTGTGTAGAGTGAGATCAGAGGGTAGATCAGTGTGTAGAGTGAGATCAGAGGGTAGATCAGTGTGTAGAGTGAGATCAGAGGGTAGATCAGTGTGTAGAGTGAGATCAGAGGGTAGATCAGTGTGTAGAGTGAGATCAGAGGGTAGATCAGTGTGTAGAGTGAGATCAGAGGGTAGATCAGTGTGTAGAGTGAGATCAGAGGGTAGATCAGTGTGTAGAGTGAGATCAGAGGGGTAGATCAGTGTGTAGAGTGAGATCAGAGGGTAGATCAGTGTGTAGAGTGAGATCAGAGGGTAGATCAGTGTGTAGAGTGAGATCAGAGGGTAGATCAGTGTGTAGAGTGAGATCAGAGGGTAGATCAGTGTGTAGAGTGAGATCAGAGGGTAGATCAGTGTGTAGAGTGAGATCAGAGGGTAGATCAGTGTGTAGAGTGAGATCAGAGGGGTAGATCAGTGTGTAGAGTGAGATCAGAGGGTAGATCAGTGTGTAGAGTGAGATCAGAGGGTAGATCAGTGTGTAGAGTGAGATCAGAGGGTAGATCAGTGTGTAGAGTGAGATCAGAGGGTAGATCAGTGTGTAGAGTGAGATCAGAGGGTAGATCAGTGTGTAGAGTGAGATCAGAGGGTAGATCAGTGTGTAGAGTGAGATCAGAGGGTAGATCAGTGTGTAGAGTGAGATCAGAGGGTAGATCAGTGTGTAGAGTGAGATCAGAGGGTAGATCAGTGTGTAGAGTGAGATCAGAGGGTAGATCAGTGTGTAGAGTGAGATCAGAGGGTAGATCAGTGTGTAGAGTGAGATCAGAGGGTAGATCAGTGTGTAGAGTGAGATCAGAGGGTAGATCAGTGTGTAGAGTGAGATCAGAGGGTAGATCAGTGTGTAGAGTGAGATCAGAGGGTAGATCAGTGTGTAGAGTGAGATCAGAGGGTAGATCAGTGTGTAGAGTGAGATCAGAGGGTAGATCAGTGTGTAGAGTGAGATCAGAGGGTAGATCAGTGTGTAGAGTGAGATCAGAGGGTAGATCAGTGTGTAGAGTGAGATCAGAGGGTAGATCAGTGTGTAGAGTGAGATCAGAGGGTAGATCAGTGTGTAGAGTGAGATCAGAGGTAGATCAGTGTGTAGAGTGAGATCAGAGGGTAGATCAGTGTGTAGAGTGAGATCAGAGGGTAGATCAGTGTGTAGAGTGAGATCAGAGGGTAGATCAGTGTGTAGAGTGAGATCAGAGGGTAGATCAGTGTGTAGAGTGAGATCAGAGGGTAGATCAGTGTGTAGAGTGAGATCAGAGGGTAGATCAGTGTGTAGAGTGAGATCAGAGGGTAGATCAGTGTGTAGAGTGAGATCAGAGGGTAGATCAGTGTGTAGAGTGAGATCAGAGGGTAGATCAGTGTGTAGAGTGAGATCAGAGGGTAGATCAGTGTGTAGAGTGAGATCAGAGGGTAGATCAGTGTGTAGAGTGAGATCAGAGGGTAGATCAGTGTGTAGAGTGAGATCAGAGGGTAGATCAGTGTGTAGAGTGAGATCAGAGGGTAGATCAGTGTGTAGAGTGAGATCAGAGGGTAGATCAGTGTGTAGAGTGAGATCAGAGGGTAGATCAGTGTGTAGAGTGAGATCAGAGGGTAGATCAGTGTGTAGAGTGAGATCAGAGGGTAGATCAGTGTGTAGAGTGAGATCAGAGGGTAGATCAGTGTGTAGAGTGAGATCAGAGGGTAGATCAGTGTGTAGAGTGAGATCAGAGGGTAGATCAGTGTGTAGAGTGAGATCAGAGGGTAGATCAGTGTGTAGAGTGAGATCAGAGGGTAGATCAGTGTGTAGAGTGAGATCAGAGGTAGAGTAGATCAGTGTGTAGAGTGAGATCAGAGGGTAGATCAGTGTGTAGAGTGAGATCAGAGGGTAGATCAGTGTGTAGAGTGAGATCAGAGGGTAGATCAGTGTGTAGAGTGAGATCAGAGGGTAGATCAGTGTGTAGAGTGAGATCAGAGGGGTAGATCAGTGTGTAGAGTGAGATCAGAGGGTAGATCAGTGTGTAGAGTGAGATCAGAGGGTAGATCAGTGTGTAGAGTGAGATCAGAGGGTAGATCAGTGTGTAGAGTGAGATCAGAGGGTAGATCAGTGTGTAGAGTGAGATCAGAGGGTAGATCAGTGTGTAGAGTGAGATCAGAGGGGTAGATCAGTGTGTAGAGTGAGATCAGAGGGTAGATCAGTGTGTAGAGTGAGATCAGAGGTAGATCAGAGGGTAGATCAGTGTGTAGAGTGAGATCAGAGGGTAGATCAGTGTGTAGAGTGAGATCAGAGGGGTAGATCAGTGTGTAGAGTGAGATCAGAGGGTAGATCAGTGTGTAGAGTGAGATCAGAGGGTAGATCAGTGTGTAGAGTGAGATCAGAGGGTAGATCAGTGTGTAGAGTGAGATCAGAGGGTAGATCAGTGTGTAGAGTGAGATCAGAGGGGTAGATCAGTGTGTAGAGTGAGATCAGAGGGTAGATCAGTGTGTAGAGTGAGATCAGAGGGTAGATCAGTGTGTAGAGTGAGATCAGAGGGTAGATCAGTGTGTAGAGTGAGATCAGAGGGTAGATCAGTGTGTAGAGTGAGATCAGAGGGTAGATCAGTGTGTAGAGTGAGATCAGAGGGTAGATCAGTGTGTAGAGTGAGATCAGAGGGTAGATCAGTGTGTAGAGTGAGATCAGAGGGTAGATCAGTGTGTAGAGTGAGATCAGAGGGGTAGATCAGTGTGTAGAGTGAGATCAGAGGGTAGATCAGTGTGTAGAGTGAGATCAGAGGGTAGATCAGTGTGTAGAGTGAGATCAGAGGGGTAGATCAGTGTGTAGAGTGAGATCAGAGGGGTAGATCAGTGTGTAGAGTGAGATCAGAGGGTAGATCAGTGTGTAGAGTGAGATCAGAGGGTAGATCAGTGTGTAGAGTGAGATCAGAGGGGTAGATCAGTGTGTAGAGTGAGATCAGAGGGGTAGATCAGTGTGTAGAGTGAGATCAGAGGGGTAGATCAGTGTGTAGAGTGAGATCAGAGGGGTAGATCAGTGTGTAGAGTGAGATCAGAGGGTAGATCAGTGTGTAGAGTGAGATCAGAGGGTAGATCAGTGTGTAGAGTGAGATCAGAGGGGTAGATCAGTGTGTAGAGTGAGATCAGAGGGTAGATCAGTGTGTAGAGTGAGATCAGAGGGTAGATCAGTGTGTAGAGTGAGATCAGAGGGGTAGATCAGTGTGTAGAGTGAGATCAGAGGGTAGATCAGTGTGTAGAGTGAGATCAGAGGGGTAGATCAGTGTGTAGAGTGAGATCAGAGGGTAGATCAGTGTGTAGAGTGAGATCAGAGGGTAGATCAGTGTGTAGAGTGAGATCAGAGGGGTAGATCAGTGTGTAGAGTGAGATCAGAGGGTAGATCAGTGTGTAGAGTGAGATCAGATCAGAGGGTAGATCAGTGTGTAGAGTGAGATCAGAGGGGTAGATCAGTGTGTAGAGTGAGATCAGAGGGGTAGATCAGTGTGTAGAGTGAGATCAGAGGGGTAGATCAGTGTGTAGAGTGAGATCAGAGGGGTAGATCAGTGTGTAGAGTGAGATCAGAGGGGTAGATCAGTGTGTAGAGTGAGATCAGAGGGGTAGATCAGTGTGTAGAGTGAGATCAGAGGGTAGATCAGTGTGTAGAGTGAGATCAGAGGGTAGATCAGTGTGTAGAGTGAGATCAGAGGGTAGATCAGTGTGTAGAGTGAGATCAGAGGGTAGATCAGTGTGTAGAGTGAGATCAGAGGGTAGATCAGTGTGTAGAGTGAGATCAGAGGGTAGATCAGTGTGTAGAGTGAGATCAGAGGGTAGATCAGTGTGTAGAGTGAGATCAGAGGGTAGATCAGTGTGTAGAGTGAGATCAGAGGGTAGATCAGTGTGTAGAGTGAGATCAGAGGGGTAGATCAGTGTGTAGAGTGAGATCAGAGGGTAGATCAGTGTGTAGAGTGAGATCAGAGGGGTAGATCAGTGTGTAGAGTGAGATCAGAGGGTAGATCAGTGTGTAGAGTGAGATCAGAGGGTAGATCAGTGTGTACAGTGAGATCAGAGGGTAGATCAGTGTGTAGAGTGAGATCAGAGGGTAGATCAGAGGGTAGATCAGTGTAGAGTGAGATCAGAGGTTAGATCGGTGTGTAGAGTGAGATCAGAGGTTAGATCAGAGGGTAGATCGGTGTGCACAGTGAGATCAGAGGGGTAGATCAGTGTGTAGAGTGAGATCAGTGGGGTAGATCGGTGTGTTGAGTGAGATTAGAGGTTAGATCGGTGTGTAGAGTTAGATTAGAGGGTAGATCAGAGGTTAGATCGGTGTGCACAGTGTGATCAGAGGGGTAGATCAGTGTGTAGAGTGAGATCAGAGGTTAGATCAGAGGGTAGATCAGTGTATAGAGTGAGATCAGAGGGGTAGATCGGTGTGTAGAGTGAGATCAGAGGGTAGATCAGAGGTCAGTGTGTAGAGTGAGATCAGAGGGTAGATCAGTGTGTAGAGTGAGATCAGAGGGTAGATCAGTGTGTAGAGTGAGATCAGAGGGGTAGATCGGTGTGTAGAGTGAGATCAGAGGTTAGATCAGAGGGTAGATCGGTGTGTAGAGTGAGATCAGAGGGGTAGATCAGTGTGTAGAGAGATCAGAGGGGTAGATCGGTGTGTAGAGTGAGATCAGAGGTTAGATCGGTGTGTAGAGTGTGATCAGAGTGGTAAAGCAGTGTGTAGAGTGAGATCAGAGGGGTAGTTTGGTGTGTCGAGCGAGTAAATATTTGAACTCAGTTTGTGTTAAACAGTCGTTCTTTTTGTTCTAACACTAAAACAGTAAGGAAAAACACAAGTAAATACTGCACTCTTGTTCCTGCGTCTTCCAATGAATGCTATTACAATGTGTGTGCGTATTTTACTTTCACTTTCGTATGTGATCATCTTTTTCAAGTAATCCAAAAACACTAATAGTATTATTTTACATCTCTATTGATAACCAATTTAATTTCGAATCAATACTCTGCAAACATAGTAAACCACCACATATATTTTTTTGAACGTATAGCTAGAAAAATGTTTTAGCTCATTGCCAGATATCCATGACGTAATTAAGAAATAGACATGGTTTAACAATGCTAATTACAACTTTAAAGGAAGTAGAGAGGACAGAAATAAACGTCAAATGTTTTCTATAGCTTATTAAAGGTTATTTTGAAAAAAAGTGCAGTTTCTTTCGTTTCATTTTATACTTAACTGCACCCACTTATCTAAATAAAGAGATTACCGCAGTCTTGTTTCTTAACAGTAAAACAAGCGTGGTCATGCAAACCCTTACATGCTACTTTCTCTCGCTGTTTAATTCTGAATCGATTAGTATTTGCTTCTCACAATTATATCAGTTATTTTAATGATAGAACTGTAAGGTCTATAGAAAAAAATATGTATTTACCTGATTAAATAAACTCTGGTGTGTATCCACTTTCTGTCATGCAGATCGGTACTGCTGATTCAATCTGGCCAAATCCACCTAAGAAACTGTTATGTTCACTCCTGTTTTCCATTCCCATAGCCAACCATAGAAAAAGTGTTCGGATTTAAATTAACCACCGTTTGAGAAAAAAAGGGCATTAATACACAACAGTGCCACATCGCCACACTGAGGACATTTAAAATAAAAAAAATAAAAATTGGCAACTTTATTTTTAGAGTACTGGGGCCAAAACGATATACTCACCCCTCCATGTCGGAAAAGTGCAGGGGCCATGGCCCACCTGGCCCCCATGGAGGTGGCGCCCTTGCCTGAACTGTTTTAATTGTTTCTCCTTTTGATGCATAGGGTGGGATACAAACACAAACTTCCTAAATGTAATAACTTACTGTATAGAACCTGGGCAGTGGGATTACGAAAGTGCTATTAGGAACTTTCAATGTGAGGCTTTCCTCCTCATTAAATAGGTTTTTCCGTAGTCCCCTACTAAGGAGGCTATATATTTACAGTAGACAAGTGTCACACCTACCTGCAAGAAATGGGATTGCCAGTGTCACAACTATGAAAGGTGAAGTTAATAAAATTGTAATTTGATTCAGAATAAACTAACCACAAATGGAGAGTTGACTTTCCATTTTAATCACTGAGTTTTCCTATATTTTAATTCAACTTAAAAGTTGACATTTGTCAGTTAGACTTTTTTTAAAATATCAATTCAAGTGTTAGTTTTATTTTTAATGTCTGATGCACTATAATGTTACTTTCACAATACAAGTTAATCATGGACGACGAAAAGTTAATTGATGAGGTGCAGCAGTATCATTTATTATTTGATTGCATATTGAACGACTACCAAGACATCCAAAAGAAAGACAATGTCTGGGTGGCTTGCAGGTGGTGCATTTAGCAGCACCGAGAGATTTTTTTTCCGATTATGCAGGTTGCATAAAAATAGGCTTATTAATATGCAAAAATAAACCAGAGCATGCATGCAGTCTACATATCCAGCATTTCAATGCAAAAATGTGCACTTTTGCTGGCTTTTGAAAATGACACAAAAAGGTCCTGCATTCACACAACTTGAACATGTGACCTAAGCTATGGCTTTTTTATGATAAATAACATTTTGTTCACTAAATTATTCTGTGGCACAAATCTGTGACAAGAAGGTCTTTACATAGGCCTACACATAAAGCGCCAAACAAACAAAAATATTATCGAGGTCCTACTATTCTATATGTTGTAAAACAAAGCCAGCAATACATTTATGTGACTGTGGCGGAGTGTCCCGCCCCTATGTATTTATTTATTATTATTTGTATTTGTTTGAGGCGCGGATAAAAGCGCTGCGTCTTTTGTTATTATTTATAATTTAAAAACCCTGTGAGGATGCGTGACTGATCAGCTACTGATTATTTAACTAGCTGACAGTCACGCATCCTTACCAAATGCGTGCAGACTGTAATGAGGGTAATAAGATAATTAACAGCTAGTTAACCCTCGCCAGAGTATAAGAACCTGCAGCTGTCCGTGCTGAAGGTGGGAGTGTAGAGTCTAGAGAGAGAGTACGGGAGAGCGGAGAGAGAGCGAGGAGAATATAAAAAGAACAATTGCTATATTTAAAATATACTTGTTCCTGTTTGTTTGGCCATTGCGCCTTTTTGTTTTGTGTTTTGTTATTGTTTAAATCTTTTGTTTTTGGTTTGTTTATTTAATAAATCCAGCTGAGTGCCGTAGCATTCAGCTTCACCCGCCCATCCATTGTTTTGATTCAGTTACTTCCTGGTCCGTGACGTCACCACACCTCACCACTGCAAGCCATCCTGTCACAGTGACACATCCCAACATTACCAAGCTCATACATAGTTTTGAAGATACTATAACTACAACTGTACAATTACTACTAATAATAATGATAACAATAAAACTGTTGGATATACTGGGATGTTCAATAACTCTGATCTATAGATTCCAACCTTTATTTTACAACAGAGTTGCCGGAGGTCAGGGTGGTAACCTTTTATCCATAGACCTCTTTTGCAATGGGACAGCCCATCTCTAGTATGTCCAATAGAAATGCATGGGCGGGGTCATGAATTTATTTCCAGTTTTTTGGATCATTTCCAAGTCGTGTCTTTTGTGGACTGACATTCGGCGACTTCGCTCGCTTGCTCTCGTCGCTCCCGTCCAGTGTGGATGCACTTAAAATAAATTATACAAAAAGTGCAATGCAAGTATTTTTAAAGCACGGCACTGGTTTATAACAAACTTGAAAATGTCGTTCCACTAAGTCTGATTTTATAGTAATAAAGTATGTAACATTATGGTCGTCGTTTCACCGAACCTTTTGTGTTTTTATAGTGTCTAAAGGCTTTGACGCTAACCAATTTGCTCTGCTGCCAGCTTCCAATATCCCAGTTAATCGGGTACAAGCTTAATTTAGATAAAAATGAACTATTTCTTATTAATAAATGTGCTTCACACCATCTACCCCCATCTTTACTATTTAAGATAGTTAATAATTTCACCTACCTCAGAGTCTCAGTAGCAAGGTAATTTACCAATCTCTTTAAATGAAACTTTGCTTCATTATTAGAGCATACCAAGCAAGACTTTGCTCGCTGGTTCACTCTGCCAAGTTTTTGTATCTCTTTCAGTGTATCCCCATTTTTATTTTTATGTCTTTTTTTCAACTCTCTTGACCAAATTATATCCTCTGTCATATGGAACAAAAAGCCTCCTTGCATCCATAAGGTCTTTCTCCAAAGACCTAAAACATTAGGGGGTCTTGCCCTCCCAAATTTTCAGTTCTATTACTGGATTCCGATAATATTCGTAGTTCCGATAACATTCATAGTGTTTTAAATTGCTGCAACCTCCTTAACAGGGGCCCATCCTGGCCTGGTGACATATGGAGGGGGCTTCATGTGTTGCTTCCTCACTACCTGCTGTGCTATGTGCCCCTCCTCCTCTAGCCACCTCCTGGTTTAGCAACAGTCCTTTAGTATGCCATTCTCTCAGGATCTGGGCTCAGTTCAGGCTCAATTATTGGTCTAAAGCACTGTCCATGTTCTGTCCTGTGGATGCAAACCATCTATTTCCACCTTCGCTGGGAGACTTTGCCTTTTGCATTTGGCATAGACGTGGAATCAAATCTTTAAACAACCTCTTCGTGGGGAATTGCTTTGCTTCTTTTGAATAGCTATCACTTTAATACAACCTACCATGTACCCACTTCTTTCGCTACCTACAGATTCATGATTTTGTGCGCAATAAGAATTATGCAATAGGAATTGTGCTCAATTCCCCACTCTGCCTGATGGGACACCATTTGACTCCATCCTTAAACTCAAGCCAAGCAGTAGGAGGTTGCTATCTGAAATCTATTATCTATTATATCTGAAAACCTTCTCTCAAATATTCGGACTAAACTTCAATAACTCCCCTCTGTCTGCACTCTGGAATTACACGCAAGGATATTAACTTGTCAAAATTACAGTCGGACAGTTTGGCTTTTACAAACCTTACTGGCCAGACGCCTAATTCTGCTGAACTGGAAGCATGCTGCACCACCCTTTCCACTGGATTAGGGATATTATGCAATCACTTGAAGGGTACCTGTACCCAAAAATCCTGAGCCCAATTCCTAAAAGTCCCAGTCATGCTTTATTTTAAGGGCTGTTTTTTTGTTCTCTCTCTATTATCTAAGAGTAGTCTCCTCTGCTCTACACTTTTTCCCTCATTATTTCCCCCCCCTTTTTCTCTTTCTTTTTTTTCTTCCCCTCCTGTAGTGGGAGGGATTGGGCAGGCGGGTGGTGGAAGGCCGAGAAGGGGAAGGTGGGAAGTTAGTGAGTGTGAGGTACTGGGGAAGGTGCCCACATCATTTGAAATTGTTCTTAAATAATGGATGTTATGTCAACTGTGTTTGAAAAGTCAATAAACCGAATTGGAAAATATATATATATCCCAGTTGTGGACTTGCTTTTTAACCGGCAGATGCACTCTACATTTCTTTTGTGGTGTATTGCCACTGAAGGAGACTTTTGATGCAATGTTCCCAAGACGAAGCACCCCGTGATTATACCAAGACTTATTAATTTTAGTTCTAAACTGTAAAAAACAGAATCTCGATGCCTTCTTTTATGTTGCATGGTAGCTAATGGTTTCCCAGAATAGAGGTACATTAATTACATGCAGTTACAATGTAGTTAGTGTTTTCTAATATTTACTACATGCATTATTTAATTATTATTATTAGTTTATTTTTAGCAGACGCCTTTATCCAAGGGTGTGCAAACTATGCATCAGCTGCAGAGTCACTTACAACTACGTCTCACCCGAAAGACGGAGCACAAGGAGGTTAAGTAACTTGCTTAGGGTCACACAATGAGTCAGTGGTTGAGGTGGGATTTGAACCGGGGACCTCCTGGTTACAAGCCCTTTTCTTTAACCACTGGACCACACAGCCTCCTTAACTAAGTTATTATTTTGTTGTAAGGACATGTATTATTACATAATGCCACAAAAGCTTAACTACAGTCCAACTACTGTGTATTTAATATATGAGATGTGTCCCATTTCACTCACCAATGGTCAGAATTGTTTTATTTCAAAAGAAATAAAGGAATTTCCTTTTTTAATAAGCATGTTAATATGGAAATATATTATAATGGAAAACACACACACACACCTTTAGGTTCGCACTTGGATCCAGTGTAACCAGGGCAGCACTTCCACTCTAAGGAGGTGACTATTTTGTGTCTCATGCGATAGGCAGGGCGATTCATCATCTGATATCTGAATAACAAATAAAAACAAAACGTCAATAAAACCTGGTTTACAAAGCAAAAAATCTGGAATGAAACAGATGAATACTTCTGTTGTAAAATGTATAAAACAGGTATTTAATTGAATTGTTATAGTTTGCCTCAAGGAAATGTAATTCTTTATTTATCTATTGCTATTTGAACCAGAAATTCCATTGAGTTTTTCAGTCACTGACAGTTTTACGGGAACGGTAGTAACATTCCTTTGAGATTCTATAAAATGTGTGCTAAAAATAAAATAATTAACTACTAATCTGATATTTCAACCAAATATTAGATAGTTGCTGGGGTAAGAAAATCGACATTGTTATTTTTTTAAGGAAAGTATCAGTCGAAATATTTTTAACAAAAGTGCATGTCACTATGCCCCCTTTATTTCCTGCCGCCTTTGTAAGATAATATGACAAATACATTTTATCAACAAATGGAAATTAAAGACATCAGATTCCCCTGTAGCAATTTATGCCATCTAGTGGCTAGTCAGCAATGCTATACGTAGCAACTGAGAAATGTGAAATGTTACACTCAAGTGAACCTATCAAAAAGGCTGCAACTTTTATGTAAGAATGTTCTTTTATGGGATAGTGCAACTGTACATTTTTGGCATCTCATTTTAACTAAGGAGTACACCCTCACCCTTGTAGTTTGTTTTTTGTTTGGTATTAAGTCATTTTGGTGTGATCCAAGTTTCAATGTGTTACAGTACATACCTGACAGGGCAACCCCCAGTGTTCCAGGAACATGGTTCTGTGGACATGGTCACATATGATTCCACATTGTCCATCACTACTGTTGGTGAGAGCCTTGTGTGGACATATGCACACCAGTTTCTGTGAAAGAGTATATTAAAGTTTGGTTGCAGTTCTGAAAGGCACAGCCTCACTTCACATCCCCCTTTTGAATCAGGTAATATCCTCCACCCCTTCATGCTATTTATACCTGCAGATCTTACCTGTCTCTTGTGATTCTCCCCACCTCCACCACCACTGTGCACCAATTCTATCTCCCTGGGAGGGGGGGCTGGAATGATTCTGCCTTCCTGTCCTCCAGCTGTTCAAGTTGAACTTCAGCCAGTGCCTCAGCATTAAGAGCATAGACCAAGTCTCCCAGGCAGAGAAAATCAAGGCCAAAGCCTCTGCATTAGGCACACCTCAAATCCCAGTGTGGCTCTCTATTTTCTCTTTGTTTTCTTGATTTCAGTTGGTCTGTAATTAATGGTACCTAATAAAAACTTGTAAACCTAACCTGTTCACTTTTGCCTGAATTATCAGTTTTATCAAATGATAGGGTGTTATTCAGAATCTACACTTTGATTTTTGTTTCTGTTGGAGTTTGGAGTTTGATAAAAAAAAGCTGGCCTTGTGTTTGACACCCGTTTAACATTACTGTAATTATTATAGTATATAGTGCAGTCTTTTACAAATGCTGGGTGGATTTCTGTTTGCTAAAGTTTCCTTCATATTATACTTTGGTGTTTTGCTAAGGTAGTACATATACCCAAGGCAGCTTAGTTATGCATGTTATACACACCATATGCCGAGAATTAAGTTATTGCAGTGTATTTAATTAATTCCAGACTGATATATATATATATATATATATATATATATATATATATATATATATATATATATATATATATATATATTAGCTCAAACAGCTTATATTTTTTGTGTTTTGTTTTGTGAGAAGTAAATCCTTCTTGTCACATACTCTGTCTAATAGTGCTGACTACTAATTAGGAAAATGCTATTCAAGCAAAATGGAGTATTAAGTGATTAATTTTAAATGTAAAGCCTTTGGTGTAGCTCAGATGTTTCATTAATATCCGTGGGATAATTTTCAGTAGGTAATTTGAAATACAGCACATTCAAGTGGGAAGGTTTTTTTTTGGCCCAATTAGTTACTCAAAAAAGACACAGTAAAGGGTTTTGCTTACAAGAAATGCTCTAATACTGTTACTGTTGAAGTAATTTTTCCTGTTTTAGATTGATCTTGTTTTAGATTTATTTATAAAACTTTTTTATCTAAAATATTTTACCATACTGGCTCTGCATACCTGTATTTTACCTTTACCCATTTCTCTTTCTTTATCAGGTTTAGTACTATTGTGTCTTATTCCATTGTACTATAATAATGCAGCATTAATCAATATAGGTCTAATGCATTTTTTAAGAAACTTGTGTATTTTCATTTGAAAACATATTTGAAACTACACTTGAATAAAGAAATCTTTGTAGGCCTTGCTTTCTGATAGTCCTGCATAGGGTTGCCACCTGTTCTGGTTTTGCCTGGATTGTTCTGTTTTTGAGGCAGCTGTCCTGGGAAATCTGTAAGACTTCCCGGGACATTAAATGTCAAACTATATCATTTATTTATTTTTGTACGAAATGACTCTGGTGTCCTGGTTTTTTGTATGTCAGAGGTGGGAACCCTAGTCCTGCATAATCATGGTAATTTCACCTAGAGAGTAAAATTCTCCCCATCCCTACAGAGTCACCTTTCCAGTTAAAAAAAAAAAAAAAAAAACTTGCTACTTCCCTAATGACTGACATGCTGTGCAGCCAGTAAGATGCTTCACCTCGAAGACACTGGTGAGGTGAAATGATCCAGGAAGTGCAAGTGTAAAATATTTCCTGGTAGGGAAGGCAAGACAACTGAAAACTTTCTTTTATCTAGTGTAGGACCATATGTCATCTTTTACAATTAAAATACGTTTGCAAAGTCATGTTTGTTTCGAAACTGCACATTTGAGACCTACAGTATATAGTCTATGGAATTGCATGACAGACAGGCTTCGTAAAAATGTAACTACAACCACCTTAAACAATGGGAAAGGGAAATGTCACTGTGCATAAAAACCCAAATGATGAATGCAGGTCGTGAGAAAGCTGTACGTTGTTAAAGTGTGCAAAATAAATTTTAAAAATCCCTTAAAAGTGGTATATTTTGAGAACCACCAGCAGGTGTCAATGTTTTCCAGGATTTGCATTTAATAAATTACAACACTTAAAAATGATGTGCAATATAGTTACCATTTGTATTTAGTCTTGATGGATAATGTAATAAACATCTATAATGTTTTTAGTCTCTGTAAGCCACCTTGGATAAAGGTGGCTGCTAAATAAACAAATAATAATACAGTAAATACAACTTATTTTACTCAGTCCTAAAGGCAAGATTTATTAATTGGATACTGATTGTTTTTAATTTTTCTGGCTTAATCCCCCTTACTCTGGCTAAATTCTTCTTCTTCTTCTCCTTTTTCTTCTTCTTCTTATTAATCATGACAGGTGAAAGAATGGCTACACTCTGACACGTTGCTGAAAGGCACCATCAGAACCCCCTCATAACTCTGTTCATGCATCTCAACCCTGAGCATCCTCCGATTTTTGGTTTAAGAGTCTTATTTTGCAGAATTGTGTGGTGGTTTTGTTATGTGGATGGCTCGGGCTATGTTGAGAACACCAAACTACACTTCCAGGCATTAGCTAAAGGTTGGCTACTTTCAATATGAAAAAAATATTTTATTTTACAAAGCTGATTCATTGGGACAGGTCTCTTTCATGAATAGTGATAATAATAAATCACAGGTTTCTTTTTTTAAAGATTATTAAGCTTGTCATTTTATTTGTTTATTGATTTGTCTTACAACAGCACATGGATAATATATTATATACAGTACACAACAATCGATATTCCAACATGATTAGGGTGAAGATATCACCATGCAAGTTCCTTCTTAAATTCATTCCTACAGTATATATATTTCCAACTTCTCTGACATAAGCAATATTGATGCAGATTTTCATAGTAACTACAGCAAAACAATGACCTTCAGTGTTGTATGGAATACTGGAATTAGCTTATTTAAAGGATACAGATCACTGGAGCTCCTCAGACAGAGGAAGTACCATTCGCCACACTTACAAACCACAAGAGGGTGTGGGTGTAGATATAGCAATGAGCTATGGATTGTTCTCATATTCTGAGGTCGTGCAAATGTGTGCATGGATGGACTACTTCAAATAACATAAAGCTATAATTACAGCCCTGTGAAATTTATTTTTATTTTTTTTATAATTTTTCACTTTAATCTAGCACAAATATTCAAATTAAGAATTAAACACAAGCATACAACATAACTCTACCTTTTCTTTCTTCATGGTTTGTCTGTCACTTACAATCAGTGAATACTTGAAAAAAAACTTTCAGAGTCAACAGAAACTACAGGGTACATGCGACAGGAAATCATGGTATTGGATAAGCTGGCATTCTGGCACCTGAGCCCAAACAGCATATCACTAATATCTACAGAGCCGTCAAAATGATTCTTAACTGCATCTTCCACACTGTCACTTAGTTTCATGTACCACAACAGAAAATAATGCATTTCCACTTCCCTTAGCAGTGGTACGTTCACAATACATTCCTTCAACATATTTTTATCAACTGATGCCCAAGTGGCTCTCTCCAGTGGATTAAACAGTTGGCCAAGAGAGGTCACGAGAAAGTCTTTGCAGCGTTGTTTAATTGGTATGTGCAGTTTAGGCATTTTAGAAACAAATGGGACAGACTAAAACAAATGACAAAACGGAGTGCCCATTGACTACAATGGAGAAAGGAATGCCCATGTAATATAACGGGGAAAAAAGAATGACAGCTTATAACTTAACATGCCTAAGACAAATCTTAAACCCATTATGTCATTACATAGACATGAACTATTATACAAACTAAAAGAGGAATGACATGGAATGACAGGCCGGAAATACCGAAAAAAACAGTAAAATCATAGATAAATAAGGAATGACAGCATGTATCTTAAAATCCCTAACATACATCTGAAAACCCCTAATACCATTTCTTACAAATAAACTAATGTAGCTACAAAATAAAAGTGGAATGACATGTGTAACCGGGTTAAGTTTTCTTTGCACTTTATTTTTTATTTATAATTTAAGATGTATTGTTTTTCTAGTGCACTTTGATTATTTTACATTTATATGTTTTTTTAAAGCACGTGTGAAATCGTGTTGTAATTGATTAATTAGTCAAACTGTTAGTAGCTGAGTACTTTATAACGCTTCATTAAAAAGAACGAGGTGAGAGCTGGGAGGACGTTCAGGATAACGAGCCATGCGTGTGAGCATGGATGCATGGCTGGGAAGTAGGAGCGGCCATCCAGTCCCCTCCGTGGAGTGACGTCCTCGTTCCCACCTCACCGAGGTAATAAATAGTCACTTGTGACAGAGACAGAATGATTATTTGTGATAAATCTCCCTCCGGACCTGTGAGGACACTGTGTAAAGGGAAGAGAGTGCCCTGGACTGGACGGCCAGACAATTAATTCCCAGGGTTAGGTGAAAGTCGGCCATCTAGAAAGGGGACGTAGCGAGGTGATCCGTTCCTTTGTTATGGTTAATGGTAAACCGGAAGGAGAACCATATGTTGTTTGTTTTGTCGTGTCTAAATATATACTTGTTTGTTGTTATTAGATGGCTAACACGATCCAGAGATGTCGCTACATGCCAGCACAAAACACAGACAACACTGCACTTGTTTCACGATAAATCATATTTGCACCACAAACACTACACCACTCACTTTGGACTTGTGACCACGTTTGTGTATTGTGTGTGTATTAAATTATTGCTTCGGTACTGAACCCTGTGGTTTTACTGAGCAATATGCATCGTTGTGTATTGCCAGTTAACATTATTATTTACTGTTGTCAAGTGACTTTGGATTACAAATAGACCATAATTTCACCAGTAACATTGTTGTTGTCCTTCTCTTGAATACTGCATCACCTCTACACTTGCACACTGCAAACCACTTTGCCACATCACTACACGGAGAACTCATTCTCTTTTGCTTCTCACCATCAGGTAGGTATAACTAACCTCTCCAGTTGCATGATTGTATCTTTGTAAAAGAGCTGTCACTTCGAGTTTTCTGCTAATTCCAAGCAAACATTGCTGGAAGTCGGCTTGCATCTTGGCATCTGAGGACTGAGCAACAGCCTATATCACTTGCCGATTGTAGGCTGCTTTCTTGCAGCTTAAAAAAAAACAAAAACAATAACAGAGAGAAAGAGAGTCGATTCCTCCACCGGGCCCCGGCACTCCTTCAGTTCTGCTGTGTGTGTGTGGTTTTCTTTTGTAAAAAAAAAAAAAAGTATACCTGTCTTTTGTCTGTCTCTCTCTTTGTGTATAGGCCTGTAGCCGTGCTCCATGGCGCTATAAGCTTCGCGCTGCCCAGGTTGTGTGACTACTCACAGACCAGGCGTATACTGTCTGTAGGCAGTGCTCCACACCACTGCACGCTGCATCGGTTGTGTGACTGCACGCGGTCCAGACTAGACACCGGCCCAACAACCTAAGTGCTTACGCCCCTGGTGCTTGGTGCCTTTGTGGCATCAGTGCCCCGGTGTCTCAGGCACTGGGGCTAGCGCAGTTTCCGCCGGTGGACTCCACCATAGCAGCCCATTCAGTAGGAGGTCTGGCCAAGGATCCTGTAAGCCCTAATGGCCAAAGCAGGATCAGAGAGGCCTACCTTAAGAAGGCTTATGCAGCTGAAGCGCAGGTAACGCGCTAGGCCAACACGGCAGGTCTACTAATGCCCTACCTGGATGGCATCATGCGGTCGGCGCAACTCCCTGAGACGATAGCCTCAGAGCTGCACCTAGGGTCAGCTACCCTGCTTCACATTTCAGGCTTCCAAGAGCAAGACTTAGGTAGAAACCTGGCGGGGCTTGGAGTAGCGCGTAGCTTTGGCTGTCTCAGGCCAGGTTTCCGGATGCAGACAAATCGGCCCTATTAGATGCCCCTATCTCCCCAGGCCATACTTTCGGGGCAGCGGTAGAGGAGATCCTACAACGCTCCCACAGAGAGCAGGAGGCATTACGACAGGTGGCTGCGATGCTCCTTTCCTGTGCTCCGGTACGGGACAGGTCGAAGCGCTGCTGTCTGGCCATAACCACGGTTACCTGGACAATTCCAATCCTCGCTGTGCCGCGTGGTGACCTGAGCCATCGCCTGCAAGCTTCCGCGGCAGCCAATGCCCAGGGCTGTCCGCAAGGATGGGAAACGACGGACGTGGGGCCCCACACATCAGTGATCTGGGAAGCAGTTTCCGAGGAAACACATCAAACAGCCTCCTAGACAGGCTCCACCTCAGCCTCAGCAGCCCCTACAGGGCCCTTGAAGGCTTGCGGCCTCAGACCCATCCCTTCTCCCAACACCAACTGCAATACTGGCGCAATTGCACCTCAGACTCCTGGGTGCTCACCACCCTACAAACTGGTTACGCGCAGGACCTCCTCCATTTTGAGGGATCATGCTTACATCCGTGAGCGACCCTTCCAGGTCTTGGCTCTCAGGCAAGAAGTAGATTACTTCGAAAACAAGCCATCAGTCTCGTAGAACGCACCTCTCAGCATGAGGGGTTCTACTCGAGATACTTTCAGGCCTTCGTCCCATCCTAGACCTGAGACACCTCCACACTTTCTTGAAGGAGAGGAGATTCCAGATGGTCACACATCGCCATATCCTCCAGTCAGTCTGGCTGGGCAACTGGTTTACCACTGTGGACTTAAAGGACGCATACTTTCACATCCCTATTCATTCTGTGCTCAGGAAATACCTCCAGTTTGCCTTTCAGGGAAGCGTTTTCAACTTTTCCGTGTTACCATTCGGCCTCTCGATAGCCCCCTGCACATTTTCAAAGTGCATGATGCCATCCTACCTCCCTTGCGGCTGCAAGTGATCAGGGTGTTGAACTACCTGTACGACTGGTTGATTTGCTCCCAGTCGCAGGAGAGAGCAGTGATCTACATGGCGATCGTGACAGAGCATCTGGTGAGACTGTGTCTCACCCTGAACGATGCCAAAAGCCAACTAACACCGGTGCATGGTTTACTTGGGTCTCCGGCTGGATTCCCTTACAATGCGAGCCTACCTGTCGGACGACAGAGTGTCCGCCATTCAGAACTGTCTAGCCTTGTGTGAAAGAGACAGAATGACAGGGTGCCCTGAACTGGATGGCCAGACAATTCATTCCCAGGGTTACACAGAAGTCGGTCATCTAGAAAGAGGGCGGAGATACGATACATTAAATCCTCGACCCGGAAGGGAAATGACGTGGCAGCCGTGGATTGGCTGTGGACTAGTTAACCAAGGGATCATGAGCGACGGTACAAAAGGGGGCGTAGCAAAGTGATCTGTTCCTTGTTATGGTTAATGCTAAACTGGAAGGAGACCTGTATTGTAAATCGTGAATGTTTTGTTTGTTTGTCATGTCTAAAGGCCAGCACTAAAACCGGACAACGCTTCACCTTGTTCACTTACACCATGTGTTTGTGTTTTGTGTGGGTGTTTAGGAATGGGACTGTCATTATTTCGGGACCAACCTGTGGATTAAGACAGAGCAATAGATGCCGCTTGTTCTCATTGTTATTATTTACAGCTGTTTGTCATCAGACTTTTGAATTGTACAAATAAAACACCATTGCACCTGGATTATTGTTGTCTGTCTGTTTATTGATCACCGCAGCATTCCTGCACCTGCACACTGTTAAACACTTTGCCACACCCTGTTTCAACAGGGATCCACAGTACAGTTAGTGTTGTGTCAGAAACTGTTGGGTCCGATGGCCGCAGCTTCCACTCCATGACACTAGGGTGTCAGCTTCAACAACATTACTGGGGAGTTGCTTCCAGACTCCCACGATTCTCTGTGTAAAAAAAGTGCCTTCTATTTTCTGTTCTGAATGCCCCTTTATCTAATCTCCATTTGTGACCCCTGGTCTTTATTTCTTTTTTCAGGTCAAAAAAGTCCCCTGGGTCAACATTATCTATAACTTTTAGAATTCTGAATGCTTGAATCAGATCTTTGTCTTCTTTGTTCAAGACTGAATAGATTCAATTACTTTATCCTCTCTGCATAAGACATGCCTTTTTAAACCAGGAATAATTATGTTCGCTCTTCTTTGCACTTTTTCTACAGCAGCAATATCCTTTTTGTAGCGAGGTGACCAGAACTGAGCACAATATTCTAGATGAGGTCTTACTAATGCATTGTATTGTTTTAACATGACTTCCCTTGATTTAAATTCAACACTTTTTACTATATATCCCAGCATTTTGTTGGCCTTTTTATAGCCTCCCCACATTGTCTAGATGAAGACATTTCTGAGTCAACATAAACTCCTAGATCTTTTTGATAGATTTCTTCATTTGCTCAGTTCTGAATGCTGTCTAGATCATTTTGAATGACCTTTGCTGATACGACGGTGTTTGCCACTCCTCTTATTTTTGTGTCGTCTGCAAATTTAACAAGTTTGCTTACTATACCAGAATCTAAGTCATTAATGTAGATTAGGAAGAGCAGAGGACCTAATACCTAATCCCTGTGGTACTACACTGGTTACCTCACTCCATTTTGAGGTTCTAATCAGTACTTTCTGTTTTCTACATGTTAACCTCTCCCTAATCGATGTGCATGCATTTCCCTGAATCCGTGCTGCGTTCAGTTTGAGCATTCATTTTTTATGCAGGACTTTGTCAAAAGCTTTCTGGAAATCTAAATAAACCATGTCATATGCTTTGCAATTAATCATTGTCGATGTTGCATCCTCAAAAAAGTCAAGCAGGTTAGACACGATCTCCCTTCCGTAAAACCATGCTGACTGTCTCCCAGGATACTGTTACCATATAGATAATTTTCCATTTGGAATCTTATTATAGTTTCCATAAGTTTACATATAATAGAAGTCAGGCTTATTGGTCTGTAGTTACCTGGTTCGGTTTTGTCTCCCTTTTTGGTTCTCCCTCCACCGCTGCGGTGGTCCACTAGGGATCGACGGCCTAGCGCACGAGAGGCTCAGAACGCTTTTATACATATCCCTGCCAATACCATGCCTCCTGGCTTTCCTAGAGAAAGTTCGGAGAAGAGGCAACAGTTCTCCTGATGGCTCCCACATGGCCCAGGAGAATCTGGTTCATGAACCTTTGCCAGCTACTGCAAGGCCAACCCTGGGAGATCCTGCTGCACATGGATCTCCTCTGTCAGGCTAGAGGCATTCTGTCACCCAGAACCGGCCAGACTCCAACTGTGGGTCTGGCCCCTGAACGGGACCGTCTGTCCACCTTAGGGCTCTCAGACGTGGTAGTCAGTACACTGCAGAATGCTAGGGCATCCTCCATGAGGGCACTGTATGCCTATAAGTAGAGATATTTTCAAAATTGGTGTATGCCCAGATGTCATAACCACAGTTATTCCCCTATAGCAACTATCCTACAGTTTCTGCAAGATCTGTTAGAGGAGGGCAGGTCCCACTCTATGCTGAAAGTGTACCTGGTAGCTATATCAGCACACCATGTCTCCACTGACTCAGTTTCCCTGGGTGCTCATATTCTGGCGACCTGTTTTCTAAAAGGTGCTCGGCAGCTCTGTCCTCCTAGAAAGGACACCCTCCACGAGTGGAGTCTGGATGTGGTATTGGAGGCTCTCACTAAGGCCCCGTTTGAGCCTATACATTCCGTAGAGTTGAAATATCTCTCTATGAAGAAAGCCTTTTTGCTAGCCATCACCTCCACTAAGCAGGTTAGTGAGCTACAGGCTCTGGCAGTGCAGTGCCTGTATGCATATTTGGGATGATGGAAACAGGGTATCGTTAATGCGAACCCGCTTTCCACTTGAACCAATCTGTGGAACTAGAGGCTTTCCATCCCCCTCCTTTTGCTTTGGAGGAGGATCAGAGATTGAATTTCCTCTGCCCGGTACGGGCATTGAGAAGCTATGCATACAAGACGATAGCGCTGCGTCAGTCTGACCAGCTCTTTGTCTGTCATGGTGAAAGGACCCTGGGTCAAGCCCTCTCGAACAGGGACTGTCCCACTGGATTGTGGACAGTTTCGACTGCATATACTCCTTCCGGCCTACCCCCACCTGTCAGAGTGACCACTTCACATTCGTGGGTTCGATGCAAAAGAGAATGAGTTTGCCGTGTAGTGACTATTTATTATCTCAGTGAGGCGGGACAGAGGATGCCACTCCACGGAGGGACCTATAAGCAGCTTTGATATAAAATGCTCAGTGAATACCTGAGCTGTGGCAGGCATATCCCAAAGGTATTGGTTGGTGGCCATCTTCTCTTTCAGGGAAACAGGGTTACATCTGTAACCTATTGTTTTTGAGAAACTGCTACTTTGTGTGTGAAGTTTATAAACTGTAGCGTATACTGGCGGTGGTGTGTATCCACATATAGCAATTGTAGCTCTTGTGTTGCCACTGCTGCTACATTCTTAGCCCGGCACCAGCTCCACCTGTGGTGAGAGGGGTAGAGGGGGATCAAGAATGGATCCATTTCCTTTCTTTGATAGCTGTGAGAACGGGATTATTTAGTCAATAGAATACGTGCCCGATACTTGGTATCTGAACTCCTTTGGAGGTGAGATTGAGGACTTGCTAGGTTTGTTTTATTTAGTTGGAGCACCGAGTTATATTTATTTGAATACATTTTTGTTGACCTCAACCACATCTCCAATTCACCAATGCAATTAACTCTGGATTGTTTTATTCTGCTTAGGTGCCCTTCAGTGCTTTATAGCCTGTGATGCTGTCTCTAATTTGTGTAGCTGATAACTAGGGCTGCAACGATAAAATTGAAAATCAATATTTTTATCGATTTTCCTCCTTATTACAATAATCGATAATGAAACTGGATCATCGATAACGGCAAAGTTTATTAAATTTCTAAACTAAATTTCTAAACTAAATGTTGCACCAAACTTCCTATCTTCGCATTTAAATTACAGGATGCCACCAAGGTGGCTACCTTAAATACCCAACACTAATACCCGGCCCTAAGGTTCAAATTTATCTCCTCAAGTGCAGTGCGAAAGATTAATTCTCTACCGGTTCGTTTGTATAATTGAAAGATGTCTGACAAAAGTGATAACACGACGGGTAGAAGTGCTCCTGAGAGGACAATTGTTACACCACCCAGTATGAAAAGCACATACTGCCGTCATTTTGGATTTTGGACGATTGGAGGACAGATTGAAAATAAAAAAATGTCGTATGTAAATTATGCAAACGCGAACTCCCCTACAATTCAAATACAACAAACATGAGAAGCCATTTGAAAAAACACCACCTCCTTGAGTGCAGCGAAATACACAGTAAGGAGGAGGGATCAGAAACGGCTGGGCCTTCATATCCTAAACAGCCACGAATGACAGCGTTTTTTCAACAAACTTCTGCTGCTGCATTACCCGGTCAACGAAGTGAAGCAATTACGAAATCTCTTGTAAAATTCATCTGCAAAGATATGAGACTGTGGCAAAGTGCCCCCCCCTGTGTATGTTATATGTTACGTGTTGTGTGTAAATGTTGGTGTATAGGCATTGGTACACGGGATATAAGCGGGTCTGTGTTTCACGTGTGTTTAAATTGTATATTTGTATTTAGGCACGAGGATGGCACATCACATCACGTGCAAGTAAAAAGTAATAATATGTGAGCACGGGGAATTGCACTTTAATTAATTCACGTGCAGTTGTACCGAGATTCCAATTGAATGATTGACTAGCAATCGAGTCTTGGTACAACTGCATAAAAGCTGCATGTTTTCACTCACTCGGGGTGGTGTGTTCGGTGAGTGGAGAACGGGATTGGAGACGGAGGTAAAATAAAATATAAGAAGAATAATAATAATAACTATTTCACTCACCGTGTTTGTTTGTCTGTTTGTTTTTGTGTACCTGTTTATTTTGGCCGCAAGTGCCGTGTCCTGTGTTTTGTGTGTTTACAACCGTTTATTTTCTGTCTGTTTATTTATTAAATGCTGAGCGAAGGCATTCGCTCAGCTCCATCAAACTCCACCTCTCTGTCGTTTTTGTTCCTGCTTCTGCCGTGACGTCACCGCCCAGTCATCCTGTCACACGTGGTGTCCAGAAGAGGGATCACCAGCGCCTCCTGGACCTAGGCAGAAGTAGGGTACTGCAGTTTTTTTCGTGTTTTTTTTTCTCATTGTGTGGAGAAAAAGAGTGAGGAGGAAGAAGGATGGGAAGAAAGAGGAGGATGAGAAGGCAGCAGTCACAACACCAGCCAGAGGAACAGCAGCCCGGGTGTTACTGCTGCGCTAAGCCCTGGCATTCCAGCACCAACTGCCCCTGGTACCCCCTCGGACAGCTACCCCAGCTATGCCCCATCTGCAGAGGTAAGCACTACGTGGCCCGCTGCCCTGTCCAGGAGAGGTAGGAGCAGGGGTCGCTTCAGTCTCCACCACCAGCAGGGGGAGGTAGACTGCTGCTCCCACCGCCCCAACAACAGCGGCAACAACAGCAACCACAGCAGCTGAACAAGAGGTGGTGGTCCCGGGTACCAACTAAGTTTGGACCCCGGACTGGGCAGCTGAACAGGAGCAGTGGAGGAAGGAGGGGCTCCCATGTGCGGCCTGTCTCAAGTTTGGGCACGTCAGGGAGGACTGCCCTTATGGGGATCCCCAGTTTGAAGAGGCGTGGAACCAGGGTTGAGTGGGGGATGCTGCAGAGTGGTTCTGGGCAGTGGACCAGACCCGGCCATCTCCAGCACCCAAGTGGGAGGAGCCAGAACGTCCTATGCCTGAGTGGGAGGAGCCAGAACGTCCTACGCCTGAGTGGGAGGAGCCAGAACGTCCTACGCCTGAGTGGGAGGAGCCAGAACGTCCTACGCCTGAGTGGGAGGAGCCCGAACGTCCTAAGCCTGAGTGGGAGGAGCCCGAACGTCCTACGCCTGAATGGGAGGAGCCCGAACGTCCTACGCCTAAATGGGAGGAGTCAGTGCGTCCACAGCCCAAGAGGGAGGAGTCGGTGCGTCCACAGCCCAAAAGGGAGGAGTCGGTGCGTCCACAGCCCAAGAGGGAGGAGTCGGTGCATCCACGGCCCAAAAAGGGGAAGGTAGAGCGTCCACAGCCCCAGTCTCCACCAGCAGAGGGTGAATTCCTGCTGGTTCCACCTCCATTGCCATGGGAGGACTGCTTGCAGCTCCCACCAGCAGAGGGTGAATTCCTGCTGGTCCCACCTTCGCCACCTCCATCGGCAGGAGCAGAGCAGCAGGAGCTGTCTCTGTCTCCTCCACCGCCAGGAGCAGAGCAGCAGGAGCTGCCTCTGCCTCCTCCACCAGCAGAAGGTGCATGCCTGCTGGGTCCCTGTCCACCAGCAGAGGGTGAATGCCTGCTGGGTCCCTGTCCACCAGCAGAGGGTGAATGCCTGCTGGGTCCCTGTCCACCAGCAGAGGATGAATGCCTGCTGGGTCCCTGTCCACCAGCAGAGGGTGAATGCCTGCTGGGTCCCTGTCCACCAGCAGAGGGTGAATGCCTGCTGGGTCCCTGTCCACCAGCAGAGGGTGAATGCCTGCTGGGTCCCTGTCCACCAGCAGAGGGTGAAGGCCTGCTGGGTCCCCCACCAGCAGAGGGAGAATGCCTGCTGGTCTCCCCTTCCGAGGCAGAGCCGCACCAGTCCCCTGCAAGAGAGGGAGGGCCGCACCAGTCCCCTGAAACAAGGGTAGACTACACGCTGCTCCCACCTCCGCCGCCAGGAGACTACACGCCGCTCCCACCTCCACTGGCAGGAGCAGAGCAGCAGGAGCTGCCTCTGCCTCCGCCACCTCCATCGGCAGGAGCAGAGCAGCAGGAGCTGCCTCTGCCTCTGCCAACCCCACCAGCAGAGGATGAATGCCTGCTGGTATCACTTTCCCCACCAGCAGAGGATGAATGCCTGCTGGTAACACTTCCCCAACCAGCAGTGGATGAATGCCTGCTGGTATCACTTCCCCCACCGTCACGAGGAGAGGAGCAGGAGCTGCCTCTCCCTTCACCAGAAAAACCAGGACTAGATGCTGGTGGTCCTCAGCAGCCCTTGCATAGGCTGCTGAGGAAAGCATGGGGAAGAACCGCCCGGCCGCAGTGGCCGAGAAGAGGGCCAAAACCCGCACCCCAGCTTGTCCTGACTCCCTGCCTCGCTTCGCCCAAGGATGCCTGCCTCGCTTCGCCCAAGGATGCCTGCCTCGCTTCGCCCAAGGATGCTTGCCTTGCATCGCCTGGGGCTGCCAGCCACTCCGCATCGCCTGGGGTTGCCAGCCGCTCCGCATCGCCTGGGGTTGCCAGCCGCTCCGCATCGCCAGGGGTTGCCAGCCGCTCCGCATCGCCTGGGGTTGCCAGCCGCTCCGCATGGCCTGGGGCTGCCTTTTGCTCCACACAGAGGGTACAGGGTACGAGGGAGAAGTGGAGCTCCCGCTGCCACCTCTATGGCCAGGGGCTCCCCTCCCGAGTTCGCCTCCCGAGGGTCCGCTGCTGCTGCCGTCGCCTCCCGAGGGTCCGCTGCTGCTGCCGTCGCCTCCCGAGGGTCCGCTGCTGCTGCCGTCGCCTCCCGAGGGTCCGCTGCTGCTGCCGTCGCCTCCCGAGGGTCCGCTGCCGTCGCCTGTGGTCGCCAGGGATCCTGCTGCCGCCTGGGGTCGTCGAGGGTCCTGCTTCGCCTGGGGTCAGCTACACTGTGGCCAGAACCCCATGAAGGGGAGCTGCCGGCCATGAAGAAGGGGGAGGTCAGGAGACCAGCTCCCCTCGCAGCAGTTTCGCTGCCGGAGATCGTGTGGTCGGAGCCCCACGGAGGGGAAATGCCGGCCATGAAGAAGGGGGGGGAGGTCAGAAGACCCGCTCCCCTCGCAGCAGTTTCGCTGCCGGAGATCGTGGTCGGAGCCCCACGGAGGAAATGCCGGCCATGAAGAAGGGGAGGTCAGGAGACCCGCTCCCCTCGCAGCAGTTTCGCTGCCAGAGATCGTGTGGTCGGAGCCCCACGGAGGGGAAATGCCGCCATGAAGAAGGGGAGGTCAGGAGACCAGCTTCCCCAGCCGCACTTTCATGGCAGGATAGTGTGTGGCGGAGCCCGGAAGAGGAGCTGATAGCCAAGAAGAAGTGGGGAGTGGAGGACATTCCACCATGGCCACCCCAGAAACACCTTGCTTCTCCCTCTTCCGGGACTTTAAGACTGAGGGGAGGTGGCCATTGAGGCCATGTGTGCTTTGCACAAGGGGGGGTATATGTGGCAAAGTGCCCCCCCGTGTATGTTATATGTTACGTGTTGTGTGTAAATGTTGGTGTATAGGCATTGGTACACGGGATATAAGCGGGTCTGTGTTTCACGTGTGTTTAAATTGTATATTTGTATTTAGGCACAAGGATGGCACATCACATCACGTGCAAGTAAAAAGTAATAATATGTGAGCACGGGGAATTGCACTTTAATTAATTCACGTGCAGTTGTACCGAGATTCCAATTGAATGATTGACTAGCAATCGAGTCTCGGTACAACTGCATAAAAGCTGCATGTTTGCACTCACTCAGGGTGGTGTGTTCGGTGAGTGGAGAACGGGATTGGAGACGGAGGTAAAATAAAATATAAGAAGAATAATAATAACTATTTCACTCACCGTGTTTGTTTGTCTGTTTGTTTTTGTGTACCTGTTTATTTTGGCCGCAAGTGCCGTGTCCTGTGTTTTGTGTGTTTACAACCGTTTATTTTCTGTCTGTTTATTTATTAAATGCTGAGCGAAGGCATTCGCTCAGCTCCATCAAACTCCACCTCTCTGTCGTTTTTGTTCCTGCTTCTGCCGTGACGTCACCGCCCAGTCATTCTGTCACAGAGACCCATTAGCATTGTCGAGGGTGATAGTTTCAGGGAATTTTGCAGTGAAATGGAGTCGAGATACCAAATTCCGAGTCGCACAACAATTTCAAGGAACACAGTTAAACTGTATGATACCACTCGTGCAAATGTAAAACAAATACTGCATGATTGTAAGGACATTGCTTTAACTACAGATGGTTGGACCTCCTTAGCCACTGATGCTTATGTTACCGTAACAGCGCATTGCATTACTGATTCTTGGGAACTGCAAGATTTTGTTCTGCAAACCAAAGAGCTTTGAGGAAGTCACACAGCAGAAAATGTTGAGTGTATTTCAGAAATTCTGGATGATTTTAATATCCGCGAGTCAGTAATTGCTGTCACTACTGATAATGCACTGAACTACGTCAACGCAGTAGAAAAATATCTCAATTTGGTCAACATCCCATGTGTGGCTCACACAATTAACCTTGCTCTACGGAAGGGACTGAATACTGAACCGATCGAAAGAACACTTACCCGACTTAAACGTTCGGCCGCACATTTCAATAGGTTACCAACTAACAAATGTCTGCTGGAGGATATGCAAAAGTTGCTCAGCTTAAAAAATGACAATTTAATCAATGACTGTGTTACACGCTGGAACAGCACCTACCACATGATTGGCCGAGCATCAGAACAACAGGCTGCAGTGGCTGCTGTAATCTTTGAAAAAAAGCTCTCGCATCTGGAGTTAACAACTAACGAATGGATGGTTGTTGAAAATATCCGTGACACTCTGAAACCATTCAAAACGGCAACTGCTGCATTATCAACAGAGAAATACCCCAAAGCTTCAGCTGTTTTACCTCTTCAGTATACCCTGATCAATCAAGTTAAAAACTTTGCATCATCTGAAATTCCTGTAATAAAGGAGATGAAAAACAAAATCTACAGTGATCTGAGTTTGAGGTACGACAAAGAAGAACGACAATCAACATTCATGCTTTTGAACAAAACGTTATTCTTTGACCCACGCTTTCACCGATTGATACATTTATCTGAACAAGAAAAGCGTCAGGTACAGGAAGAAATTCAAACAAGTGATACAGCGTTTTGTAAATGAAACTGGTTTGGTAAAGGAACATGGCAGTTCTGAAAATAACGAAGCCAGTATAAAAACTGCGCTGACTGCAATGGATGGCCTGTTTGGGGACACCTACACCTGCGAGCAAGAAGAAACAGAGAATTGCGAAAAACAACTGATGCAGAAGATGGCGTGCTATGTCAAGAAGACACCACTCTCAGCAGATAGCAATCCACTCGATTGGTGGAAATGATCAGGCCTGAAATATCCACACCTTGCTCAACTGGCCAAAAAATACCTGTTTGTGCCAGGCACATCTGTGTGCTCTGAACGTGTCTTTTCGACAGCAGAAAACATTGTAAATAAAAAGCGAGCAGCCCTGGATCCAGAGCAAGTCAACAGGCTTGTGTTCCTTGCAAACAACATTTAAAATACGCATGTTTGAATGAACAGGACACTGGATTGGATAAACATAGCTTTTGTTTCTTTTTGGACTGTTACAATTCTGTGATCTAGTTGGACATTTCCACACAATAAGTAACTTACTGTACATTAACATATATTTTTTCATTTGAAATTTATATTTTGTGTACCTGGGTAATCAAATATACACACTTCTTTTATAACTCATTTTTATTTTAGTTTGACTTTTGACCGTCATCCGGTGTTGCCATCACCCGACGCGGGGAGATGCAGATGTTTTTCTAAACATAGATGGTTGCGAAGATACTAAACATTGTAAGAGTATAATATAGAGGTGTCTTATTTTGTATTGTAGGTAAAACAAAAATAACTCTAAATATCAATTTTTTTATCGATCGATTTGATATTGTAGGCTCAATTATCAATTTCAGTTTTCGTGTTAACCTGACACCCCTACTGATAACTAATATGCCTGTTTTTCACAAAGCCCTGGAAAAAATGATCAATTTAGATATATTTTATTTGTGTAAATGCGAAAAAAATAGTTTATCTTATAAATAAAAACATCAAACTCCATTTTGCTTGTCCTCTGCTTTTTCTTGCAGTTCATGCATTGCTCTTTTCCAATGAAAGAACCTGTGCTGTTAAACTATAGGGAAAAATTGGGAAACATAACATTTTAGTTGCTCTTTCTTTTTTATAGAGCTGGTGGTGGCTTAACCTGAGTGTAGTTGCCCCTGCCCGCTGTAGCTGTGCACACTCCCATAGTGGTTTGGCTTCGTCATCCCCTCCCCGCCTCGTTACATATGGAATGACAGCTGCTTTCCATGGAATGCCAGGCCACAAATACCGAAAAAGGAAATTACTTGGATATATGATGAATAACAACTCATAATTTGAATACCCTAACACATATCTTAAAACCCTTCATGCCAACTAAAATGCACAATTTAATGATATAATAATAATAATAATAATAATAATAATAATAATAATAATAATAATCATAATAATCATAATAATAATAATAATGGGCTCCCGAATTGGCACATCCAGAAAAGGCACACTGCCTGGAGTGCAGGATGCGCCCTATAGCTTGGAGATCGTCAGTTCTGTGGCCGGGAGTTCCCAGGGGGCGGCACACAATTGCCCAAGCGCTGCCTGGGCGAGGAGGGTTTAGGTTGGCTGGGGAATCCTTGGCTCACCGAGCATCAGCGACCCCTGTGGCTGGCCGGGCACCTGCAGATCTGCCTGTGTGCAATTCAGAACTGCGTGGTCCTCCGACACTGTAGTTCTGTAATGGCTTCATGGCGGGCTTGCAGCGTGGAAAAAAGCAGATGGCTGATGGCACATGTTTCAGAGAACGCAAGTGCTCATCTTCGTCTCTCCCGAGTTAGTGCAGGGGTTGCAGCGGTGAGCCGTGTTGAATAATTGGGCATTCCAAATTGTGAGAAAATCGGTGGTAAAATAATTGCCAATTCCAAATAATATATTGTGACAGAACTATAATGAGTTCTGGTTGTAAATCTCCCTCCCGACCTGTGAGGGCGCTAAGTAGCAAAAGGGAAAGGCTTTGGACGGGTTGGCCTGACAGTTCATTTCCTGGGTCGGGAAGTAGGTCAGACTGGAAAAAGGCAAGACTCTGCTGCAGGAACGTATTAACCCGGAAGGTAAACGAGGTAGCAGCTGCAGGCAATAGAGTCAGCTGCAATTGTTCACCAAGGGGTCATGCATGATCGCATAAAGGGGCCGGAGAATTGTAAATCTTTTCCTTCCCTTGGTTTTTATTGAGAGACTGGAAGGACCGTGTGAGACACAGAGAAAGCGTACAGGAAAATATTCGTGAGTGTTTTGTTTGTTTGTTCGTGTCTGTTTAGCAACTGCCTGTGTTTTTGTTATATAGCACTAGACGGCTAAACACGAATCCGGAGCTGTCGCCAAGGACCAGCACAAAACCGGATCAACACAGCACTAGTCACGATTAACATTGTTTTCAGCACTTGTATATAGCACGTATTATATTGTACTTTACCACAAGCACTGAGAGCACTCACTTTGGACTTGTGATCGTGTGTGTATCTAATTGTGTGTGTTAGTACTGTGCTTATTATTTACGGGACTGCAACCCTTTTGACTACTGTGCAATACACATTGTTGTGTATTGCCAGTTCATTATTATTTACTGGCTGGTCATCAGACCATTGGATTAATAATCATTAAATCAACCATTTCACCCATACTTTGTTGTCTGTTTGTTCTTGGGATTACTGCATCTGCACCATACCTGCTATACACCTGCTACTAATTACCACTTTGCCACATATATATATATATATATATATATATATATATATATATATATATATATATATATATATATATATATATATATATATATTTGACCCTGTGATAAGTTGAAGCATTATTAGTGATTAATATTTAGAAATATATTAGGAAAAGTGAGGTACAATTTGAATAGATAGATAGATAGATAGATAGATAGATAGATAGATAGATAGATAGATAGATAGATAGATAGATAATTGTAGAAAGTTAAACATGTCATATAAAGACAAATATGAAACATTGCACTTATTTTTTAATTAAAAATTCAATATATGATTATACCTTTTTGCATGCAGAAGTATCAGAAACGTGATTTCTCAAATTAACAGAGCAGGATCAGTTTCCTCAACAGGTCAATATATGATGTTCTCCCATCACCACAGATCCTAAACCTCTGGGTAGGAGAGGATCCCTCATGTCCTTTGTGTTCATCACCTGCCACATTAAGGCACATTTTGACAGGCTGTAAGGTGGCTCTTAGCCAAGGACGGTTTACTTGGTGCCATGACCAGGTGCTGCAATGTTTGGCCTTAGCATTGGAAGACAAGCGTAACATGACCAATAAGATGCCACCAGTTCTATCAAAACATTACACACAAAAGACAACATTCCTCCGCCCTGGAGAGCAACCGCCAAGAAAAGATGTTAAAACCAAGCCTTGCCCAGGACAACTGGAAGCTGCTAGAGACTGGAAAATGCTGGCAGATGTTGGTCAACGGCTTATTTTTCCACCTGAGATTGCCACCACTAACCTTCGACCAGATATTGTCTTGTGGTCTAGATTAGCACGCCATGTTCACCTGCTAGAGTTAACAGTACCATGGGAGGATGCTGTAGATCAGGCGTATGAGAGGAAGAAACTGTGGTATGCTCAACTAGCCTCTGAAGCGGAACAGCGATGATGGAGAGTCCGGGTTTACCCAGAGGAGGTGGGTTGTCGAGGATTTGTGGCACACTCTACAACCCGGTTTCTCAGAGACGTCAGATTCAGTGGCCAAGAGTTGCGTCACACAGTGAAGAACTTATCTGAAGCAGCAGAGAGGAGCAGCAACTGGCTGTGGTTGAGACAGAAAGATTCTGGTTGGGAATCTCAAGCACAATAGAAAGAAAGAAACGCTGATGTACGGGTAAGTAAGCTGGGCTGAGTTAAGTGGGGGACGGAGGGGGGTGATGCTGGGATGCCAGAATCACCGTCAAGCCCTCTTGAGGTGTCATAGGCTAGTCGACAAAACACTGATGATGGAAGGTGCCCACTTGAAGACCCCAGAGATGTACCCTACTTAGCTCAATCAAGACGGTTGTCATGCTGATGCGCTGGGGAGACCGCACTATGGTTGATCCCCAGAGCCAGCATCGCAGCCGTTCTGTGTGCTAATGCGCTAGGGAGGCAAAATAAGCTGATCCCTGGAGCCAGCATTACACTTCAGCCATCAACACCAGGCAGAAGGATATCTACATCATTATATGGAAGGAAACGCAAATGGATGGAGACACAGATGGATCACATTATTTTACTGAAAATATATGTCTTAGTTGGTGCTTATCTTGGCGAGAGTCGAGTTCAAATCAGCATGAAGTTTTAACATCTACTCTCATGTAATGGAAATCATTATGTATTTTGTAGGTGTTTATATACACTGGCATTTTTTGCATACAATAATGTATAGCATTCCATTAATTAATTAACTTGTTTTACATTAGCCTTGCATATTTCAGACTATGAAATTGCCCATAACTGTTACTATCCAGTAATTGTCTTTAGGCATAAAACAAGATGATGACAAAAAGTATGAGGCGCAGTTCAGGAAATAATTCATTGGTTAATTTATGAACATTATAGTTAATTTATTTTCAAGGTTAATTTATAAACAGTGTGGTTGGGATATTAGATGGCACTGTGAAGGACACCCTTGGGGTCCTTACTGTCGTACCATACAGATGCATAAATAAATGCATTAATGTCTTATACTTGGATGCGTCATCTTTTCCAAGAAAATTACTAGTATCTCACGTTTGCCATCTGAGTATTAGCGCACTCTGGTGACAAAGATAGGCATAAAGTTTCCATGAAAAGACTAAAATGATGAGGCATTATTTTAAAACTGCATAGTGTTTTGAAGGATAAGAAAGCTAAATCATTGTACTTAATACCGGTAATAATAATAATAATAATAATAATAATAATAATAATCAAAAGCACGGATAACATTTTATTATTTTTGCTCTAATACTAATACAGGTCATCCCGAAAATTTGTGGGCAATCAAAATGGAGAACACTACTAATAATATTAGTAACATTTCTTTCGAACTTGCTGGCAAATCCTGATGTGCAAAAGGCAATATAAGATGACTGGACAACAATTTTAACAGTGTAACTCCAACACACTGGTCCTCAAAATGCATTGAAGATGAAGTCAGGAGTATTTTTTATTTCAGCGAACGAACATCAAGGCCGACCTCAGCTTTTGATGTGTCTCTGCCACAACAAACAACACAATGCTGAATTTGGCTGCTTATTCCCCAGCTTCTTATTCACATTCCAGCTTCTTATTTGCATCCCGCAAAAGTAACACAAATTAAGTAAGTAACTTGGGTATTTCACGGGTAAAATCGCTTTGGGCCACTGTGGCAAAGTGGTTAACTGTAGGCAGGTGAAGGTAATGCAGCAGTGATCAAGAAACAGACAGACAACAATAATCCAGGTGCAATGTTGTTTAATGGTTTTAAATCCAATGGCCTGATGGCAAACAACAGTAAATAATAACAATGTTGTTGAAGCAAGACAGCGGCGTGTATTGCTTATTTATAATCCGCGGGCTGGCCCCGAAATAATAACAGTCCCGTTTCAATTCACCCGCACATAATACATACTCAAACACAAACACTAGTCCACAGTGCATGCTGTAGTGCTCGTAGTGAATACAGTTCTTTAGTGATACAAATACAAAGTGCAGTGGTATTGATCCAGGTTCAGTGCTGGCCTTTGGCAACAGCTCCAGATCGTGTTAGTCGTCTAAATAACAACAAACAGTATTTAATAACGACAAAACAAAAAAAAACACTCACGATTATCACAGCACAGTTCTCCTTTTTAGTTACCAGTTTTTAACCATTCACAAAGCAACAGATCACATCATTACGTCCCCTTAAATACTGTCAAGCATGACCCCTTGGTCAACGAGTGCAGCTGCTCCTCCGATCCGCGGATGCCACATCGTTTCCCTTCCGGGTCGATGATTTAGTGTACCATAGTTCCGCCCCCTTTCTAGGTGGCCGACTTCCGCCTAACTCTGGGAATGTCGGGCCATCCAGTCCAGGGTACTCTGTTCCCTTTACACAGAGCCCTCGCAGGTCTGGAGGGAGATCTAACACCAAGAATCATTTGATCTCTGTCACAGCCACTTATTTCAAAGTTGATTCTAATAGAGGGGGAACCCTTTTACGTCACTGTGACAGAAATACAGGTTTTGGTTGTAAATCTCCCTCCTGACCTGTGAGGGCACTAAGCAGCAAAAGGAGAAGTCTTTGGACGGGCTGGCCTGACAGATCTTTCCCTGGGCCGGGAAGTCAGTCAGTCTGGAAGAAGGCGAGACTCTGTTGCACGAATGTATTGACCCGGAAGGGAAACAATGTAGCAGCTGCAGATAGTAGAGACAGCTGCACTCGTTTACCAAGGGGTCATGCGTGATAGCATAAAGGAGACGGAGAATCGCAAATCTTTTCCTTCGCTTGGTTCGAAATACAAGGAACTGGAAGGACCGGGAGAAAACTAAAAAAAGGATTTGTGAGTGTTTTTTTTGTTTGTTTGTTGCTGTTAGTAATTGTCTTTTGTTTTGTAAATCAATAGACAGCTAACACGTATCCGGAGCTGTCACCTTGGGCCAGCACTACCCGGAACAACATTACACCACAGTCACTGTATTATTGTTATCACCCACTACAAGCACTACTGCACGCACCCAGGACTGGTGACCGTGTTAGTATATTGTAGGACGGATATTCGTGTTTATTATTTGGGACTGTAACCCTGTTATTTACTCCGTGCACTACACATTGCTGTGTATTTCCGGGGATTATTATTTGGTCACCAGACCTGGATACAATTAATAACTGTTCCAAACTGGATTATAACTCTCTGTGTTTCATTACTGCACTGCATTACCCCTGCACCTGCACGTACCACTTACCGCTTTGCCACAGTCACCCATATGTATTTATCCCGGATTTTGGTACAAAAACTGCGTGCAAACATGGCACAGATAGCAAGTTGGTATGTTATCCAATAACACAAATTGAATAAGTAACTGGGGTATTTCAGGGGTTAAACCGGTATTTAAGATTTCTGTTAGGGATTTTCAGATGCAAGCTGTCATTCCTTATTTATTTATGATTTTACTGGGTTTTTTTGGTATTCCTGGCCTGTCATTCCACTTTTATTTTGTACATTAGTTTATTTGTAAGAAACAGTATTAGGGGTTTTAAGATTTCTGTTAGGGATTTTCAGATACAAGCTTTCATTCTTTATTCATCTTTTTTTCCATTATACTCAATGGGCATTCTTTTCTCCATTATATTCAATGGGCATTCCTTTCTCCATTGTAGTCAATGGGCATTCCGTTTTGTCATTTGTTTTAGTCTGTCCCAAAACAAGCGTCTCTTCTCTTCCATCACAATTTTAATTCCCAAATGATACACTCCAAATTATACATCTGTGCAAGTGCTAGTCAGAGCTTCTGTTTCCCTTCAGATCGTGTCTATGGTAACGGCTGAGCTTTGACAACTACGATTGCAAGTATTTATTTAAGTATTTTTTTGTATAAACCTCCCAATTTAAAAATGTCATTCTATGTTTGCTTTATAATGATTTTGTTTTATATCTGCATTTAGTTTTATTTTGTATTTGCGAAAAACACAGGGCTCTGGCCATAGGACAACCAGTGTGGTTGGTGCTGAAGTGTTTAAATTATTCTAAAAGGCTTTGAGACCATTTCTAAATAATTACTGCCTAAGTTCCATCAAAAACGCTGGTGATAGAATTTTGCATTAACGTCTGTTCTCCAGAATGACTCATCATAGAGTCATCTCTTTTGAGACTTGGATATGAACTTGCACATGCCAATCGAGTGACTACAATCAGCCCTCTAATCTGCTATGATAACTGCAAAGTGGTGCTTTGTTAAGGACTGTGCTGTACTTTACCATAATTGCCCATTCTCATTTATCTGCTCATATTGCCATTTGACTTAATTAGCAGTAAACAAAACAATGTATTAAAACATTCTTCATTATTGATGAGTGGGGGGTACACAAGTCACAATATTGTGTATGTCAGTATATATGAGTAGGTGTTCCAAATGCTAATGATGAAATCTGAATACACAGTGACTGCCGGTAACTGGCATTAAGATTTGGATATAAAGTAAGTAGAGTGTGTGGAAAAAGAGTATGTGACTTGTTTTCTAAAATCAAAAAGTAAATTCAGTTAATGTGGAAAGATATTTTAATATTAAAACCATGCTATTATGAAAATGTCTACCCAAGAGGATTGTCAGCCATATTGAGTTTTGACAAGTCTGTTTTTGAACAAAACTGCTTAGCACAATGAATTAATACCAGCAGTGGTTCTTGTCCTTTTTGCATCTGTAATATCTGCTAGTGCCCATAGCCAAAAAATGATTACAGTGGTTTTCTAACTCTAACGCGTCATGCATCTGTGACCTGAAATCGCATGGGGTAGGATAATGTTGAAAATGTTCAACATTTGCTGCATGATCAGAGCGAAGCTGCACAGCTTTTATAGCGACTTATTGCATTCATCTGCAACAGAAGTATGAACCAACCCTGACACTGTTTGTCTCATTTGGAGACGTTAGCGCCCACAGCCATACTTGGTTACGCATTGTGCGTATGTGGTGGAGTGTCCCGCCCCTATTTATTATTATTTGTATTTGTTTGTGGCGCGGATAAAAGCGCCGTGTCTTTGTTATTGTTTTTATATTTATATTTAAAACCTCGTGAGGATGCATGACTGATCAGCTACTGATTATTTAACTAGCTGACAGTCATGCATCCTTACCAAACGCGATGCAGACTGTGGCGAGGGTAATAAGATAATTAACAACTAGTTAACCCCTCGGCCAGAGTATAAGAACCGGCAGCTGTCTGGGTTTGGTTGTTGAGTGTTGGGTGCACAGAGGAAGTACGGGGAGATAGAGAGGATACAACAAAACAATTGCTAAAACGTGCTGGTTTAGCCAGCACGCCACTTACTTGTTTGTCTGTTTATTCGTTTGGCCCTCGTGCCCTTTGGATTCTGTTTTGTTTAAATCTTTTGTTTTGTTTAATTATTAATAAATACGCTGAGTGCCGTTGCACTCAGCTTCACCCGCCCATCCATTGTTTTGATTCAGTTACTTCCTGGTCCGTGACGTCACCACTGCGAGCCAGCCTGTCACAGCGTACCATTGATTTACAAAATTTCGGCTTCATAAGTGTGGACTCACATGTAATCTTGTGCAATCGGTTGAAGCGAAATAGACATTTTAAGTTTATAGGATTGTACTGTTTATTTAGTGGTAGTAATGAGTAAACAAAAGCAGATAAGTTTGGTTGGGCCTTGAAAAATAGCGAAAATCTTTCTTCTGATGAGCCAGATGTCAGAGGGAAAAAATCAGTAAAAGCACTGAACTGTCTGTTTCTTCCACTAACGGTTGTGGAGTTTTAAGTGCTGAAAATAAGTTGGTGGCATAATTTAATGTTAGTACTGTTTTACCTGAATTCTTCTGCTCTTCTAGGATTGAGCACATTTATACAAGTTTCATTTGTCTTATATTAAAATGAATGATACTGTAATGTAATTCCTGTTGTGTATGTGTATTTACGTGCTGTGTGTGTCTATGTCATTCCCGCTGTTTATAATTGTAATTTCCCACTCTGTGATGCGCTGGAGCGACTGATCCAGGGGAAGAAGGACATCATGAGGGAGCTTGTCTAGATGGAGGAACAAGCCAGGACCAGTGAGAAAAGACGTGTCTTGGCCAGCGCTGAAAGACGGCGGTGCATGGGGCCTGGCTGGGTCCCGCAGAGCACCGTGCCAGATACCCAGAGCCAGGAGAGACTGCAGGCCCCCAAACTGACAGCGGCGACAGTACAGAGAGACCGCGGAACGTGAAGCTGCCCAGCTTCGACAGCACCACAAGCTGGGAAGCTTTCCATGCTCAAGCAACAGTTTTGGTCAAGCTGTGCAGCTGACGGCAATGCTGAGAGGAGACACTCAGATGGTGCTGCTAAACCTGGCCGAAGAATACATGGCCAGTTACCCCACCCTGGTGGTCACCCTTCAACGCCGGTTCGGTAGTATGGGAGAACCAGAGCTACTGAGGGCCCGATTCCAAAGACAGGTGCGGACGACCAGAGAAAGCCTGGCTCGACTGGTCACCGACCTGGAGAGAGAAGCCAGGTGGGCGTACACCAACGCTGCCACCCAGGAGCAAGAGGAGCAAACCCGGTTCCAGTTCATTGAAGCCATAGGACCGGGTGAGCTCCGGACATATCTGCGCCTCACCAAACCCCGATCACTAAAGGCCACCCTTCAACTCGCCCAAGAATGGGAAGGTGTGACCTAAGAGGAAAGCAGCTCCCGTCCATGTCTCACAGTCCGGCTGGCCAAACGAGAAGAAAGCAATACCACTCAGAGCATCGCGCCACTCGCCGAGATCCTGTGTGAGATCGTGGCCATCCAGCAAGCCATGCTGGGCCGGTCCGGACCCCCACTAGCCACCGGTCCCCGTCTCTGTTGGGGATGTGGCCAACCCAGTCACATCCAGTTCTACTGCCCCTGAAAGGATCCCCGACCCAAACCCCATTGACAACCAGTGGGAAACGAAAAGGGGCCATATAAAAGGGGAAACATCTGCCTGAGTCTTCAACCCCAACCCAATTGCCAGCTCACCAGTCATCGTGGGGAGAACCAGTATCGGGACACACCTCCAATTAAACTGTCAGGAGGAAGGCAAGCCCTGCACCTCGATGGTCGATACGGGTCCACCGTCACCCTGGTCAGGCCCAACATATTCCGGTAACACTTTAGTTAAGGGATCCGATATAAGTGATTGTAAACAGTATATAAACATGTTATTAATTATGCTATTAACTTTATAGAATATGATTAGAAATAATAAGAGTATTATTTTTCACTTTTGTCATTGTTATTGCGCTATTGTTTATAATTTATAAGTCTTTTCAGGTCTGTTTGTCTTTCTATGCCTGCCTTTCTGTCTGTCTGTCTGTTTTTATATTTCTGTCTCACCAATTGTACAAGGTTGCTTTGTTTTTGCAATACAGTTACTATACACTTTTGCCATTGTTTTGTTTTTGCTATTGTTTATAACCACTTATAACGGATCCCTAAACTAAAGTGTTACCCATATTCCAGCAAGCCTCCATAACCAGTCGAGCTAAAGTAGTGCCCACGGAGGTACGTTGACGGGTCAGCTGCACCTGGGTGAGACCGCCTTCCACGAGGAGGTCTGGGTGGCGGACATCCAGGACCAGTGCATCCTGGGACTCGACTTTCTGCAGTAGGCAAGAGGACAGATGGACCTGGCAAAGGGGACAGTGACCTTCGGAGCGGGGCCGGCGCTACACTTAGCCGCTCCAACCACCAACCCTGGTCAGCGCCTGCCCCACTCGAACACCAGTGAGCGTTAACCCTTTCAAGGGCTCCTTCTGACGCCGCCTTGCAACCACCCTTCCCTTCCCCAACCAAGCCCCAGCCCTTTTCAAGGGCTCCTGAAAATGGTGCTACCCCAGAACAGAGCGTCAGAGGAGAGCAAGAGCAGCTATGGCCGTCCTCACCACCAACCTTCCCCTTCCCGACCGAGCCCCAGCGAGCACCTGCCCTTTCAAGGGCTCCTGCAAGGGGCGCCACCAAAGAGCGGGCACAAGAGGGGAAAGGGGAAGCGACAGCCCTCCTCGCATAAGAGCTGCGCAGAGCCCCTTCAGTGGGAAGGGGTATACCAACGCAGCCAAGAGAGACCCAACACGCAAGAGCGCAACCAGCTCTGTGCACTCTTACAAGAGTTTGGGCACCTCTTTGCTGTCTGGCCAGATGATGGGGGACGGACCGGGATGGTCCAACACCGGATTGACACTGGTCACTCCCCGCCCAGTTGGAAACCACCACGCCAGCTACTCCTGTTCAGACGCGAGGTGGCCAAGAAGATTATACAAGAAATGCAGTCGGGCTGCACCCGTCATCTTAGTCGGAAAGAAAGATGGGGGTCTGTGCATCTGCATCGACTACCTCCGACTGAATGTGGTCACCAGAAAAGATTCGTACCTGCTTCCCCGCATTGATGAGTTGCTGGACCTTATCGCCGGGTCCTCTTGGTTAAGCTCCCTTGACCTGAGAAGCGGCTACTGGCAAGTGGAGCTCGCCCCAGATACCAAGCTTTCTCCACAGGACAGGGCCTCTGGCAGTTTAATGTCATGCCGTTCGGGTTGTGCAACGCCCCAGCCACGTTCAAGCAGCTGATGTAAAGGGTTCTGGATGGCATCCCAGACAAGCGTGTACTTGGATGACCTGCTGGTACACGCCTGACTTTCTCAGAGGCCCTGTTCCACCTGGATCATCTGTAGCGGGTGCTACAGATGATCCAGGCTGCTGGACTGTGTCTGCATCCCGACAAGTGCGATCCTATTCAGGCAGCAGATGACCTGCCTTGGTCATCAGGTCAGCGAGGAGGGCATCACCACCGACCCTGGGAAAGTCTCCGCTGTGCAGCAGTGGCCCTCATCCAGCCAACACAAGGCAGCTCCGAAGGTTCTTGGGTTCTCGCTTACTACAGGAAGTTTGTAAAAGGGTTCGCAACCATCGCTAGCCCCCTACACCGCCTCCTGGACAAATCGGCACTTTGAGTGGGTCGCCGAGCACGAGGATGCCTTTGCTCAGCTGCAACACGCTCTGACCACCGCCCCTCTACTCACCGCCCCCTCTGTGTCAGCCCCCTTCACCATGGACACCAGTCATACGAGCTGGACATCCAACAGGGATGAAGCACGCAAATCCTGATGGCTTGTCCTGGAGACCATGCAGTAAGGTGAGGTGCTGCTACTGTGACAGGCAAGAGGCACAAGAGCGAGAGACACTGGGAGAAGATGGGGCCGCGGTGACAGTAAGGGAGGTGCAGCCCCTGCCGACGGCGGAGTGGCGAGAGCGGCAACAGCAAGACCCAGAGGACCGCTGGCCTGACTGGGCTGAAGTAGCCTCGCTCTCCCAGACCGTGAAAGGACTGTGGTCACAGTGGACTGGAACTGTGGGAGGGCATCCTGCACCGCCCAAGTTCCAGCCACTGGTGAAGCTCGCCTGAAACTGGTGGTGCCCACCTCACTCCAGCGCGCTGGAGCCAACCACGGCGCGCCCGGAGTGGGGCACTTTGGCATCAGTAAGACTCTGGCAAACCCTCCGCGACTGGTACTACTGGGGAAGCTGCCGTCGCGACGTGCAGACTCACTGCCTGCAGTGCGATGATTGCACCACCAAGAAAGGTCCCAGCGAGCAGACACATGCCCCTCTGCAACCGTACCAGGTCAGTGAACCAATGGAGAGGGCGGCCATTGATGTGATGGGCCCCTTTCCCACCTCCGATAGCAGGAACCAGTTAGTTTTGGCAGTGGTGGACTACTTCAAATGGCCAGAGGCCTAAGCACTGCCAAACCAAGAGGCACAGACGGTGGCGGACACGCTCATCGGCAGATTCTTCTTCAGGTTCAGAGTCTCCCAGGAACTCCACTCTGAGCCAAGGGCGGAATTTTGAGAGCGACATCTGCAAGCGGCTGGGAATCAGCAAGACCCACATCACCTCCCAAAGCGATGGCCTGGTTGAGCCTGGTCCCGCGCGCTTGGTGTCCGGCCACCAGTGAGCACCAGCGGGACTGGGATCTGCACCTGTCACTGATCTCGCTGGCGTGTCGCACCGCCGTGCAGGAATCCACGCGCTGCACCCCCGCCCTGTTGATGATGGGCAGGGAATTATGAATGGCAGCTGCAATCCCATATGGTTGACCGCTGGGGGTGAAGGAGCCACCGGGAACGGAATACGCCCAGTGCTTGCAGGCTTGCCTGGATAGCGCGCACGCCTTTGCCAGGGAACAGCTCCAAGCTGCCGGGGTTCCGACAACGACAGAACTACGATCTGTGGGAGAGAGGATGCCACTTTTAGCCTGGGGATTTGTGTGGGTTTACAGCCCTTGCCGAAAGAAGGGACGGTCTCCCAAACTGGACGCTCCCTGGATGGGACCTTGTACCGTGCTGCAACGAGTGGGGGAGGTGGTCTACCGAGTGCAGCTTCGCATCTGGAACCGAAAGGTTGTGCTCCACTGCGACCACCTTGCCCCTTATCACAGACCAGAGCCTGCAGCGAGACGCCCTTCACCAGCAGTCACCCCACCAGGTGCGTCACCCACTCGCCACAGCCCCCCGCCACCAGTTCAGGACCTTCAAGGGACTCTCCCCTTTCCAAATGTATTGACCAATGGCGTAGCCAGGATTTTATTTGGGGGCATGGAGATTTTGCAGAGGGGTAATAATTTATAAAAATGATTCTGTAAGTAAAAAATAACTACACTCCAAACTTGCTCATGAACTCGAAATCGCCCTATTAAGAACCATGAAGTTTCACCTCACAATCACATTTATCACTCCTATGCAGTTATTGTTGTATTGTAAAAACAAATGACTCCAACAACGTGTTACAGTAAACTAACAGGACGCTTTATTGTGTGTTCTCTAACTCCAGCATTGTATCTCACTGCCTTAAACCAGCACTCCCACTCACCTACGGCAACACCAACAATCCACACCGGACGACAGCCACACACACACACACATCATGAACAGTAACAAACACAGCATTTCCCCCCCCCTTCCCCCGCACAGAGTTTCAGGTGTGGAAGGAGGTCACAAAGTCCTGCAGGTAGCCCGGACGCTGGCGAGCTGCCGGCCCAACAGGTGTGGGGCCCCCTCCATCGGTCACAGCATCTGCACTGGAGGGCCAGAACCCGGTTCCATGGTGGCCAAAGGGTACTGGCTGAGATTCAGGAGGCGGCACTTTGCGCAGCCGGCTAGCGTGCCAACGGGACCCGTCCTGGCGTTGGAAAGTAGCTGGTCCCAGCTGGCGGCTGACACGAAGCGGGGAGGACCAGAAGGACTGGAGCTTGTCTCCACGGTGGGGCCGTTTAGCTCTGACCCAGTCCGAGGCGCTTATGTCAGGCGGTTTCACTCTGCATGCTCTGTCGAACCGCTGCTTCATGCAGTGCTGGCGGACCCTGGTGTGAGCAGCGGCTGCATGAGGGCGAGCCTGGGGTGGGCGCAGCCTATCCAATGGCAATTGTAGCTCTCGCCCCAACATTAGCAGCGCTGGCGAAACCCCTGTAGTATGGTAGTATGCTGGGTCGCTCTGTAATGCAGGAGGGTCTGAAGAAGAGCTGTTTGGAATGCGCAGCCTTGGGCCAGATGCGCTCGGATACCGTTCTTGACGGTTTGATTAAACTGCTCGACCCCCCCGTTGGCCTGTGGGTGGTAGACAGCTGTGCGGATGTGCTTGATCCCCTTATTCTTGAGGAAAGTGGAGAACTCGGCAGAGACGAACTGTGGCCCATTATCAGTGGTAATGGCCTGAGGCAGCCCCCAGCAGGCGATGACGGTGTCTAAGATGTTGATTATAGCCTGGGAGGTGACTGAGCCCACTGGGAAGACTTCAGGCCATTTGGAACGGAGGTCATAGATGACCACAAGAAAGCGCTGGTGGTGGGGTACGCCATGGATTTCCCCACAGATGTCCATCTGCAGGTGTTCCCATGGTTTGGACGGCCAGGTCAGTGGTTGCAGGGGTGGTGGAGCCGGCTGTCCGGTTTTCCCGCTGAGCAGGCAGGCAGTACAGTCCCTGACTATCACCTCAACATTGTGGTCAATACCAGGCCTCCAAACGTGGTCCCGACATTGCTGCTTCAATCTGACGATGCCCAGGTGTCCCTCGTGTGCCATAGCCAGCACTCGTGCCTGCAGAGCACTCGGCACTACTGTGCAGTGACCCCGGGCCACACAAGTGTCATTCCAGCACGACAGCTTCTCCTTGATCCGGGCGAATGGTGCTACCTCGTCAGGCTAGGCCAGCCACCTGTGATGGAGGAGCACAGGGCACAGAATACGGGGTCCTCCGCCGATGCCTGCTGGAGCTCAAGGCGGGAAACTACAGCCTGGAGAGGAGTGTGCAACAGCTGAATCAGGTCATCTTCCGTGTCTGCCAGCTGGCCGGCAGGGTCAGGAGCGATGACGGCTCTGGAGAGAAGGTCTGCTACCACGTTGTCATGGCCTGGGGTGAACTGGAGCTTGAAGTTGTACTGTTGCAGACGACCCGCCCACCTGTACAGCCGCAGCGGTCTGTGTCCTGTGCCTGAGGTGGACATCAAGGCTGTGAGAGCCTGGTGGTCCGCCATAGAGGTACATGTGCCAGCGTTCACATGCCCAGACACACGCCAGCGCCTCACGCTCCCCAACCGAGTACTTCTGTTCGGTAGCGCTCAGTGCTCGAGAGGCCTCTCTGTCCCGTCCTGGAGTTGAGAGAGGACAGCACCCAGCGCCGAGGCAGAGGCGTCACAGGTGACCAAGGTTGGGCTTGCGAGGTCAAAGTGTGCCAGGATGGGTGCAGTGGTGAGCTGGCGCTTCAGCAGGCGCACGGCCTCCCGGCAGTCCACAGTCCAGGTCCAAGGAGCCTCCTTCTTAAGCAGCTGACACAGGGGCGATGTTGTGGCTGAGTACTGTGGCAGGAAGCGGAGGTAGTATGCAGTCATTCCCAGGAAGGAGGCGAGCTGTGCAGCCGATGTGGGCTCCGGAATGCGGTGGATCTCGTCCACATTAGACTACAATGGGAAGATGCTGTGTGCCGACAGCCAGAACCCCACAAACTCGATTTCCGGCACGGAAAAGACGCACTTCTCCTCGTTGAGCGTGAGGTTGTGCTTGGCCAGCATGCGGAACACCTGGCAGAGGCGATCATCATGGGTAGAGGCGTTGGGGCCGTGCACCACAATGTCGTCAAGATAGAGACACACGCCCGGGACGCCAGCAAAGACGGAGGACATGATCTTTTGAAAGCAGCTGGGTGCCGAGCTCAGACCGAAGAGCATGCGGGTGTTTCGGAAAACCCCAGCGTGTGTAAGAAAAGCAGTGAGGTCCCTGCTGCTAGGGTGTAAGGGAACCTGGAGTTAGCCTTGGCGTAAGTCCAGTTTACTGAAAACTGTGGAACCGTAAAAGTGGGTGGTGAGCTCCTCCACTGTTGGAAGCGGGTATTTGTCTGGGATGATGGCCGTGTTCACAGCTCTCAGATCCACACAGATGTGGAGCCCCCCCAACTTCTTTTTTGCTATCACCAGGTTTGAGATCCAGGGTGAAGCGTTGATGGGCTCAATAATCCCAGAATCCAGTAGGGCCTTCAGCTCAGCTGACACTTAATCCCGCAGGGCGAGGGGAATGCGGCGCAGCGGCTGGATCACTGGGATCACTGCAGGATCGACCTTGGGTTGGTGAGTGAAGGCGGAGAGGCAGCCCAAGCCATCAAACAGCGCCGGCCACTGGCGTTGCTGGGGGGAGGCAACCAGTAGGATCTCCGTGCCGGAGTTGTCAGTCAATGAGAAACCAAGCCCCATGAAGAGGTCGAGACCCAGGAGGTTGGCCCCCTTGCGTGTAATGTGGAATGGGAAGGCCGGCAGAGCCCTGGTGCCATAGCGCACTGGCAGCTGGAGGGAGCCCAGGACTTCGATTCTAGTATGTCCATAGTCGCTCAGAGTGGTGGAGGGGCGCTGAAGGGGCAGGTGCGAGAAAAACTGTTTGTAGGTGTCGAAATTAAGCAGAGACACCTTGGCCCCAGTGTCCAAGAGCAGGGGAAGGCAGACATCCCTGAGGTATACGGCACAAGTCTTAAAGCCAGTAGGGTTGGAGAGCACAGTGTGGATTGTAGCTGGTACTGGTGCTGCTGCTGGGGTGGACCGACACCACCTGGCAAAGTGGTTCAATTTATTACAGTTTCTGCAGGTTTTCCCCCGTGCTGGGCAGTCAGGGGCTCTGGACTCATGCCTGTTGGACCCACAGTTTCCACAACGCTGCCTAAAATGAGCAGGAAGTTGTTGCGCTTGTTGGACAGGGAGACCAGGTTCTGTGTCCTGTTGCAGTAAGGCAGGCTGAACTTTCTGCACTGTAAGTTCAGTAAGTTCAGCAACAGAGTGAGCCCCAGTAATTTTAGCAGCACAGGCAACAGCAGACTCTACTTGGCATGCTAATTGAATGGCTTTAGCCAAAGTTAACTCATCAGATTCGAGTAACAGTCTCTCACGCACTTGCGCTCTGGAGGTTTTCTCAATAAGTCCCGAATCATTTCGTCATACAGTGCTCCAAATTTACATGGCAGCGCCAATTCACACAATGCAGCTGTATATTGTAGAATGGACTCACCCGGCCGCTGGCCCCGCTGTCTGAAGTTGAAACGCCGGAGGAGGACGCTCTGTGTGGCGGCAAAATGCCCCTGGAGTGCAGCGACAGCTTCAGCGTATGTGTCAGCCGGTCCCAAAGTTGAAAAAGACGCTGTCCCTCAGTCCCCAGGCAGTGCAGCAGCAGGTCGCGCTTGCGGGCATCGCTCACATCAGCCAGACCGAGAGCAAGCAGGTACGTATGGAAAGACGAAAGCCAGCGAGTCCAGGGAACAGGCGGCTCGCCAGGTAGAGTCAGGAAGACTGGCGGGGGTGAAAGCGAAACTTCATCCATCCTTGTCGCCAATGTTGTATTGTAAAAACAAACGACTCCAACAACGTGTTACAGTAAACTAACAGGACGCTTTATTGTGTGTTTTCTAACTCCAGCATCGTATCTCACTGCCGTAAACCAGCACGCCCACTCACCTACGGCAACACCAACAATCCACACCGCATGACACCCACACACATCATGAACAGTAACAAACACAGCACAACCAAACACAGCAGTTATCAAACATACAAATTAAATAATAAAAAGAATAACCTACCTTACCTGATGTTTAGATCCCCAAATCCATCCTCCTGTTTTTCATTGCAAACTTGTCGAGTACTTATAGGTCTCAGTTTTACAACAGCCGTTTAAAGCTAGATTCACACAAAACTAAAACCCAGGTTTCTTCAGAGTTGGTCAAAAGCAGAGGACGTTGGGGGCTCCCGTGTGGCGCATCCGGTAAAGGCACTCCGCGTGGAGTGCAGGATGCGTCCTATAGCCTGGACGTTGCCGGTTCGAGTCCAGGCTATTCCATTGCCGACCTTGGACAGGAGTTCCCAGGGGGCGGCACACAATTGGCCGAGACCTGCCCAGGGGGCGGGGGGAGGGCTTAGGCCGGCCAGGATGTCCTCGGCTCACCGCGCACCAGTGACCCCTGTAGTCTGGCCGGGCACCTGCGGGCTTGCCGGTAAGCTGCCTGGAGCTGCGTTGTCCTCCGACGCTGTAGCTCCGAGGTGGCTGCATGGTGAGTCTGCAGTGTGAAAAGGAGCGGTCGGCTGACGGTACACACTTCGGTGGACAGCGTGTGTTCGTCTTCGCCGCTCCCAAGTCAGCTCAGGGGTGGTAGCGGTGAGCCAAGCTTAAATAATAACTGTATATTCTAAATTGGGAGAAAATAAAAAAAAAATAATTGCCAACTACTAAATTTAAAAAAAGCAAAGGACGTCTAGTAGCCTCCCAGACATGGATTAGTTTTTATCAACGAAAATCGATAAATTCAAAATCAAATGCGATTTTGTGGCCAGAGAAGGAACTTTTGTGCATGATTTGTAAACAATGAACCGGGGTTATATAACTAATTTTGTTGCACCTTCTTGTCCAAAGGCAACAATAACCATTTTGTCCTTTGAGTGATATGTATTTCCATACATATTTTCAAATGCACTATTAAAAGCATTCATTTTTTAAGTAGCCAATTATGTTTTGTATTTTCGCCCGTCCCCAATTTGGTTATGCCCAATCGTTGTGTTTTACTGAACTGTAGAATCTCAAGACACATTATACCAATTTTTATATTTTATTATGGTTTAATGTGAAAGCTTGTATTGCTTTGAAGTGAATACCACGGAAATGCTTTATCAATTGTAACATAACACTGACATGGTCGATTCGCACAGGAGTAAAAAGACACAGGACGCCTGCATTTGAAATTTTACAGAAGGTCCTGATGTCCTGTAAAATAATCAGAGGATCTCTGAGAAAATTATCTGAGATAAAAAGAAATGGACTGTTAACACAGGATTTCACCGATGTCTGTAAAAATTCCTGTGTACGTGGTGATTTTCAGTTCTGTGCGAATCTGGCTTAGATTGCTCATAGTTACTGGTACACCTGTTGGTCCCTGCTGGAAACACTGGTACTTGAGATGAAAAGGTTGAAAACCACTGGTTTAAAGGCAGTAAGAATAATGAAAAAATATTTTTTCATTTTTTTCCTCTTCCCATGCTAGTATTAGCTGAGGCCATAATTAATTTTCAACTTTGACGTCTCATTGCTGGTCGGTTTGAATAGCATGTGCACATGTGTTGTCCAATCGAAGGAGTCAAAGGCTGAATCTGGTGTAAAAAAGTGTAAAAAAAAGTCTAAGTGTGCTTAGAAGGGCAGTGAAGCAAACAGAGCTTACATTGGTTGGGACAGGGATTTACAGTGTTGCAGGTGGCTGACATTTTTTTCTCTCCCACGTAGTCGTTGAATAATGAATTTCACGGGAGTGGGGTGGCAGGGTTCAAACCCCCTAAAACCACCCTCTTAGCTATGCCACTGATATTGATGATATTGTGGCGAGCTTCGATTACCGCAGGCAGGGGCTTCTCACAGGAACCGGAGTCTCTGATAAACGGCGTGTATTTTAAATGTTTGCAGAGTCAACAGTCCACACATCTCCCAATTCACGCACAATTGTCTGATTCAGTCAGTCGTCCTTGTGATGCAATGAAGAGAACATAAGGAATGTATATAACAAACAGAACCACAGTAAGGCTAACAATCTGTTGTAGTAAAAATGCTGACAAAGAAGACGGCAAAAGGGCATCCTTCGACTGTGGCTATGAACACAAGCTTCAGTGGCTGCACAGATCGTGCAGATTCTGAGAGGTGCTGTGCTGGAGCAGCTGCAAAACAAAGGAGTGCTAACAGACAGGAGGGGTGTAGGCAAGGATATGCCGTCTTTAGAAAACCTGCTACTGCCACCTAGTCAGAGGTGTGAATGACAGAAAAATCACTAATGCCTTCCATTATTACGATGTTATCTTGGATGACATCTTAGAAAGATACGATATATATATATATATATATATATATATATATATATATATATATATATATATATATATATATATATATAATAAAATTATACTGCACAAACCACCATTCAAATGACTAAGAGACATATTCTTTCAGTCAATTTTTCCTTAAAAGATTCCGAAAAAGGTTCCAGTAACACTAGTAATACAGATGTAGATATGTTCATGTAATTAAATCATATGTAACGGGACTATTGTTCCTAGCTTAGTAATAGATTGAACAAAATACATTTATATTTCATTTGAAATAAAAAAAAAAAAGGTATATATCTTTAGTTCTAAAAACATGAACCATTTAATAAGCACAGTAAGACACTCCTTCACTCCTGGGTGTTGGGTGTACTAGAATAACTGGGGGCTGAAGGCAAATCCAACACCCTGTCATGTCGTATTGCTTACATAGAGAGTGTGTGTGTATGTATGTATGTATGTATGTATGTATCTATGTATGTATGTATGTATGCATCTCAGACTCTAAACAAATCTTTTTCATAAGATACAAAATACTATGGTGTGACAGAGAGCGAATGAATCCGAATCAACAATCTCCCTCTCGACCTGTGAGAGCGCTGTACAACAGGTACTGCGTGCCTTACTGAATTCAGTCATGAATTGGAGGAGACGTGACTGAACTAGCTATCGGAGGGAGCGGGGCTGAGGGTACTTTAGGGAGGCGTGACGCCGTAATCGGTTCCTTTGTTGTGGTTAATGGGAGGAAACGACAACGGAAAAACAGTGAGTGAAGTGTTTTGTTAGTTATCAATAACTGTGTACGTTTGTCTTTGCCAGACGGCTACTATACGTATCCGGCAGCTGCCGCTTCAAGCCAGTCATAAGCCTGGACTTCACTGCACCTATACTGAATCAAGCACCGCACATGCACCTAGAGCACTGTCCGGAGTCTGTATCTGTGATGTGTTTTTGTATTATTATTTCGGGACTGTAACCCCATTGGTTTATACGCTGGCAATACCCATAGTTGGATAGAGCCAGCATTTATTATTTTCACAGTCAACGAGACTGGGAAAATAAAATAAAAATAACTTGAACCGTGAACTGTGCGTTTGTCATTGTCTGGAGCACTTGCATCACCCTTTCACTTACGCACTGCAACTCACACGTTCACATATGTGCATAACTGAGTGATATGCAATCCTTAATTGAGTCTCCCAATCTCTTCAGGAGACTTCTGTCAGAGCTTTCACACCTGCCTTGAGGGCAATATCAGAAACTCTGATGATTTAGCCTACTAGATGTAAATATCAGAACCTTAAAGTTACTGAAATAAGCACGTCCACAACCCTACATTTGCCATGTCCCCTAATTTGGATGAAAGTGTGTCGTATCAGAGCAAAAATACACAGTTCTTTTTAAATTGGAACGTTTAAGGAGGGCATGTTGGAATATTCTGCATGAGTTTATAAAATGCCCATAGTGTTCCTTGAGAACCTGTTGGTCTTGTTGCGAGTGCAATTACTGGTAAAAAAGGGTGAAAAACATCTCAATTCAAACAATCCCTTTACAACAGCTGATTGGAGCACTTATCTGCAGGGCCATCGTGTGTTTGGAATGTAATTGGTAAAATTGCTCTGTTTAAACACTATGCAAAGTAGTGCATTTCAATATAATTTAGATAATTAAGGGAGATATTAAATTTGTGAGGAATATCACAATATGACAGCATGTTTTCAATCAAATATTTTCCATCAATCACTGTGTAATCAAGTGCCACAAAATCCACTTCTTCTGCAATAAGGATCTCAAACAATTCAGCCTCCTTGTTTGCTCTGTCTGCTTGGCAGCCACCGTCCCAAAGCCATTCATGCTCAGTCTGCAAAATCTGTGATGTCAGCCACAGACTGTGGATGCAATCTAGCTGGGCGAAAAAGTATCATGAATGCAGCTTCTGACTGAGCTGGAGGAGGTCTAATCAAGGGCAGAGGTAGCAGGGTTTTTGTTGCAATGCCCCACCAAAAAGTAGCCAAATTGTGTTTTTTGAACCATCCAAAAAATACACTTCCATTTAAGATTTAATATGTATTCATAAATAAGTGCTACACATTTATTTAAAATAAAAACAGAAATATTATAAACTATGTATTTATTTATCTGCTTTGCTTGTTTTTTTCTCACAATTTACAGTACTAGAACTGCTTTTTTTATCTGATGAGATCAAATGCAGTAGGTCCAGAATAAAATGTATCAAATGTAGTGTAAAATTAAATTGTCCAGATCTGTCAGTGAATACAGTATTTAAAAACTAACAAAACAATCTAATTGTACTGACAGTTCTTAAATTGGTGACCAATAAAAAGTAAACAAGCGTTTGTGTGATTAGTAATTTTATTGGATGCAGATAGGTCCAGTAAAACAACAGATAGAGGATGTGATATACTATACAGGGGGTCATGGTGATTGAAGTTCTGCACTGGTGATGACCTCATAATTGAAAAAACATGCATGATAAAAATAGCCAAAAAATAACCAAACCACCAAAGACAGTATTTACCCACTAGATGCTTTCAGAACTAGCCAATCTGGCATCACTGATCAGGGGGAGTAGCCTTTAAAAGTTGCATGTGAGACACATGCATTACTTATTAAACGTTACCTCAAGTTCAATGTATAAATAAAATGTGAATTCATATAATTGTTTTAGAAAATCTATATTTTAATTGCTGTTCCAATACTTTCAGATTTAGGACTACACCACTGCCTGCTATAACCTTTATATCTGGGTTCAACAAAAAACAGGCATATTACGTTTTGCATTGGACTTAGTGGTATTTTATCTCTCCAGCGTATGCCTAAACCATACAATTAAAGAGTCTGTTCTAGTCTCAGTTATCTGAGTCATGTAGTAAACCAGCACAGCATTTCATCTCTATCCATCTATATATTTATCTATTATAGGATATTACCACATCATTATTATGGTTTCATTGTATTAGCCTAACACCAGACTTAACTCTAGGCTAACCGATATTAACAGTTATTACTGGGAAACTAAACAAATCTTTTAATTGCTTTATTAATTACCGTGCTCAGTAGTTACTGCCAAGCTAATATTACATGTGACTATAATATTACTCCTAACAGTGACCATCTTCCTAAAACAGTATAATCAAATACTAAGTAAGGCTCAATAAAATATAATTATTCATAAATGTATATAGCGGGTGTTGCCTAATAGTGTACCTAATCATTAATCTAGTGATTAAGCAACAGCTATACAATTGCTTATCTTTTGTTAAAAAATGTCTTACTTTCCCCTTGTCGTCTCAAAGCTGGGTTTGCTGATGCTGATCTTGCTGTAGGTCTGCCTGGGAAGTCTGTTTCCACTAGGCACCCCCTTGGCTCCATTCTGAACCGTCACTTTTTCCTTTGCATGCTTCAATCTGGTGGTGGCTTCATCTGCCTTTGCATCTTCAGGTGCCCTCACTGTTGGCTGAGAGAGTTTTATACTTGTAACTAGCCCTTCAAAATTATTTGTTTTCAATCGTATGTTACTGCCAGTAATATTATTTGTGCTGATGCTACCGTTACCAACAGGTACATGCCCATCTGCAGTACCATTATTAGTATTATTGGAAAAAAACCCATAAACCCCACTTAACAGATATACAAAAGAAAGTACTATCCACTTCATCTTTGGGTGACCACTTCGTTTCCAAACATTTAATTAGAACTATTCAGACCAGGACCTTGTTTGGTGTTCTAGTCTCTGCACTTGTAAGAGTCTTACACTTGAGCTGTATGATCCTAACTGCCTGATGTTCCAGCTTTTATTTTTAACAGAGGAAATTACTTCTATCATTTTGCAATGTGGAAACATTGTTTGCCGTTTCCTGTTGTTGGTTGCTTCCCTTCAGCTCTTGACCTGTTGAAATCGGGTGTGGGGATGGGGGGGGGGCGGCTACAGTGTTGTGGAAAATCCCTAGAAAAAGAACAAGAAGTTCTGTTGTGCTTTTCCATTAAGTTCTTTCAAATACATAATTTTCCTCTTGAAAACCGTTTTCACAACAAGAGATTCCCTAACAGTTGTTTCAAAAGCTGCCATCATTATCTGTGTTGGAGATGGAATAGTGTAATAACTAACAGACACGTCAACCCCTAAGGGTTCACACCAGTAAGACCCCTACTGAAAAACCTTAAACCTAGAGTCGGTCCATTACACGGACGTAAGAACCCTCAAAATTGTGAAAAACTGTGGTTACCCTTTGTAGTACCAGATATAGTTGGAGGTTAGACATGATTCTGAAAGCAATATTGAGACCACAGGAGTGCTTTAAGAAGGTGTAAACATACTGAAAATCAGTATGTTTACATGAGATCCCATTTTCAGAAAACTAATGTATTCGGAAAAATTGAATCAGAAAATGGATTTTCTGAAAACAACACTTTTCTGTGTTTACATGACTTGGAATAGATAATCCATTACACTTCCCATAAATTTAACTGTGTACATGGATTTAATTTTTCGGGAAACGTAGACCATTTGCGTAAACACAGTAGCGACTAGGGTGGGAACAGTAACACCTGCAGTAAGACTGAGGCATGAATTATCAGGCACTTTAAATTTAGCAGCGCTGTAAATTTTTATGCTGTATTCAACAGATTATTATCCTGTACATCTCTCTTGTTCTAATTCCCCAGTGTTTGTAAACTGCCCATTCCTTGCAACAGCTCATCAGATTCTTCATATAAGCTACTGTACCTTACATACGATACTGTTAATTCTCAATACATTTTACGTAGTGTGGTAGAGCAGGGGGAGAAAAGATGTAGTCCAGGGAGTTGCTGCAGGACTACCCCCATAATGCCATAGGGTTGGAGTAGAGACAGTTGAATCAACTGGCTCTAATTTTAATGAGAGACATCTGCCTGGGACTAAGCAGGTAGATATATAAGCAGGTGAAAATGATTGGTCTGGGTCTGTGGTAAGGCTAAGGCCTGTGGGAAGCATGGGTGGCTGCAGACCTGGAAAAGGTATTCAATGCTTATGTTTGAGGAAGTGTTGGTTTTGTGACCAGTAAACAGTGTAGCCATCCGGTATTAGTTAAGGGCTTGTAAACGTGAAGTTTAGCACTCCTGGAAGGAGTTAGGCTTTTTGTTTTATTTGTTTTGTGTTTGATGTATGAATAGATATACAGGTACTGCCCTGTTTACATCTGTGGTTTCAAGTAATTTATTTACACTAAATGTCCAGAGAGGTAGCAAAAGCAACAGTATAGGCAATTTCTGTGTGAACAACTATACATTCCAATTTCTGTGTGAACAATCGTACTGTGTTTTGTATTTGCTCTTATTAGGACTGAAGTCATTGTATTTTGTATCTTGCTCTTAATAGCACTGTAATTCTTGATATGTATTTTTTCTATACAACTGTAAGTCACTCTGGGTAAGGGCATCTGCTAAGAAATAAATAAATAAATAAATAAATAATAATAGAGTTTTCTTTTGATCAAATACTATTACTTTATTTAAATGAATAATATAACTTTATCCGTAACTAAACAAATTGATCTGTGTAAACTGATCGGTGATTGAAATCTGACATACACTTATAATTCTTTTATAGATTATTTTGACAAATAAACACAACACAAAATAGAAAAGCATCCCTTGGACTACATATTGTATTATCCCAAATCATTAAGCGTTTTGGGCTGCTTTTTATTTCCACCTTAAACAAGACGCTGTTATGTAACTTCACAAGCAAAACTGATAAAAAATAGTATCATAATTTTCTTTCTCCTCGTCTTGATCTTCTTTTGTCGATCTTTTTGCAATCAAAAAATGAAGTTGTTGGGCTGTAATGTTTAGTGTTGGTCATGTGTCTCAGCATTAGCCAATTGGCATGTGAGTGCAAGGGCAAATCTATGGACATTGAAATAGGAATGTAACAAAAGAAAACTCGTTCTCCCATCTCCTGTTATTCAGGTACTAAGTCTCGTATCTGAGTGCAAAAATTGTAATCATTTTTTTTTTTTTCTTGAATATGGTATACATTGTTTGTAAACTTTTTTTCTTAAGTGTGGATTGCTACAATGACTTATATATCTGAGGCTTTGAGACATATTGAGACACGATACTCCAAAATAAGTAATCTGTAGTCCCTGATACACAATAAACTTGATCTTTTCAACACATAATATATATTATTGTAACTCCAGGTTCTCTAGAGACCTGAGACTCCAAGGTTTTCTATCCCATAAAATAAACTAAGGGAAATGGAACAAAATCCTGTTGAAAAGAAAAAAGGATGTTTTGTTTAAGCAAAACATTTACACGTATATTTCAGTATCCCATCCTCCTTACACAGGCACTACATTTTTAAACATGGGTGAAGCCTGGTTTATTATAACTGAATAACAATGTACTCTATTATAATTTGTTCTTGATTCAAAATGACATACTGTAATAGATGATGTTGAAAGGGAGAAATACTGTAAATACACTTATATACAATTTTATTTCAAGTCCAAAAACATATCAGGGATTGTCTGTTTTACAACAGACTAAAAAGTCTTAGAAAATAGTAGACTATATGGGAATATGATGGTATTCTCCTCTGTGGTTTGTTCGCTGGAAAGAATAAGGAAATTAGCTGAGGCTACCAGTTCGGGTAATAGGGGTTCTACTGTAAATACAATACTATACCCTTCCAAAAAAATCCTACAAAAGCAGAACCGTAACTAAAATTAATTGTATTTATTACTGTTCCAAAGAAACCAACTGGGTTTATTACCATAATTTTCTATTCCTAAGAAAATATTTATTAATAATGGACCTGACCACACCCTCGAATTGTAGAATTAATGTATAAAACATACAGCTAAAGTATTGTAACATTTTTGGGGTCCCCGAGTGGCTCATCCAGTTAAAGCGCTGCCGCTGGGAGCGTAGGATGAGTCATACAGAGCTGGAGTGCCGGCAGTGGAGTCCTGTACAGCTGAACGGCAGGCCAGCAACACAAGGGGCAGGTGGGTATCCCAGTCTTTTTGGTGGCTGGCGGTGGTCACAGCCAGCTGCATGGCCAGCATGTGGTTGAAATGCTCAACCAATCCATCACTCTGCGGGTGGAGGGGGGTGGTCCAGGTCTTTTGGATCCCCAGGTGCCGGCACATCTCCTCAAAGACCCGGGACTCAAAGTTGTGCCCCTGGTCTGAATGGAGCTCCTGGGGGATCCTGAACTGGTGGAAGAACTCTGCCTCATGATCTGGCAGAGCGTATGCCTCCAGTCACTTGGTGAAGTAGTCGAGGGCCACCAGGATGAAATGGTTCCCCTTCTCTGAGCGTGCGACCTGCCCGAGGTTCCTTTTCGAGCAGTAGAAGGACTGTCGGAGCCACCGGAGCATCTTCGTGACCCCGAAGTGGCCAATGCCTGGGGTCCCGTGGTGAACCTTGAGCACCTCCAGGCGCAACGCTTGTGGAACGACCAACTGCCATCTCACCTCCCCTGTTGCTGGCTCCTTCCACTGCCGTTGGAGGATGCCATCCTTCAAAGCCAGTCCAGTCCACTGCGACCACAACCCTCGTTTGGCAGTAGAGTGTCTCACCACCTCTTTCAAGGAGGGTCTCCGCTGGTCCTCCAGCCACTGCAGCATAGGACAGAGATCTGGGTCGGCCTGGTGCCTCCTCCACTCTGTCCTCTCCACTGGCACAAGCGCATTGCATGGCCCTGTACTTCCTGGGGAAGCTCAGCATCCTTCTGCTCCCTCCTGTCGCAGTGTGCACAGCCCTCCTGGGCACAGAGTGTCCGCATTAGCATGCTTCTCCAATGCCTGATGCTGGATGGAATAGTTAAATGCTTGTAGCTGTTCTATCCAGCGAGCGACCTGTCCCTTCGGTGCCCTGAAGGTCAGCAGCCACTACAGGGCTGCGTGGTCTGTCTATACTGTGAAGGGGAGCCCACAGAGGTAGTGGCAAAAATGGCGGACCAACTCGACCACTGCCAGCAGCTCCTGTCACATCACACAGTACCGGCGCTCTGTCTTGCTGAGCGACCGGCTGTAGTATGCAACTACCTGCTCACTGTCTGACCAAGGCTGCGATAGGACAGCTCCAATCCCCTCGTTGCTCATTTCAGTGGCCAGCAAGAAGGTGGAGTGGGGATCTGGGGGTGCCAACACAGGGGACTGACACAGGGCTCTCTTCAGTCTGTCGAATGCCTCCTGGTGTTTCGGGGTTCACCTTTACGCAGGTGGCAGTGTAGGGGGGCAGTGATGGTGGCGAAGCCCTGCTCAAACCTCCCATAGTAGGACGCAAGTCCAAGGAAGCCTCCCTGCTGGCAGGGGTTGATGTGGGTGGGCCAGTCTCTGACTGCTGCGACCTTGCAGGGCTCTGTACTGATGCCATCCTCTCTAACTTGATGGCCCAGGAAGGTAACCTCTTTGCGCAAGAACTGGCACTTTTCAGGGTGTAGATTCATCTGTGCCTTGTGATTCATCAGAGCATTTCTTGCAGGGAGGCCAGGGCCGCCTGGAGGTCCTCCCATGAACCAGCAAATCGTCCAAGTAGAGCAGGCACTCTGTGGGGGGCACGTCAGCCAGCATGTTTTCATGAGCTGCTCGAACGTTGCAGGGGCATTGCAAAGTCTGAACAACATCACGGTGAACTGCCAGATCCCTCGGCCAGTGCAGAAGGCAGTCTTGGGTCAGGCAGCCGGGGACAGGTCCACCTGCCAGTAGCCACTCCTTAAGTCAAGGGAGGAGAACCACTTCGACCCGGCTACCAGGTCCAGGGACATTGTCGATGCGGGGGAGATAGTAGGAGTCATTCTCTGTCACATAATTCAGGCGCCTGTAGTTGACACAGAAGCCACTTGCCATCTTTCTTCAGAACTATGACCACTGGGGACATCCAGGGGCTGTCTGAGGGCTCAATGATTCCAGCCTTCAGCATCTCCTTCAGCACCTCCTCTGTAGCCTCCTGGCAGGCCAGTGGAAGGCGGTGGGGCTGCAGGTTGATGGGCCGGGTTTCCCTGTGTCAATGGAATGCTGGACCAGGTGCTGGACCAATGTCTTCAGGGTTGGTAGCGAAGCTATAGCGGTAGGTCAGTAACAGCTCACACAGCTGGGCCTGTTGCTCCAGGCAAAGCCCCTCACAATTATGCCGCAAGACTGCAGTCACCGTGGCAAAAGTGGGGTCCTCCATAGGACCTGGGGCTGGCGCGGTCATCTTCTGTACTGATGGGGGCTTGGAAGAGGAGGGTCCCCGTCCCTGGTGGCTGTGGGCCCAAAGAAGTGCTGAGGTCCCCAGGGCTTTCATGGAGGGCTGCGGGGGTTGATGACTGAGTCAGTGAGCGCTGGCATGGTGGGGCCCAAGTGAGGGCTAAGGCACCCCGACCTGGTGTGGAATGGTGTGGGCCATGGCGGTGTAACAGGCTGGCTCACAGGCTCCCCTCCTAGCTGTCTGACCCTGTCGAGCAAACCATGGTGGGAAGGCTGGCCCCCCTGGATAGGCCAAGGCCAGGGCCGGGTCCCCTTGTAAGTGCAATGTCATGGTTCGGAGGTCCAATTGCCCACCTGTGTAGTGCAGGAAGTCCAGATCAAGTGTGCAGGGGTCCTGGAAAGCTGCTACCCAGACAGGGTCGTGTACTGTCCACCCAGCCAGTTGTTTGGCCAGGTTGCCCCTCCCATGGTCACCTTGGAGCTGGTGTCCACCAGGGCAGTGCAGGGGACCCCCTCAAACCAGACTGGAACGTGGTAGAAGTCCCCTGCGGTGGTTCTCCCGACTACCACAGCCAGTCTGTGTGGATTGCTGTCAGTGGCTTCAGGAGATGGGAGAGCCACCCTCTCCCAGCTTGGTAGTCGGGCCCCAGCTGTGTGTGCTGCAGATGGATGGTTGTAAGTATGTGGACAGGAAGGGGGCTCATGTTGTCCCACTTACGTGGGCCCCTTGGCGTTTCCCGGCGATGAGCGGGAGGGTGGGGCTGCGGTGGAGGGGCATTGCTGTAGATGCCCAGGTTTGCCGGAGTTCCAGCACAGGAGTGTGTGGGGCTCTGTCGTGTGGGGGGCCTGTGTGGATGCGGTCTGGATCAGGACGGCCAGCTCAGAGATCGAGGGAGGAGCGGCGTGGCTGTCTGCATTCTCCTCCTCTTCTGCCTGGGGTTGACAAGCAGTAGGCCGAGGGCGGTCGTTCCGTTCTCTCCCCTCTTGCTGGTTCCCTCCAAAGGCCTGGTCATGCTCACCCTCCTCAAGCATAGCCTCGACCCATTCTGCATAGGCCAGTTAGACAAAGGCCTCCATGGCCAAGTCCACTTGCGTGGCTGGCAGGTAATCGGGGTACCCCCGCCAGGTCAAGTACAGGACATCGACCGCAAACACACCCAGCTTCTCTCTGGGAACTCTGGTTCATGTGGCCAGGCATTCGTGCAGGCCGACAGCAGGCTCTACTCTCCCAAAGTGGCGGTCCAGGGCTGTGGCAAGAACATCATAATTGTCCAACTCGTCTGGGCCCAGGTCTAGCAGCACCTGCAGCGCTTTCCCCTCCAGGGCTGCCGCTAGCTGGCCAGCTTTCTGTCGGGCTCCAGCCATTGGTGAGCATCACCATCTTGAATTTGGCCTGGTACATCTCCCATGGTGATGTCCCATCATAGTGGCCTGCTTTTACTGTATCCCGTCACTTACACTCACTCCGTTTCAACATCCCGTGGTTGGCGTGTTCTTTGATTACATGATGTTAAATAAAAGATCTAAATTATGTTCATATAGTTTTTTAAAATTTTTTATTATGTCTCAATACTAAAATTGTAGGTGATGCAAAACTTTTGGCCATAGCTGTACCTCCCTTCCTTAATCTTCACTTCTTCGGGGTGTCCAACCGAATGTGACCATCCCATTCGTAGGCCATTTAATTTAAATTGTCAGTATGTGTCAAGTGCTCATTGTCTTCCAATTCCAACTGCTCCTCCTCCATTTTCTTTCCTTGTCTCTTCTGGCCTGGCTCATCTCTTGGCCAAAATGGTTGGAGATCGACAATGTGGTAGACTCCAATAGATTGGGTGTCGGTCGGATCTGTTAACACACAGTTAACTGGAGAGACCTGTCTTGCAATACATTAGGGTCTTTCCCAGGGTTTTGCAAGTTTTGCTGAATTTTTTTTTCTCTTTTGGGGTGTGTGCGAAGCAAAACCAGAGTGCCAACACACCATCAAGACCTGTCATACTTCATCTTCTGGGTAATCTGTCACTGTTGTTGGTGCTGGGCTTGTATGAGCTGTTCTCTACTGAAGGGTGGTTCTCTGTCTTTATGTCCTCTATCAATCAAGAGTGTGTTTCAAATCCGTCAGCAAAGTTTGGAAATACAGGTTGGGATGGTCTTAGTCCTCCACTTCACCTGGACCCACTGAATGCTTAGACAGGGCGTCCACAGTTTGGTTTAGTACTCCTGCACTGTATTGGACCTGGAAGGTGAATTCCTGAATTTGTAAGTACCACATTGTCAGCTTACTGTTACTATCCCTCATGCGATGTAACCAGCATAGAGTGCTGTTGTCAGTCACCAGTGAGAAGGGTCTCCCCTCTAAATAGGGTTGAAAGCATTTCAAGGCCCAGATCAGAAACAAGCACTTTCACTCTGTTGCATGATACCTTTTCTGAATGTCACTCAAGGTGCAGCTGTCATAACTGATCATACCTTCACTTTCTTACAAGAGCACAGCCCCAACTCCTACTTCACTGGCATCGCTATCTTTTAATACCCTGATCTTAAGTCAAGGGAAGTGCCCTATGCCCTATGAAAACCATCCAGGATCTCCCTTATTCGCAGCATATGCACTCCCTCCTTTATAAACGTCTTGCATCCCCTCCCTGCCCTCCTTTTATACATGTCTTGCATTTCTTTTTTACATTTTGGAACTTCTCCATTACATTGCGGTCAATTACAAAATATTCAACTCAAAATGTAACAATCAACAATGGTCAATGGAAAAACTATTTTCTACTGGAATCTAAAAATGAATATGGCCGTTTGCCGTGGCAAGACACAGTTATACATCCATTAAAACAGAGGTAACCTTACCTTGTTAATCTGCCTTCCTTAACGATTGAACGTCTCTTCTGAGTTCTTACCGAAAACATAAAATGTCACTTTCTACTTGAATCCATACTAAAAAAAAATCTCAAATTCTAAATACAGTACTAGTATGAGCCTACTAATGGAAATTATCGTGCCTCACTGGCCTGGGCTGTTGCAGTAACAATTATAAAGGGAACAATGAATAAAAAAAGAACACAACAGAGAAGACAGCACCACTAAAAATACAGTTTAGAATACGATTTCTTTGGTTTAATTAAATTAAATAAGTGGCATACAGAACTTGGACTGGTACTTACTACTAGTAAAAAGAAACGCAGGAAGGTTATGATTTGTTTATTGAGAAATATATTGACACGTTAACAGTTAAATATCCTTTATTCTCGACTGTTTGAATGTGGTTCGGGAAGTTACAGAGATTCATTTGTAATGTTTTGCCATCCCACATTGTTAAACACACAGTTATCATAGCGAAACCAGCGGCTACGTAAGGACATATTTGTAGGTAAACGCTGTGTCTCTCACATGACAGTGCTTGGTCAGTGATAGGTTGGAACAATAAACACCACCCTCGCATAGCAATGCTTAGTGCTAATTGGTTGAAACACTAAATGACGACACGCACATGGCAATGCTAATTGGTTGAAACGTTGATTCATGACTTTCTTGCAGGCAGTGCAAATGCTCATTCATAAACTAAAGTTAACCGTTGCGGTTGCACCCCCAGCACCCACACATCCCGCGTCCCTGGAGTGAGAGAGAGATTTTAAGTGAAAGATATGGGGTGAGTTTTTTATGTCTTGGATTTAATAAATTTCCAAAATTATGGCATCATTTACAGAGAGGACACACCAATAGCAGAACAAAAGTTGGGAAAGCGGGTGTCATTTTATTACTTAAAGTAATTGTAGCTAACAAAACCATTCAAACAAAAATCTCTGTCATGCATTCATTATATAGGTGCAGTTCTGAAAGAAACTCATAGCAAACAAGTATTTTCAAAATTTAAACATTTTTATTGCTATAGGTTAAATAAATCTTTATGCTTTTAGACTTGCATTTCCTAGGTCATTTCCCATACCATGCCATTACAAATTCATTTTATAGCATCTTCCATTTGCAAGCATCCTAGAGCTTTACCACATTTATCTAAAAAAAAAAAAAAAAAAAATATATATATATATATATATTATATATATATATATATATATATATATATATATAAATCTATCTATCTATATCTTTCTCACACAAATACATTAGAAGCCATTAAATTGCACACCTGATGATTGGACACTGCTTCATTGTTTTCTACAAGCCAGTGTTTACTACAGATACATCAGAATTTGCTTCCTGTTAAATGTATTTCTTATGTTGTGTTAGCATCCTGTACAGCATTGCGTCCAGACAGGTCCTTCTATTAAGTTGTACTATCTTCAAAGAAATCAACAAAATAAGATATTATAACTGTTTTTGTCATCTAAAAATGCATTGAGTCTAAAAAACACTTTGGCACAAAACTGTTAAACAACAAGGTGTTATGAGTGCAGCGAATATATATTTTTTATAGATTGTTCATAAGCATGGGTTAGTATTGGTTTCTATAAATGTCAACAGAGATAAATTGTTTTCTATAGTTTCTTATATAAGCCATTATTTCCTTTAGTGCCATTTCCCAAGTAACGGCTGACATAGATTATGATATGACTGGCAGAAGAGTTGATATAATTCAGTTTGCTCAGCCCATTATAATACTAGGTCACCCCAAAAGTGTCTATACAACCAAGGGTGCAATTATGGTTTTACAGTATGTGTATAGGTGTATCTGCATGGTACACCAACATGCGCCAAAGTGTTCAAACGCCTTAAAGCACATGCAAAAATAGCCAAACAGTATAAGTAAACAACTATAAAGGTCTTGCACTTAGTACACAAGTGAAAGCGCTTTTGCGGCACTAAATTTGTTTGTGAAAAATAGTAATGAAAGCACCCACCTACTGGAAAGGATGGTTCACTAATGAAGCATACAAGTCAAACAGACCTGTCAAAATGTCTTGGTTTGTCAAGTAATATGACAGACAATGCAGGTGATCAAGCAGGGGAAACTCCTCCCGCTCCAAAGAAAGCACACACATTTAGTGAAAAGGGGCTGAAGGATGTTTGTTGACTGGCTGGCTGTCAATGAAGAGTGAATTGAAAATGTGGGCTAGATACAAAAGAGATAACACAAGTGTTTGGGGTCTTATGTTTAAAATCTTATTATGCAGATGTGTACCCTTGCTGTGAATTTGTATTTACAATAACACTGGTATTTTTTGATGTATTTGATGAATCTCATTCTCATCAAGATTTGCTCAAGTGTCTTTAATAAGACGTGTTTCTGGACTTCTGAGGATACACTTTTCACGAGAGACTTTGATGGCTTGACTACAAATCTGTGCTTAATAGAAAACCTGAATGATGACTAGATCAGTATTTGGCAGAACAATTGAATAAAGTCCACTAAATCGAGGTGCAACTACTTGTCCAACGCGAACAACTAGAAGTCTTAGTATGCAAGGGCAAAAAAAAAAAAAAAAAAAAGGAAAATCAATCTCAAAAGTCTCTGTCCTGGTTCTGTTGATAGCTGAGAATAGATCCAACTCGTTACACCCGTGCCTGCAGAGGACTCTAGAAAGAATAGCCCATATTCAGCGCAGCGCACTCTAGCCTCCAGGAACGCTTGCAGATTCTCCCGTGCAGCAATAACAGTTCCCGCTGGCAGCAACGCTGATCCCGGCACACATTCTAGCCCCAGAAAATCAGTCTTCAGCACAACGTGTATAAGCACAGATTTTAGTCTCTACACAGATTTACTGCATAGTCAAACTTCACTCAATTGGTCTATCAAAAAAAGAAATAAAGGAAGAAAACAAACACTCGGCTTATTGCAAGCAATTCCACCCGGTTTATCACGGGAGGGGGTATAACAAATCACAAAAACAACATCTGTCAGCGTCTTAAGCGGCCAAACATGAGCACCAATACGGCGCTTTTTTTTTTTTAGTATTGTACTTCCCTGTGTGCTGCCTGAATCGCTCCTCTCTCAATCTTCGTACTCTTTCATCCACGAAATGTTGTTCTTTCCTTTCTACAGCTCTGTTCCTACACTCTTGTCCACCTGCTCCCCTACTTAATCCATTAACATCGGGTCGATCTTCCGGGTCTTTTTCTCCTCCCATGTCACCGTTCATTCATTTTTCTCTCCCCGTTTGTGAGTCAAAGCACTCTATTGTCTGTGAGGGATAGATTAGGGCAGATGAAAACACCGGAGATGATTAACTGTGGGAGTCGGGAGTCAGGGATCCCAAACTGATTTCAGGTGTGGTGTTCAAGCATATTAATTAACAATTAGTGACTACAACAAAAACAAACCACACAGTGATAATAAAATTTTTTTTAAAAAAACACTTCACACAGTAATTATAACAATAAAAATCAAACACATCATAATAATAAAAATTAAACACATTAATAATAACAGTGAATATATAAAAAAATATTTAGTGCACACAATAATAATAACTTGGTCATTCATGACATTCCCCCCCACTTTACCCATTGTCGTCCCGACGATGTCATTAGTTTAACTACTCACAGTATCTCTGGGGTAATTCCCGTTGAGACCTCCGCAGTGGAGCTTCCCCCTCGTGGGGTAGTTCCACTGGAGCTTCATTTTCTGGTTCAGGTCCTTGGGCAATAGCAGGCTCAGGTACAAGGGATCTAATTAGAACTGGTTGCCCCACAGGCGGGCACATATTCCTTCCCCACTCCATAAGAGGCCTAATAGAATCTGGTTGGGGGCATACTGGTGTGTGAGGTTCTATTATTTTTTATTATTATTATTATTATTTATTTCTTGGCAGACGCCCTTGTCCAGGGCGACTTACAGTCGTAAACAAAAATACATTTCAAGAATCACAGTGCAAGCATTAATACAATTAAGAGCAAGATAAAATACAATGACTAATATATAGATAGAACAGAGTAGAAACTCATATTAAAAGGATGTGTTATTTTCTTTAATTAATTTTTATTAATGGATGTTAATTGGATTTAGCAGCCTTGACCCTGTTCCAGACTGTCGTAACTTAAATAGAAAATCTGTTTAAAAATTACAGACACACACGCACGGTAATTTGATCTGGATGTGTGTAAAAACGGCATCCACAACACATTAAAAAAATTCACTGAAATACATGTATTTTAAACCTAACCAGGGATGCAAATCCTGTAAATGCGGACTGACAGGACCATGCACGGTAAATTAAAATGTTTTTATTTCATTTTTGTATTCCCGTTGTAATGACTGTTTGAACAGCTTTTGTCCCGTTTGCTTTACAACAGTGTTATTTCTGGCCCCTTTGAAAAAGGAAAATGTGTATTTCAAGTGTTCTATCGTGGATGAATAGAACTCTACTGGAAAGCTCTTAAATTATTACAATGCATTGTCTGTCCTGGGCCATCTTGGCCCTCTGGCCTTATCCTATAAACTGGACTATCAGGTCTCAAGCGCATTACTACAACAAAAGGAATCGGTCTTCAACGAGGTGCCAGTTTCCCATGCGTCCTACGACAAATTATGCAACAGTACTCGCTCACCTGGCAACAACGGGATCTGCTTACTTCTACGGTTGTAACAAGTCACATCTTTATCCCTCTGTTTTTGTGACCGGGTTGCTACTACATCATAGGCTCGCAGGAGGGTCTGGTGGTGGACTTGGACCCACCCTTCTAGATCACGTCATTCTACAATGGGAATTGTTCCCATCACCAGATCCACCGGCAGCCGTGCGTGTCGCCCAAAAAGAACAAAAAACGGAGTTAGTCCAGTAGTACTGTGAACTGTATTATTGTATGCATGTATTAGCTCCGGAAGTTTCTCTGCCCACCTCTGCTGTTCATCCTCACCCAACGTACCCAACAGCATAAGCAAAGTTCTATTCATACATTCACAAGCCCGGTTCCCTTGAGGGCGATACGGGGTCGTGCGGCTCTTGGTACATCCATAGATCCTACATAATTGGGCCATAACCTCAGACTCAAAATTTGCTCCTCTATCCGAATGGATACGTTCCGGGCAACCAAAAGTTTGAATCAAGTGTTGCCACAAAGCCTTGACTGTAGTCTGAGCCGTCTGATCTCTAGTTGGCACTGCCCATGCAAATTTAGAGAATAGGTCAACCATTACTAAGATGTAAGGATATGTATCAGTAGGTCGACCTAATGCTAAATAATCAACTGCAATGACTTCTAGAGGGAATGAACTTACTACAGACTGAAGGGGGGCTCTTACCTCCAGTCCCGCTTTACTGCACACACACCGGGGGCACTCAGCTGTCCACCTCTTAGCATCTTCCCCCATCCGGGGCCAGAAAAAGGTCCTCTGCAGGATGGACAAGGTCTTTGCTCCTCCGAGGTGGCCTGCTGCACTATGATACTTCTCCCAGGCCCTGTGTGTCTGCTCCCTAGGCACCACGATCTGGTGCTGCTCTACCCCAGAGTTAGGTTCAAACTTACGTCTGACCAACATCCCATCCCGGCACTGTAAGAGATCCCATTCCTGTAAAAGACATTGAATGGTATACGAAAGAGTCTTACGTACACGGACCTCTGGGCTCACTCCTTGTTCAAGGTATTGAAGAATCTTCTGTATATCAGGGTCTTGTTTTTGCCATAGCTTCCAGCAACCTTCCTCCCAGGGTTCCAATTCTTCGGAAGGAGCCTCACTACTGGACCCTCCAGGTATCTCTGCCATCACAACTACCACTGGATCTGAGCGTTCCCCCGGAAGCCTGGAAAGCACATCTGCATTCTTGTTTACCAAACCTGAGCGATACTCAAATTGAAAATTAGCTAATTGTGCAACCCATCGCTGTTCGGTGGCTCCCAATCTGGCTGTATCTAAGTGGACAAGAGGGTTGTTGTCGGTGAAGACAGTAAACTCCGCTCCCCAAAGATAGTCTTTAAACTTCTCTGTTATAGCCCACTTGAGGGCCAACAGTTCCAATTTAAATGAACTATAGTTTTTATCATTATGCTCGGCAAGGTGTAGGCTTCTACTTGCATATGCTATAACTCGTTCTGTGCCATCTTGTACTTGGGAAAGAATTGCCCCTAGCCCATCTAAGCTGGCATCCGTATATAATCGAAAGGGAGCAAGAAAATCTGCATATGCCAAGATAGGAGCACTCACCAGGGCAGTCTTCAACTGAACAAAGGCGGATTGACACCGATCAGTCCAGGTTACAGGCGACGTCTTCTTTCCCAAGGTGGCAGTTCCAATCAACAGGGCATGTAAGGGAACGGCAATTTTCGAAAAAGCTGGAATAAACTGTTGATAATAGCCCGCAAAGCCCAAGAAAGAATGCACCTGTCCGACAGTCGTTGGAGGGGGCCAATCCTGGACTGCTGCAATCTTCTCTGGGTCAGTTGCTACGCCCTTCTGGCTAACCACATGACCCAAATAACGCACCTCCTTCTGGAAGAGTTTACATTTTTGTGGCTGCAGCTTTAGACCATGCCTCTTTAATTTCAGAAAAACCTGCACAAGGTGAGAAATGTGTATCGAAATCAGGTGAATATACAATAATGTCGTCAAGATAGATTAAGAGAGAGTCATTTACCTGTTCTCCCAGGCAACGCTGCATAAGCCGCTGGAAGGTCGCAGGGGCATTACACAGTCCAAAAGGCATTCTCTCGAACTCATATAATCCTAAGGGGGTAGTGAAGGCGGTTTTCTCTTTATCACAGGGATGTACCTCCACCTGCCAATACCCACTGGCCAGGTCGAGAGTAGAATACCACTCGGCCCTCTTCAGGCTTGTCAAAGATTCCTCAATGCGAGGCAATGGATAGGCATCCTTATGGGTAAGTGCATTAAGCTTACAATAGTCTACACAAAACCTCCAAGACCCATCTTTCTTTCTAACTAAGACAACTGGGGCTGACGAAGGACAACTACTTTCACGTTTAGGGTTCCCCTCTAGCGCTCCAGAAAGAAAATCAACTTTTTGGGCTTCACTAAGGCCTTGAGCCCTCAACATAGCCTGTACCTGAGCCCGCCATTCCTCATACTTAACTACACCCATTTCTCCCCCAAACTTGGGCACCCAAGGCATCTCCATAAACCATGGCATCATCATTGTATTAATTTGTGCAGGGTTTCCTTGCCCCCCTACTGCCCCTTCCTCTTGCATATTGAAGAGTATTATGTGGTTACTGGGATCCTGCCGACTTTACGCCAAAATTTTATGTCACGAAGGACAATTAAGTCAGAGGCAAGTATAATTATTTTAATTGCTAAAGGTAGCCAAACTACGTCACCTGGTGGAATATACGGGCACCAGGTCCCAAAATTTGAATATACTTTCGTGATTAAATCTAATACTTAATACACTTTTATCCAAATCCTTCTTTGCAGGTTCTTTTTTTTATCCCAGGACCACACAACACACTCCACACAAGATACTATTATAAATAGGCTTTATTTAGTATAAAAAATTCTTTAAAATATAAAAAAACTTCAGTCACAATATACACTATTATTCCTTTTTCTTGCTCATCTGGTTAACACAGGATAGCATGCTTAGTACACATTTTTAAACCACACCATTCAATAACGTGGGTATAGCAACTAAAAAGATAAGATCAGTATTTGGCAGAACAATTGAATAAAGTCCACTAAATCGAGGTGCAACTACTTGTCCAACACAACCAACTAGAAGTCTTAGTATGCAAGAGAAAAAAAAAAAAAAAAAAAGGAAAATCAGTCTCAATCTCACGAGTCTCTGTCCCGGTTCTGTTGATAGCTGAGAAAAGATCCAACTCATTACACCCGTGCCTACAGAGGACTCTAGAAAGAATAGTCTATGTTCAGCACAGTTCACTCTAGCCTCCAGGAACACTTGCAGATTCTCCCGTGCAGCAAGAACAGTTCCCGCTGGCAGCAATGCTGATCCCGGCACACACTCTAGCCCCAGAAAATCAGTCTTCAGCACAACGTGTATAAGCACAGATTTTAGTCCCTACACAGATTTACTGCATAGTCAAACTTCACTCAATTGGTCTATCAAAAAAAGAAATAAAGAAAGAAAACAGTCTCGGCTTATTCCAAGCAATTCCACCCGGTTTATCACGGGAGGGGGTATAACAATCACAAAAATAACATCTGTCAGCGTCTTAAGCAGCCAAACATGAGCACCAATACGGCTTTTTTTTTTTTTGTATTGTACTTCCCTGTGTGCTGCCTGAGTAGCGTCTCTCTCAATCTTCGTACTCTTTCATTCACGAAATGTTGTTCTTTCCTTTCTACAGCTCTGTTCCCACACTCTTGTCCACCTGCTCCCCTACTTAATCCATTAATATCGGATCGATCTTGCGGGTCTTTTTTTTCTCCTCCCTTGTCACCGTTCATTCATTTTTCTCTCCCCGTTTGTGAGTCAAAGCACTCTTTTTATTGTCTGTAAGGGATAGATTAGGGCAGGTGAAAACACCGGAGGTGATTAACTGTGGGAGTCGGGAGTCAGGGATCCCAAACTGATTTCAGGTGTGGTGTTCAAGCATATTAATTAACAATTAGTGACTACAACAAAAACAAACCACGCAGTGATAAAAAAAAAGAAACTTCACACACAATAATTATAACAATAAAAATTAAACACATTAATAATAACCGTGAATATATAAAAAATATTTAGTGCACACAATAATAATAACAACACTTGCTCCACCCCCCCATTTTAACAACTTGGTCATTCATGACACTTACAGAATGGAAACATTAAAGGTTTATTTATTTTTACAAATACATATTACTTTTGAGTTAGGCTATTTATGTCTAATTTTGGTATTATTATTATTTATGTTTACTGAGTTGCTTGAGATGTAACGTTGTTGTACCTTTGGGTTATTTTTTGGTCAAAAGTATGTGTCAAGCATGTGAATAAAAAAATGTCATACTTTAAAATCCATATATGGCTTTTCAAAATACTGTAAATAAATACATGCATATGAACTGTTATTTTTCATTCATCTTTTAACTGTTTTATTGAAACGATGTGGTGCCATACTGTTTACCATGCATGATCAACAAAGGTTAGCACAGTCAGCACCACTTTATCAGGACGCCTTGGTAGATGTCCTGAAGAAGCTGGCTTGTGAACAACACTGTCTAATTAGTGTAGCAGGTGTTAACTAATATGCCTCTATTTTTATGAAACCCTGGAAAATGATCCATTTGATATAATCTCTGGTTGTAAATGCAAAAATAATATTTTATTTTATAAATAAAAACATTGAACTCCATTTTTGCTTGTCCTCGTTGCTCTTTCTAGGGCAAACTTGGGAAACATTAAATATGAGTTGCTCTTTTATAGAGCTGGTTTATTCGGATTATTGCACAGCGTAGCGGTGATGTTTTAGTCTCATAGTTGCTAAACTTGTTTGACCACCCCCACCCCGTTACACATACATTTTTGTTTTTGATTCCTTGTACAAAATTACATGCCGGGCTGTAGCTCAGTTTCACTCCAATGATCTAGCTTCAATCAGGCCATGTACAGTAGAGGAAGTGATTAGAAATCAAGAAGAAAATTGCACAGTACTGTATCTGTTTAAGAAAAAGTTTAGAAAACAAGCACAGGACCAAACAAAAAGGGGGACCAGTGATAATTCCTCTAATGCTAATAAGAGATGGGTTTCACTCCTTTATGTGGTTAAACCCTAGGCAAAGTGCATTTTGTTGGAATATATTAGCTTAGTGCTGGTGTGTATGTTCTGATGCACTAAAAGCTTTTACATGTCATGTCTTACATTTTTATTCATTTGTCATTTTGTTTGACTCTTCTTTTGCTCCCTTTCATCTTTTGCAATGTCCTTCATCCTTCTGTTTTAGTTATTTAGGGCTATAGGAACTGGATTTTACCTGCACGTAAACCCTGTACATGAACAGAATTCATGCAAATAAAGCCTGTACAAGAAGATCATTCAAATGTTTGGCTTGGTCTGTGGGTTGACCCTTTAAAAATAAAATGCAGTATACTCTGTAATGCAGTCATTTAGTTACTACTACAGAAGAACACAAGTCCCTCTGAAAAACTACATTGCTTCTGAAGTTAAATTTGTAATATACAGTAAATTCAGATTTGGGTTCAACCTTAGTTTGTTGTCACTTAGTTACTGGAGTTAGTTATTGTAAACTGTGTCTTAGTGTGCACACTACGCAATGAGGTGTACAGTTGGATCTCAATCTTGGTATTGTAGGTCATATTCGATTATTTTAATAGACAGATTGGTATTCTCAACAATTAGTTTACGTCTGCTCACTGGTTATCACCAATTGTTGTCTAATGTCTTGTTTTGTTGTAATGTCGTTGTAACAGGGCGAGGTGCCCTGTAAAATGTATTTATTTTTAGAACGGTTTCTTATGATTTATTATATTTATGACGGAGAGGTGCCGTGTGTTCCGTTATTTCTGTATTTAATTATTGTAAATATGATGGCGAAACGCAGCAGGTTTTGTTATTGTTTTGTTTATGTATTTAGGACGGCGTAGCCGATTGTTTTGTTTTGTAGCATGGATGGGTAGCCCCATCCACAGTAATTTAATAAACTCGTGCAGATTGTGGCCGAGGGGTAATAGAATAATTACTAGCCAGTTAAACCCCTCGGCCACGATATAAAAGCCTGCAGCTCTCAGGATTCGGTGTGGGTGTACGAGAGGAGAGAGGAGAGAGACCGAAACCGAAACCGAAACCGAAACCGAAATCTGCCTAGCCTGACCTGACCTGTGTTGTGTTATATTATTTTGTGTTCGAGATTTGTTTTGTTTACACCTTTTATTTTGCTCTGTGAGCACAGTTTTTCTGTTTAAACTTTTTATTTATTTTTGTTATTTTTGCTTAATAAAGCGGCGCAGTCGTGTCTCATTATTATTTGAAAACTGCAGTGCCTGGTGTCAGTGTTTTAGTTCCTGCTTCTGCCGTGACGTCACCGCCCAGTCATCCTGTCACAGTCGTTTTAGTGTAATATTGACTGTGCATTTGTTTTTGTAGATATTCTGAATGTATTGTGTTATTGCATGTTTAATTGATTTTCCAAACGTATTATTGTGCGAATGCATGCTTAATAAATGTCATAGTTTAAATAGATTCCCAGTAAATCATTTGCCTGTGTAATAACCTTGATTTATAAACTTTAATTTAAATAGAATGGTATTTTAATTTGTTATAATGTGTTTTCAGAGAGTGATATTGAGAATGGATTTATATATTATAATAAATGCAGTTATTGTTTTAAGAATACTACCGTTACAATATTACCCACAGTATAATAAATATGTGTGTTTCATATAAATAAATGTTAAAAATGTAAAGTTAAGTAAACAACTACCAGTATTTTGTGAAAATAACGTATTTTTATTGATATAGACACAAGATATTGAAATAATTAATACCAGACTGTGAGAATAGATGAGGTCTATAATGACAGTAATAATGCATTAAGAAATCTGAATTATTTTAAATGGTCTTGATATCCTATTTGCAGCTCTTATACATGTGATTTGTCTGTATATTTCAGGCATGAATACATGAATAATAGAAAATAAATAGTACATCATGCAGTCGAGGTAATATTTTGTTCTACAAATGTTACAACAAACATCTACACCAAATCTGGACTTTTGTCACATGGTAAAGTATATTGCCTTTGAGCTGTTTTATTTTTGATTTTATTTTTTCAGTAACAACATACAACAACAGCCAGTAACATTTCAGTAACATTTTTAAATCTGCCTTTTTAAAATGTTCTACTTAACATTAAGTCAGATACAAAAAAAATTGCAATGGGATTCCCTACTGCACAATCTTTCAATGCCAGGAACAGCTTGAAGTCACAGTGCAGATAGGACAATGTTCCAGGTTGCATGGTTCAAAGAATGCTTGGCCATGCTTTGAACCTTGGACATTGTCGTGGTGTTTCTTGCCTTTTTTTACACCTGGATAAAGACAATCACCCAATTAATGTTTAGCAACGTTAGGTTACTTACCATAACCCTGGTTCCCTGAAAGAGAAGACGACCACCAAAACATTACTTATGGGATGTGCCTGCCTATTGGTAGGTATTCACTGAGCTCTCTATATCAGAGCTTCCAATAGGCAAGGAAGGAACTATCACGTTAAGGCGACAGAACCTGGAGAACGTATGCGGTGTAGCCCAGCTAGCCGCATTACATATATCAGACATCAAGGCCCCTCTGAAGAGGGCCCATGATGTAGCCAACCCTCTATGTGCAGCTGCCCTCCCAGGTGGGGGTAAGCCAGCACCATCATACGCAGTCGAGACTGTGTCCACAATCCAATGTGACAGTCGCTGTTTCGAGAGGGGTCACTAGGAGACCTGTCACCTTCTCTAACCGGACCTTTTCCAGAAAGGCCGGGAGCAACGGTATCGGCGGGAACGTGTATAGGAGTGCTCTGGGTTACTCGTGGGCTAGGGCGTCGATGCCGAGTGGACAGCCTAAGTGGTGGAGGGAGTACCACGGGGGAGAGTGTCATCTCTACCGAAGCGAAGAGATCGACTTGCGCTTTCCCGAATCGTTCCCAAATGCGCTTCACCAATCTGACGGATGCGTACCCTCTGAGTGTACCGAGCGCAGAGGGCGCTATGTGCGTTGGGCGCCATACACACCAGGCACCGTGTGCGCCGAGTACCACGTGCACTACGTGCACCGAGTACCGTGCAGCACTGTATGGACGTGCATCGAGCACCATGAGTAACGCTTGCACTAATGCGCTGTGTGACCGAGGCACCGTGTACCGTGTGCACCAAGTGCACTGAGCATTATGAGCACAGGGCACCGCGTGCACTGTGTGCAATGAGCACCGTGCGCACCGAGGCACCGAAGTACCAGAGGCTGAGCGTGTACCAAGGTACCGAAGCACCGGGGGGCAGCTATGCAGCGGTGCCTACCCTAACCACGTGTGGTCACCCACCTCGTCAGCACGCAGCATACACCAGGGAGACACATGGGCAGAAGCCACAGCAGGCACAGCAAAAACAATTGGGGGAGAACACACTGTTGTTGTTCGTTTGTTATGAAGGCCTGACACACCGAGGTGGGCGGGCTGACGCAGCTGGCGAGGTCTGCTCTACAGCAGGTTGTATGTAAACACACAGCACGGTGGAGGAATACATGGCTGGTTGGCTGTTGTTGTATGACAACCGCACTGCAGCTAATCCACAGCACGACCCAGACAAGCAGGGTTGTGCAGTCTGTAATGTGGTATGTTGCTTAAGCTCAGACGAGACTGTAACTGGATTTAACCAAGTTTATTATACAGTATTAAATCATTAGTAACTTGCAGTAAGTACAGAACATGTACTTTCTCAAACATCATTATACAAGTATGGAGACACGCCGCTACGCTGTACGCATACTACTGGTATAACCTCCAAATGAAGCAACACACTTACTATTATGACAGAATCTAATATCACTTCAAAGCTTATTAATCAGTAATTTCTTTTACAATTAACTTTACAGGGTTTCTATATTACCTTATGTTTCTTGCTTTTACTATGAGTCTTTAACTATCTACGTTATGACTATGCAGTTCCACATTTAACAGCTTGTAATTTTTTATTTTTTTTGTCCCGCCCTGTGACAGGCTGGCTGCAGGGAGGAACTCAGACCAGAGAGAGAAACACACAGACAGACGGTGATGATGAAACTGAGTGCGATGGTTGCACTCAGCGTTTAATAACAAATAAATAAAAAGGTTTAACAAACAGAACACAAAACAGGACACGGCACTTACGCCAAAACAAAAGAGATAAACAAAACGGACTATACAGTAAACAGACGAACAAACACGGTGAGTGACAACTATAAATGTAATTTTCTCCTTCTCTCTCTCCGTTCTCCACTCACGAACACCCAACCCGAGTGAGTGAAAACATGCAGCTTTTATGCAGTTGTACGAGACTCGATTGCTAGTCAATCATTCAATTGGAATCTCGGTACAACTGCGTGAATTAATTAAGTGCACTCCGTGACCACACATTATATTATAACCAGCACGTGAAGTGATTTGTGCCCTCCTCGTGCCAAATACAAATCTACATTTTTAAATCACACGTGAAACATAGACCCGTTTATATCCCGTGTACCGATGACTATACACCAACATTTACACACAACACGTAACACAAAATACACACGGGGGCACTTTGCCACATATACCCCCTTGTGCAAAGCACACATGGCCTCAATGGCCACCTCCCCCTCAGTCCCAAAGTCCCGGAAGAGGGGAAGCAAGTTGTTTCTGGGGGTGGCCATGGTGAAATGTCTGGCACCCCCAATTCTTCGTGGCTGGCAGCTCCCTCTTCCGGGCTTCAGCCACACTATCTCCTGCCGAAAGTGCAGCTGGGGAGCTGCTCTCCTGACCTCCCCTTCTTCATGGCGGGAGTTCCCCTCCGTGGGGCTCCGACCACACAATCTCCGGCAGCGAAACTGCTGCGGGGAAGCTGGTCTCCTGACCTCCCCCTTCTTCATGGCGGCAGTTCCCCTCCGTGGGCGCGGCCACCCAACTCGGCAGCGAAACTGCTGCGAGGGAGCGGTCTCCTGACCTCGCCCCCTCCTTCGTGGCCGCTAGCTCCCCTCCGTGGGGCTCTGGCCACCGTGTTTCCTGCCACGAAATGCGGCTGGGGAGCTGGTCTCCTGACCTCCCCTTTCTTCATGGCCGACAGCTCCCTTCATGGGGTTCTGGCCATAGTGTAGCGACCCCAGGCGAAGCAGGACCCTCGACTACCCCAGGCGAAGCAGGATCCCTGGCGACCCCAGGCGGCGGCAGCAGCAGCGGACCCTCGGGAGGCGGCGGCAGCAGCAGCAGACCCTCGGGAGGCGGCGGCAGCAGCAGCGGACCCTCGGGAGGCGGCGGCAGCAGCAGCGGACCCTCGGGAGGCGGCGGCAGCAGCAGCGGACCCTCGGGAGGCGGCGGCAGCAGCAGCGGACCCTCGGGAAGCGAACTCGGGAGGGAGCCCCTGGCCATAGAGGCGGCAGCGGGAGCTCCACTTCTCCCTCGTACCCTGTACCCTGTGTGGAGCAAAAGGCAGCCCCAGGCGATGTGGAGCGACAGGCAGCCCCAGGCGTGCGGGGCGGCTGGCAACCCCAGGCGTGCGGGCGGCTGGCAACCCCAGGCGATGCGGGCGGCTGGCAACCCCAGGCGATGCGGAGCGGCTGGCAACCCCAGGCGGCGGGCAAGCATCCTTGGGCGGCGAGGCAGGCATCCTTGGGCGAGCGAGGCAGGCATCCTTGGGCGGCGAGGCAGGCATCCTTGGGCGGCGAGGCAGGCATCCTTGGGCGGCGAGGCAGGCATCCTTGGGCGGCGGGCAGGGAGTCAGGACTAGCTGGGGTGCAGGTGTTGGCCCTCTTCTCGGCCTCTGCGGCGGGCGGTTCTTCCCGTGCTTCCCTCAGCAGCCTATGCAAGGGCTGCTGAGGACCGCCAGCATCTAGCCCTGGTCCTTCTGGTGAAGGGAGAGGCAGCTCCTGCTCCTCTCCTCGTGGCGGTGGGGAAATGATAGCAGCAGGCATTCCTCCTCTGCTGGTGGGGAAGTGATACCAGCAGGCATTCCTCCTCTGCTGGTGGGGAAGTGATACCAGCAGGCATTCATCCTCTGCTGGTGGGGGAAGTGTTACCAGCAGGCATTCCTCCTCTGCTGGTGGGGGAAGTGATACCAGCAGGCATTCATCCTCTGCTGGTGGGGGAAGTGTTACCAGCAGGCATTCATCCTCTGCTGGTGGGGTTGGCGGAGGCAGAGGCAGCTCCTGCTGCTCTGCCGATGGAAGTGGCGGAGGCAGAGGCAGCTCCTGCTGCTCTACTCCTGCCGATGGAGGTGGCGGAGGCAGAGGCAGCTCCTGCTGCTCTGCCGATGGAAGTGGCGGAGGCAGAGGCAGCTCCTGCTGCTCTGCTCCTGCCGGTGGAGGTGGCGGAGGCAGAGGCAGCTCCTGCTGCTCTGCTGATGGAAGTGGCGGAGGCAGAGGCAGCTCCTGCTGCTCTGCTCCTGCCAATGGAGGTGGCGGAGGCGGGACCAGCAGGAATTCACCCTCTGCTGGTGGAGGTGGGAGCTGCAAGCAGTCCTCCCATGGCAATGGAGGTGGACCCAGCAGAATTCACCCTCTGCTGGTGGAGACTGGGGCTGTGGGCGCTCTACCTTCCCCTTCTTGGGCCGTGGGCGCACCGACTCCTCCCTCTTGGGCTGTGGGCGCACCGACTCCTCCCTTTTGGGCTGTGGGCGCACCGACTCCTCCCTCTTGGGCTGTGGGCGCACCGACTCCTCCCATTCAGGCGTGGGACGTTCGGGCTCCTCCCACTCAGGCGTGGGACGTTCGGGCTCCTCCCACTCAGGCGTGGGACGTTCGGGCTCCTCCCACTCAGGCGTGGGGCGTTCGGGCTCCTCCCACTCAGGTACTGGAGAGGGCAGCGACTGCTCCTCTCCCTCTTGCTCACTGGAAGGCACCCCTCCCATGTCTGCAGCTAGGTACCCCAGCACCACCGCGGCAAGGTCACGAACTGATGCGGGTTGTGCTGTTGCTCCCAGTCCTCCCATCGTTCCCCATCTCGCATCCGCGGTGTGTTAATAACCCAGGGAGGTCACTGGCGAAGTTCCCCTCGGGTGCACCAGCCAGTCCCATATTTCCGGGACGGTGGGGAACCCGGTGGCAGTGGGGGTAGAGGGTGGCTACTGATGCTTGGGGTGACAGCTGCTGCTTTCCTGAGCCCACGTGATCACGGGCACCCTGCCCGTTGTGGCTGTCCTCCTCCCAGCCCGGCATGCAGGGCGAGTGCTGCAGCTGTTGTTGTTGTTGCTGCTGCTTCCTGCAGCTTTTCTCCCATCCTCGCTTTACTGCAGCAACAAAAAAACAAACCCTACTGGCAAAACTGGAAAAAAACTGCGGTACCCGCTCTGGCCTGAGTCCTGGGCGCTGTTATCCCGGTTCTGACACCACGTGTGACAGGCTGGCTGCAGGGAGGAACTCAGACCAGAGAGAAACACACAGACAGGCGGTGATGATGAAACTGAGTGCGATGGTTGCACTCAGCGTTTAATAACAAATAAATAAAAGGTTTAACAAACAGAACACAAAACAGGACACGGCACTTACGCCAAAACAAAGAGATAAACAAAGCGGACTATACAGTAAACAGACGAACAAACACGGTGAGTGACAACTATAAATGTAATTTTCTCCTTCTCTCTCTCCGTTCTCCACTCACGAACACCCAACCCGAGTGAGTGAAAACATGCAGCTTTTATGCAGTTGTACCGAGACTTCGATTGCTAGTCAATCATTCAATTGGAATCTCGGTACAACTGCACGTGAATTAATTAAGTGCACTCCCGTGACCACACATTATATTATAACCAGCACGTGAAGTGATTTGTGCCCTCCTCGTGCCAAATACAAATCTACATTTTTAAATCACACGTGAAACATAGACCCGTTTATATCCCGTGTACCGATGACTATACACCAACATTTACACACAACACGTAACACAAAATACACATGGGGGGGGGCACTTTGCCACACGCCCCTATATATACTGTATATGTGCACTGTTTTATTATTATTTGTATTATTGTTTGCGGCACGGATAAAAGCCGCCGCCATAATCTGTTATTGTTTTTGTCATTTTAAAAACCTTGTGAGGATGCGTGACTGATCAGCTACTGATTATTTAACTAGCTGACAGTCACGCATCCTTACTAAACTTCGATGCAGACTGTGGCGAGGGTAATAAGATAATTAACTAGTTAACCCCTCGGCCAGAATATAAAAGGCTCCAGCTGTCCGTGCTGGTTTTCACCAGCACGATACTTATTTGTTTATTTGTTTGGCCAACGCGCCTTTTTGTTTAGTGTGTTTTGTTTAATTCTTTTATTTGTTTATTATTTAATAAATCACTGAGCTCCGTAGCGCTGCAGTTTCACCACCACCATTAATTGTTTGGTTTCTGTTTCTGGTCCGTGATGTCACCACCCACACGCCACTCAACGACAGCTCGGTCACATATGGTGTCCTACGTGAGATAAACAACGCCTCCAGGAGCAGGACCAGGAAAGCAAAGGGCGTTTATTTGTTTGTTTTTTTCAAATAGTGTTTTGTGTTTGGGAAAAAAAATAAAAATAAAATAAAAATGGAAGGCTGGAGAGATGGCTGCGGAGAACTGGAGGACCAAGGCTGGTGACTTGCTTGCAGGGTGTACGGGCATACGGTGGCGATCTGCCCCTTCCAGGACGAGGAAGAGGAACCAGCCCAGAAGAGGAAGGTAGGAAGAAGGAGCAGGAAGAGACGGGGGAGAGGTAAGCTGCAACAGCAACAGCAACCGCAGCCACAGCAGGAGGAGGTCGGGGATGACGGTTGGGAGGTTTTCCTAAAGAACCTCGCGGTGGAGTTATGCCCTGGCTGTGGGGCATTTGGGCACACATTGGCCATATGCCCCACGCAATATGAAGAGGGGGAACTAGCGCCCAGAAGGGGGAAGCCTGTGCATCCAGCGCCCAGAAGGGGGGAGCCCGTGCATCCAGCGCCCAGAAGGGGGGAGCTCGTGCATCCAGTGCCCAGAAGGGGGGAGCCCGTGCATCCAGTGCCCAGAAGGGGGGAGCCCGTGCATCCAGCGCCCAGGGGGGAGCTCGGGCGGCCACAGCCCAGGGGGGGAGGCCCACAGGTCCAGAACCTAGGCCTCCAGCAGCAGAGGAAGAACACCTGCTGCCTCTGCCACCACCACCTCCACCGCCAGGGGCAGAGCAGCGGGAGCTGCCTCTGCCTCCGCCACCTCCACCGCCAGGGGCAGAGCAGCAGGAGCTGCCTCTGCCTCCTCCACCAGCAGAGGGTGAATATCTGCTGGTTCCACCTCCATCAACGTGGGAGGACGGCTTACCGCTCCCACCTCCACCAGCAGAGGGTGAATACCTGCTGGTTCCGCCTCAACCGCCGTGGGAGGACTGCTTTCCCCTCCCACCTCCACCAGCAGAGGGTGAATACCTGCTGGTTCCGTCTCCACCACCGTGGGAGGACTGCTTGCCCCTCCCACCTCCACCAGTAGAGGGTGAATACCTGCTGGTTCCACCTCATCCGCCATGGGAAGGACTGCTCCTGCCCTGCCTCGCTCCGCCCAAGGTTGCCTGCCTCGCTCCGGCAACGGGTGCCTGCCTCGCTCCGCCCAAGGATGCCTGCCTCGCACCGCCCAAGGATGCCTGCCTCGCACCGCCTGGGGTTGCCTGCTGCTCCGCATCGCCTGGGGTTGCCTGCTGCTCCACATCGCCTGTGGAGCCACCAGTTGCAGGGTACAAGGGAGAAGTGGAGCTCCCGCTGCCGCCTCCATGGTCAGGGGCTCCCCTCCCGAGTTCACCTCCTGAGGGTCCGCTGCTGCCGTCGCTTCCTGAGGGTCCGCTGCTGCTGTCGCCTCCCGAGGGTCCGCTGCCGCCGTCGCTGCCTGGGGTCACCGCCGGCTCTGCATCAGCCTAGGGTCGCCGCCGGCTCTGTTTCGCCTAGGAAGCTGCCGACCATGAAGAAGGGGGGGGGGTCAGGAGACCAGCTCCCCCCGCAGCAGTTTCGCTGCTGGGAATTGGGTGGCCGGAGCCCCAGAAGAGGGAGCTGCTGGCTATGAAGATTGGGGGGGGGAGGTCAGGAGACCAGTTCCCCCCCGCAGCAGTTACGCTGCAGGAAATTTGGTGGCCAGAGTCCCAGAAGAGGGGCTACAGAGAGTATGGGGGAAGGTCAGGAGACCACCCCCACAGGCCACCGGGCGGCTGCAAGATTGCTTTGGCTGGAGGAGCCGGCTTGTGTGCGGTCAGCCTGGCCACTACAGCTGTTGGGGTGAGAGGAAGACCTCCCACCGTGGCCGCCACCTTTGGCCCGTTGCTGCCCCTGTTCCTGGGCCGGGACTGTAAACCGGGACTTTGGGGACTAAGGGTGGACTTTTGAGGCCATGTGTGCTGTGCACAAGGGGGGGCATGTGTGGCAGAGTGTCCCGCTCCTATATATACAGTATGTGCACTGTTTTATTATTATTTGTATTATTGTTTGTGGCGCGGATAAAAGCCGCCGCCATTATCTGTTATTGTTTTTGTCATTTTAAAAACCTCCTGGGGATACGTGACTGATCAGCTACTGATTATTTAACTAGCTGACAGTCACGCATCCTTACTAAATTTGTGCACTGTGGCCGAGAGGTAATAAGATAATTAACAGCTAGTTAACCCCTCGGCCAGAATATAAAAGCCTCCAGCTGTCCGCGCTACTTATTTGTTTATTTGTTTGGCCAACGCGCCTTTTTGTTTAGTGTGTTTTGTTTAAATCTTTTGTTTGTTTATTATTTAATAAATCACTGAGCGCCGTAGCGCTGCAGTTTCACCACCGCCATTAGTTGTTTGGTTTCTGTTTCTGGTCCGTGATGTCACCACCCACACGCCACTCAACGACAGCTTGGTCACAGTCCCACATAGTCTGATTTTTATTTTCTTATTTTTCTACAGCAATCTGTTAGGGGCAGTGATCTGCCTACACCCCAGATGTTACAAGTACAATCATTGAACCTTGCTGGCTTCTTCACCAGTCGTTCACTTCTTGTCTTCAGGACAGGTGGTGTGACTATACACTCCTCCTACTTCAGGTCTGGTTGTGGAGCTTCCACTGTCTTCTGCTCTGATGTTGGGTGCAGGTTGTGGCAAACCCAGCTCTTGGGACAGTGCTGTCTTCTCTTCTTGAAGCAGGTTACTGTCTTGTGGAATTTTTTGTATTTCTCTCCGGTTTCTTCTTAGGAGATTTCTTGTAGGCAGTTCCACAATGTACGACCTGGGTGTGTCTGCTTTTCTTACTACTCTGGCAGGTCATCTGCCCATTAACATCTGAGCAGGTAACTCAGTTCCTCTCGATGTATCTCTGTAAGCCAATAATGCTAAATAAAAATCTTGGTTAGCTGCTTTAGCCTTCTTAAGCAGGTTCTTGACAGTTTGCACAGTTCTCTCAGCAAGGCCGTTAGACTGACGTTACAGAGGGCTTGACGTTACAGGTTGAAATCACCAAGTTTCTGCAAATTCTTTAAATTTTTTACTTGCATATTGCGGTCCATTGTCAGAGACTACTTTCTCTGGTATTCCATGTCTTGCAAATGCAGACTTCATCAGAGTGATCACAGTTTCACTTACTGATTCTCTTAACAGGCCTACTTCAAAGAATCCACAATATGAGTCCACCATCAGTACATATTCTTTTTTTTCATAGTAGAAGATATCAGTGGAAATCATCTGCCATGGTCTGTTTGGCACCCCATGCTGCATCAGTGATTCTTTTTGTTGTTGTCGTTTGTGTTTCTGGCATACAGCACATTTTGACACTACATCAGTAATTAATGCTTTCATACCTGGCCAATACAAGACCTCTCCGGCTCTTCTTTTCATGCTTCAATGACGAGGTGTCCTTCATGTATTCTTTTCAGCATTTCGCCCATGTCTCTCAGGTATGACTATTTTCTCCCCTTTTATGATCAGATTGTCAGCAGTGCTGTGTTCTTATCTCACATTCCAGTACAGTTTCAGCTCTTTTGGTATTTCTTTGATTGTTTCAGGCCATCCTTTCTCTATAACCTTTTTCAGAGCCTGCATTGTGCTGTCATTTTGAATCTCGGCACTTAACTCCTTACGTTTGTCATATGAGATGGGAAAATATTATGTCAGCATATGTACCTGTGCCTCAGCTTCCTCTTCAATGCTGTGATCTGTCTCTGGCAGGTAAGCTCTTGATAGCGCATCAGCAACCAGCATTAGTTTAACATGTTTCAGATCATATTGGTACTTCTGCAATCTCAATAGGTATCTCTGAAATCTTGGTGGTGCTTTAGTGGTTTCTTCACTATCGCTTCAAGTGGCTTGTGATCTGATTCAACATCAATTCTTCTGCCATACACATACTGGTGGAACCTCACACATCCAAATACTACTGCCAGCATCTCCTTCTCAATTTGGGCATACCTTACAACTGCCTGTATCTTTGCATCATCAGGTTTCATGCCATCTGCTGTGAGGATGTTTCCCAGGTACTTCAACTATGGCATTGCAATGTGCCACTTTTTCTTTTTGAATTGTAATCCAACTTCTCTTGCTCGCATTAAGACTCTTTTCAGTCTTGAATCATGCTCTGCCTTGGTAGTGCCCAGAATTAGAAAGTCATCAATATAAGTTGTGACACCTTCAATTTCTTCCATTATTTCTGCAATTTTCTTTTGAAAAACTTTGGGTGCACTCGAAATTCCAAATGGCAGTCTCAGAAAACGTTACCTCCCGAATGGTGTATTGAACGCGGTGTTCTTTGAACTCTGCTCATCCAGCGCTATTTGCCAGACTCCACTGGAAGCGTCTAAAACGCCAAAGTAATTTGATCCCGTCAATTTGCTACTTATTTCTTCCATTGTTGGTAGCGGGTAGTTTTCTCTTTGAATTGCGTTGTTCAATTGTTGAGGGTCCAAACATATTCTTAAGGACCTGTCAGACTTTTCTACTATTACCATGGGGCTGACCCACTCGGTCGGTTCATTTTCTGTCACAATTACTCCCAGTTCAGTCATTCTTTCCAATTCTTTTTTAACTCTGTCTCTTAAAGCAAACTGTGTTTTCCTTGGTGGATGCACAGCGGGAGCAACATCCGGGTCAAGTTTAATTCTGTGAGTGCCTTGTAAACATCCTAAATCTCCGAAAACATCTTCGTACTGTGCTAATATCTTGCTTTCTTCTTGTTCTATATTTAAATGCATCACTCGCTTTACTAAATTGAGCTCTTCACATGCTTTTAATCCTAACACAGGCTGTGCTTTTACATCAACTAGTATAAATTCAAACTTTTTGACAGTACCTTTGTGGGCGCACTCCATTGTTGTCACTCCTATGACTGGAATTAATTCTCCACTGTATGTTGTCAGTTTCACTTGTCTTTTTCAAAGCTGGCTTTGAGCTAATTTTCTGGTAGGTGTGTGTTTGGCAATACGTTGGCTTGTGCTCCGGTATCTAGTTTAAGCATTTACTTCTATTTGTGCTTTCCAGTATTTTTCAGGGCTCTTTACATTCTCCATGACAGAGATCGAATGATTCTTAGTGTTAGATCTCTCTCCCGAGGTGCGAGGGTGCTGTGTAAAGGGAACAGAGTATCCTGGACTAAATGGCATGACAGTTTATTCCCAGGGTTAGGTGGAAGTTGGCCATCTAGAAAGGGGGCAGAGCTACGGTACACAAACTCAATGACCCAGATGGGAAACGGCGTGGCATCCGCGGATTGGAGGAGTGAATGCGTTCGTTAACCAAGGGGTCATTGGTGTGGGTATAAAAAGTGGATGTAGTAAAGTGATCTGTTCCTTTGTAAATGGTTAGAGAAAACCTAAAAGGAGAACCGGTGAAAAACGTGAGTGTTATGTTTGTTTGTACTGTCTTACATAAAAACTGTTTGTTTGTTATTTAGACTACTAACACGATCCACAGCTGTAGCTGAAGGCCAGCACCAAACCGGACACCAGCACTCCCCTTGTTTCACAGAGAACTGTATTTGCACCACGAGCACTAATTCTCTCAATAAAGAACCTGTGTATGTGTTTTGTGTTTCGTGTGGGTGTATAAAGGATGGAACTTTTGGGTTGGTCATACCCAGGGATTATAAATAAAGTGATACATGCTGCTGTATCATTTTACTTCATTATTGTTTACTGTTGTTTGCCGTCAGGCTCTGGACAAAATACAATCAATAAACACCATTGCACCTGGATAACGTTGTCTGTCTGTTTCTTCTGCACAGCTGTATTATCTTCACCTGCACACACCCACTTTGCCACACTCCTATAAACAGTTTACTTTCGCTGTCTTCCTCTACTTGCTTCACTGATATAGAGAGCTCAGTGAATACCTATCAATAGGCAGGCATATCCCATAAGTAATGCTTTGGTGGTCGTCTTTGAATTGAAAGGGAACATTGTGGGTTTAAACTGTTATGTTGGATGGGTTTGCTTGTGCTTTTCCAGTGACATAAACACTGAAATATCTGGATGTACTGTAGGTGGGTGAAGAGGATGGTTGCTGCTCATGCGCACCTGGAAACTTCTTGTATTGTGTGGATACACACACGATGGCCATACAATCAGAGTGCTGAACAGAACTTTCACGGGCACAGTTTGCCTGTAAAGGTTCATGCAGGAACTTTTGTAGAGTACATTGCTGTAGGTAGTAAAGCATGAAGGATTGGTTACTATTCACAGTCAAATACATTCACCACAGAAAATTTAAATCTACTGTAGGTGATTATTATTATTCATTTCTTAGCAGACACCCTTATCCAGGGCAACTTACAATTGTTACAAGATATCACATTATTTTTACATACAATTACATTTTTTATTTTTTTATATACAATTACCCATTTATACAGTTGGGTTTTTACTGGAGCAATCTAGGTAAAGTACCTTGCTCAAGGGTACAGCAGCATGTCCCCCACCTGGGATTGAACCCACGACCCTCCGGTCAAGAGTCCAGAGCCCTAATCACTACTCCACACTGCTGCCCGTATGATTAAATGTAATTGATCAATTCCAAAACAGCTTTTATTTTCTTAATGAATGTTTTACTATGTGTGATGATGATTATCTGTATGGGATTGGGGTGGGGGAATTGTGAACTGAACATATAGATTTTTTTTCTGTCACCCTAAAACTTGTAAGCCTAGTATTCCACAGACCTCTACTTTACACTGCATATGACTATTGTACTAACAAGTAGTTATGAATAAGGGGGTAAATAAATTACCCTTGTGAACACCAGACTAAGAAGAGAGAGGGGCAACAGAGCATATTAATGAATTTTAATAGGAAAAGACAACCTACTGGTGATGCCACTTTGAAGCTGAGAGTTTGATCATGAAAAGAGTATTCTAATTGGTTAATTTAGCTATGTTGTCTTTGGAAAACATCAGTCTCAATGATTTTTCATAAAACTAAAATCAGATAAGACATGGGAGAAATAATAAGGCTGAATCAAACAAAGTCAGAAAATGTCAAGTTAATTCCCATGGTTGGAGATCAATGGTCACTATTATTTTGATTTGTGTGGGTAAAATGGTGTAGTGAAAAACAACTTATGATTATCTCTTGGTAAATAAATAAATAAAGCCGCTTCAGACAGCAGTCGAACACGAACAGACACACTGCCATTTCCTAGTAGGGGTGGTCGTTTTTCGACTTGCTGCGTGACTAATCACAAGGTACGCTTGTAAAGAGAGGAGGCAGATACAGCGATTAACCCAACCCAAAAGCATTGGAACTACCTCAGCATCAGGACCACGAACTGAATCACTCTCGCTGCCTTCATTCAACGGGGAGAAGAAACTCTTGGTAATTATTAGCACTAAAAACAGGGAGTATAGCTGGCATGTTCTAAAGAGCTGCCTTGGACGTTAAGCATTTATAACAAGAAATACAGAGGGAACAGGTGAGAGTATGTTACTATACAAGCCAAAGACGCCAATACAGCTATGGGTTTGCATCACCCTATATAATTAACTAATTTTGCTTCATAAAGTCGAATGGAACCTGCTGACTACGTTAACATATTGTTTTACATACCGCGTTGTTGTAGTTTTCCATATACAGTACTTAACGAAAAACACAACAATGGGAAAAAAATACATAATATCTAAATTATGTTCATATAGTTGTTGTTTAAAAAAAAGAAAAAAAAAATTGTGATGCAAAACTTTTGTCCATTATGTACAACGTAGGAATCACAGCGATAAGGTTATATTTAATTCCAGTGTATGGAAATGAAAGTTATATCGAAAATGTCTTAAGATGTAAATGAAGACGGATCGTGGAAGATTTGTTTTCTCTGTATAACTTGTATGTGATACGTCATTATCTTTTGTATTTTCATGCTTAGTTCATAATTAAAATTATGTAGACTTCTATTAGTTTGTGAAATCCAATAAACCGAAATAATATCATTTTTATTATGTGTTTGTACCCTGTTAAATTGTAAATTAACATGATTTTTTTTTTTTTTTTTTTTTTACAATGCGTTTCAGTTACTGGAATTTTCAATCAGATAAAGTACAGTGAACTACCTACAGTATGGTCGTGTAACTGTTAAAGAGCTTGTGCTGGAATACGCAATACTATTTATGAAACAGTAAGGGTAGCCTATTGCATAAAATTAAGGCTATCGCGCTATTTATCATTTTTTTAACACGGAATACATAATGTGATTATTCTTAGTAAATATTTTTAAATACAGTGTTGCATCTAAAAACATTTAAAAGGGTGGGTGCTAGAATGTCAACAGCCATATGACACTCAGAACAAAGCTATATGATGCTACATTTAATGATAATATGAGTGATTTACTGTAATCTCACAGTGATTAGCAAATAATTTGACTGAAGATGGACGCGTTCATGAAGGGACTGTCTAAAGCCAAGGAAGGTGTTGTGGCAGCAGCAGAAAAGACAAAGCATGGAGTGGCTGAAGCAGCAGGCAAAACAAAAGAGGGAGTGCTCTATGTGGGTAAGTGAGAAGATTCTTTAACATTCTGACTTACATTTTGGAACTATGCAGTGAAGAAGATGATGAGGAAAAGAAAGCAGTTCCCCACAATCATGTTTCATGGTATAATAAAATATAACTCGTTGGTGTCTGTTTCCTACATTATTTAATAGTTTAGCATTCTATGTAGTTTTGCCATTTTGTATTCACAGTCTAGTTTGTTATATTACCAAAGGTAGTTTAACATGTCTGCACTGTTTCACATGCTCTTGCTACTACTTGGAGCAGAATGAACATAAACTATTAATCATACAGTACATGCAAGCTTTATTGTCCAGAAAAATAATCATAGGGGAAGGTAGGCTGTGTGGTCCGGTGGCTAAAGAAAAGGGCTTGTAAGCAGGAGGTCCCTGGTTCAAATCCCAGCTCACTCACTGTGTGACCCTGAGCAAGTCACTTAACCTCCTTATGCTCCATCTTTCGAGTGAGACGTTGTTGTAAGTGACTCTGCAGCTGATGCATAGTTCACACACCCTAGTCTCTGTAAGTCGCCTTGGATAAAGGCCTCAAATAAACAAATAATAATAATAATAAAGGTAGTGCAGTGGGCTTTCAATAGCTTTGTCTTCAACTCTGGAGGCATGGGTTCAAATCCACCTCTTGTTGCATGTGAAATGAGTTTGGTGGACATTATTCAACATTACAAAAACAATTCATCATACTGTGCTGTAATTGTGATAGGCACAGACAGCGTTTTTCTCCAAATGTTCATTAAATATAGCTGACATTGCAATTTTAATTTGCTAACATTTGCTTTATATAGTACCACAGGTATGCACTTTCATTGCATATTAATTGCAACTCTTTTTAAGAATGTATTATTTAATAACTAGGTATTTGTTGTTTTCATTGTATAGGCACCAAAACCAAGGATGGAGTTTCATCAGGTAAAAAATATCAACTAATTATTCCATAGTTTTCAGTTTGCAAGATGTTATTGTATAAGGCTATAAAATGGCCTGAAAGGATCTGAACATGTGCAGTTGTCTTAATATAACCACACAGCTCCTAATATCAGGGGGTAAGTCACTTGGCTGTACTTTGTGCATCACAATACATCTGGTATAAGTGTATACACTGAAGTGTGTTATTGCTTACTTAGTACTAGGATTTATACAGATGTTACATGCATTTTATTAGACGCCGTAAATTAAGCACTGAATACAGTATTAACAAAAGAATCAAGGACAAAATTGAAAAAATGTGTTTTATTTTTTATTTAAATGTTAAAAGTCTAAAATTGAATGGTTTGACAAAAAAACAACAAAATTCATAACACTGTCAATAAAATATTGGGTCACCATGGGCAGCCAGCAGAGCACTGATTCGATGTGACAAGTCTGCAATGTGTTTAAATTGTTCTCGATACCACCATTCCTCAATGATTAACTTCCTTCAGGGCATCACAGTCTGTTCTCCAGAATGGCCCAGAGAGGTATTACTTTAAATACTGTTCTTTGTGACACATTAGTAATTTATATAGTCTTGGATACAGAAATACATGCCAACAGAATGCCTACTTACAACCCTCTATAAGCGCCTGTCCGTTACAGCTGAAACTGATTCACAACAAAGAGCTTTTATACATTACAGAATAAGTCTGCTGATACAGGTGTTATAATGTGTTGTACAACCACTGAATACATACCACAGAAGATATTATAAAACAACCGGACACTGCTCTCCCATTGCTATCTATGGAAGCCTGCCATTCTTAGATAGTAACTCAATAACTGAGAAGATTTCAGAAATTCACGACACCTGTTCAAAATACTGTGTACTGGTGAAACACTACACAGGGACACTCAAGCCATTCTTTCAAAAGTTACCTCTATCAGTGGAATACAATGATTATTTCAAATAAACAGAGGTAAATAAAATGTACTTTAAAAAGTTGTAGTATAGTAGTGTTCATGACATTGCTGTGACGTGTTCCTCTGTAATAATGAATCACCCTCATTCAAATAATGACTCCATTATTGCATTTTGACATGCCACAACTATGCCATTATCCCTTAAATATATGACATGGCGATACATTTCCTTTTGCATTTGCAGTGGCAGAGAAAACCAAAGAGCAGGTGTCCCAGGTTGGAGGTGCAATGGTCACAGGGGTCACAGCGGTTGCACACAAAACTGCGGAAGGTGCAGGGAACATTGCTGCTGCTACAGGACTTGTGAAGAAAGACAGGATGGCGAAGCAGGTCAGGATATGAAATCATGAGTGCAGAGTTGTACCTTTGGATCTTTGATAAAAATGGCCTTGTGATTATATAAAATGTCCTGATTTTTTATGTTTTGGTAGCGATATCCATTGGCAAGCATATATATATATATATATATATATATATATATATATATATATATATATATATATATATATATATATATTCAGTCACCTCCAAAATTATTGGCACCCTTGATAAAAAAGCTTGTATAAAATAAACAACACAGGTAATGAGCTACATTTTATGCTCAAATATATGGGAAAACCATAGTCTTTTATTCTAATACAATTGCTCTGAGAAAAAGTATTTTTTTTAACAAGTAATACATTTTTTTCTCAAAAAGATTGTCAGAATTATTGGCACCCCAAAAGATTCTTATAAATAAAATCAAACAAAATTAAATCTGCAGTAACATTCTACTTCTTTAAGTTCATCTCAGTCTTAAGGAACTGTATTGTGGCCTTCCATGGCTTCCTGTTTCACTGGGGTATAAAAATGAGGTAACACGCATATGACATCCATTTGTCATCCATCACCATGGGGAAGGGCAAAAAACTCACAAATGAAAAGAGACAAATGGTTGTTGGCCTTCATAAATCAGGCAATGGGTACAAAACAATAGCTAAAAAACTAAATATACCACTTACCACTATTAGGGCAATAATTAAGAAGTTCAAAACTATTGGAACAGTGGTAAACTTGCCTGGTAGAGGACGCAAGTGTATCTTGCCCCCACGCACAGTGAGGCAGATGGTTCGGGAGGCAAAGGGAAATCCAAGGGCCACAGTTGGAGATTTACAGAACTTGGTTGCATCTTGGGGTCACCAAGTCTCCAAATCTACAATTAGACGCCATCTCAATGGCAATAGGCGATTTGGAAGGGTTGCCAGAAAAAAAGCCTTTATTGAGAGCAACCAACAAACGTAAGCGCCTGGAGTTTGCTAAACAGCATTGGCACTTCGATTGGAACCTGGTGCTATGGTCAGATGAAACGAAAATAGAGCTCTTTGGCCACGCACACCAGTGGTGGGTTTGGCGTTGAAAGAAGGATGCGTGTGCAGAAAAGAACCTCATACCTACTGTAAAATGGTGGTGGATCTTTGATGTTATGGGACTGTTTTGCTTCCACTGGTCCTGGGGCCCTTGTTAAGGTCAACGGCATCATGAACTCTACCCATTACCAGGACATTTTAGCCAAAAACCTGGTTGCCTCTGCCAGGAGGCTGAAACCTGGCCGCATGTGGATCTTCCAGCAAGACAATGACCCCAAGCACACATCAAAATCCACAAAGAAATGGTTAATTGACCACAAAATCAACATTTTGCAATGGCCATCTGTGATAGCGAGAGAAAGGATCGATGCTGTAAATCTCCCTCCCGATTAGAAAGGGCGCTGTGTAAGGGGGAAGGTAAGCTGCCTCCTAGATCTACTACCTCGGTGGTAGCTGGAAACCGGAAGGTAACCATATTAGGAGGTGCGCGTAGCTGCAAGTACTCAGGACGATTCCATTGCAGTCAGCTGCGGGGCAGCCCTCTATTGGAGAAACCAGGCGACGCGTTGACTGCAGGGAGGAGTTTGCTGGGTACAAAGGGGAAGCAGCTACGCCAAAACCTCCCTTGCGCTGAGTTAAAAAGCGATCGGCCGGAGCCGATGTTGTTGTTTTGTGATTACGTGTTTTGTTTTTTTGAGTGTTAGCAGAGGAGCAGGAGGACGGGAGGCTGTAGCCAGCGAGCCAGCACATACCCCAGAGCACGCCCCTCATCGCACAGCACTTCACAGCACAGCGCACACACCACAAACCCTGAAAGAAAAGAGCACATTTTCGTGCACGGAGGACTGTGGTTATTGGAGTGTGTTTTGTTTACTTTTGTTTTAGCAGGACGCTGAGTTTTGCCCCATTACCATCGCTGGTACTGGGGCTTATTATTATTTATTATTATTATTATTATTATTATTATTATTAATTATTAAAACCTTTTTGTTAATGGGAGAATTCAGTCTGGACATTCACTTTCTACTGCACCACACCGTTCAGCGTGTCACACCATCTCAGTCTCCGGACTTGAACCCCATTGAAAACCTGTGGTTTCAACTGAAGAGTGCAGTCCGTAAGCGCAGACCGAAGAAAATCAAGGATCTGGAAAGATTCTGTTTGGAGGAATGGTCTAAGATCCCTCCCAATGTGTTCTCCAATCTCATTAAATATTATAGAAAAAGACTCAGTGCCGTTATACTTGCAAGGGGAGAAACAAGGGTGCCAATAATTGTGACACACCATTTTTTTTGGAAATAAATTTATAATTTTAGAAATGTGTAATTTTGGTTGATTCCAGAGTCATTAATAAAGTCAAATATATTCCACATGTTGGAAAATTACAATATAGCTCAGTACTGGTATTATTTTTTGCTTATCTTTATCAAAGGTGCCAATAATTTTGGAGGTGACTGTATATATATATATATGAATCTTATAAGGTTGCCAAGGTTGCTGTGTATGATTTTGTTAAAATAATAGTTGCTCAGTAATCGGATCCCGCTAAGCAGTGAATGGCAAAATAACGCAGAATACATTTCAGTGTAGTTCTCAAACTTAACGGGCGGATAATAATATAATAAAAAAAAACATTAACATTGTAATAATAATAAAAAATACTATATTTTAACAGAAGTAATTTCTATCTGAACTATGGTTGTTCATTACTGTTAACATTTTATGTCCAAAAGCAAAACATTTGAATTAATCTCACAAATTCTGACTAATTTAACTATTGTACTAAGTTCAGCTTCTTCTATAATATTGCCATATAATCCAAACACAACATGCTTTGAAACAAAAGTAGGTAATCGGTTTAATACATTTAAAACAAAGAAAACCGTATTGCCTTAATTTTTAAATCAAGAAACGTGAATACAATAGGCCTAATTCTAATTTGACTTGTAGAGGCCTAAAGTGTGTATCCTAGCAACGCAATAATCTACCGTACTAGCACTAATAATCAATGAATCGATTAATTGTTGCATCCCTAATTATATATATATATATATATATATATATATATATATATATATATATATATATATATATATATATATATATAATGTAGTAAATATGGACTGGAGAGGAGGACTATAGTGGAAAATTATTGACACGAGGGAAGACTATTGTTACCGACAGGGCTATAATGCCTGAAGCCGCAGGCTGAGGTACCGTAACAATAGTCTTCCTGGGGGGCATTTAGTTTTCCACTGTGAGCTGAGTCTGCATTACGTATTTAATACATGAATCAGTCAAGAGAATAAGCAAGGCAAGGTTGGATAGTAAATATGACTTTATATATTTTGTTTAAATATAGCTGATACAGCATAAGTAAATAAATAACATCAATACATAATATAAAATGTTTTTTACGTTTATACCGCATAGTTATAAAAGTTTTTTTTGGCATCCAGCTCTCTGTGTGGCTGGCTGACTTCTGCATAATACAGTTTATATCCCACCCGTCATAGTTGTTTTCGTTGAGTTGAATTTCAGAAAGTCAGAAAACAGTGACAGTGACGTTTTAATCACCATTTTAGTATTTGGAGCATCTTTCTTTTGTAGTGTGTTTTGTAATTCATTTTCTGTTAAGTCACAGAATTGGTGTTCAGCCATTTTCCCTTGTTGTGAGGAGCGCAGGGGAAAAAGGTGTTCCTTTGAAAAGGGGCGGGACTGACAAACCAATCACAAGACAGACAGAGATTACTGCCTGGTGGTATAAGGATGTTAGGGCAATAGGCCAGAATTTCCGAGTACTGATTCATATATATATATATATATATATATATATATATACAGTACTGTGCAAAAGTTTTAGGCAGGTGTGAAAAAATGCTGTAAAGTAAGAATGATTTCAAAAATAGACATGTTAATAGATTATATTTATCAATTAACTAAATGCAAAGTGAGTGAACAGAAGAAAAATCTAAATCAAATCCATATTTGGTGTGACAACCCTTTGCCTTCAAAACAGCATCAATTCTTCTAGGTATACTTGCACAAAGTCAGGGATTTTGTAGGCATATAGTCAGGTGTATGATTAAACAATTATACCAAACAGGTGCTAATGATCATCAATTCAATATGTAGGTTGAAACACAATCATTAACTGAAACAGAAACAGCTGTGTAGGAGGAATAAAACTGGGTTTTGAACAGCCAAACTCAGCTAACAAGGTGAGGTTGCTGAAGACAGTTTACTGTCAAAAGTCATACACCATGGCAAGACTGAGCACAGCAACAAGACACAAGGTAGTTATACTGCATCAGCAAGGTCTCTCCCAGGCAGAAATTTCAAGGCAGACAGGGGTTTCCAGATGTGCTGTCCAAGCTCTTTTGAAGAAGCACAAAGAAACGGGCAACGTTGAGGACCGTAGACGCAGTGGTCGGCCAAAGAAACTTACTGCAGCAGATGAAAGACACATCATGCTTACTTCCCTTCGCAATCGGAAGATGTCCAGCAGTGCCATCAGCTCAGAATTGGCAGAAAACAGTGGGACCCTGGTACACCCATCTACTGTCCGGAGAAGTCTGGTCAGAAGTGGCCTTCATGGAAGCCATACCTCCGACGTGGAAACAAGGCCAAGCGACTCAACTATGCACGAAAACACAGGAACTGGGATGCAGAAAAATGGCAGCAGGTGCTCTGGACTGATGAGTCAAAATTTGAAATATTTGGCTGTAGCAGAAGGCAGTTTGTTCGCCGAAGGGCTGGAGAGCGGTACACGAATGAGTGTCTGCAGGCAACAGTGAAGCATGGTGGAGGTTCCTTGCAAGTTTGGGGCTGCATTTCTGCAAATGGAGTTGGGGATTTGGTCAGAATTAATGGTCTCCTCAATGCTGAGAAGTATAGGCAGATACTTATCCATCATGCAATACCATCAGGGAGGCATCTGATTGGCCCCAAATTTATTCTGCAGCATAACAACGACCCCAAACATACAGCGAAAGTCATTAAGAACTATCTTCAGCGTAAAGAAGAACAAGGAGTCCTGGAAGTGATGGTATGGCCCCACAGAGCCCTGATCTCAACATCATCGAAGTCTGTCTGGGATTACATGAAGAGAGAGAAGCAACTGAGGCTGCCTAAATCCACAGAAGAACTGTGGTTAGTTCTCCAAGATATTTGGGCCAACCTACCTGCCGAGTTCCTTCAAAAACTGTGTGCAAGTGTACCTAGAAGAATTGATGCTTGATGCTGTTTTGAAGGCAAAGGGTGGTCACACCAAATATGGATTTGATTTAGATTTTTCTTCTGTTCACTCACTTTGCATTTAGTTAATTGATAAATATAATCTATTAACATGTCTATTTTGAAAGCATTCTTACTTTACAGCATTTTTTCACACCTGCCTAAAACTTTTGCACAGTACTGTATATATATATATATATATATATATATATATTCTTTCAGAATTATACATGAGATGTACTTCTTTTAAAACATCAAAACAAATCTCAAAATAATGCAAAACTCGGCATGATACCGTACTTAATACTTTTAGAGGTGTTGCGAGTCAGCATTTACACGCAGAGCAGCTGAAGAGTCAATTACTTCTGGAATGGCTAGAAAATGAACAACTCCGAAGTCTGTGTGCAGTGAAGTATAGAAATATTACGGTTCTGAGGTGGTTGATGATGGAATAGTAAAACAATATAACAAGATCTTGTTTTTCTCCATGGATATTGTGAAGCAAAGCACCACTAAGTTAAAGTTATTGCTTTTCGTGTGTAAATATTTGTTAACGTCTATATACTGTGTATATATATATATATATATGTTTGATATAGCAATTGTGTTATTATATTTTTCTGTGTTTTGCAAGACTTAAGTATTATCGATATCGAGATACGTGCACGATATTGATATACAATTTTCAATTTCCATATTTTTGGCCACCACTACCGTAATATATATATATATATATATATGTGTGTGTGTGTGTGTGTGGTCTCATGGGTTAGATCTCCTCACGTGGCCTATTTCTTAATGCTCGGATGTGAAGCTTCTAAAACCCGGATAGTGAAAAAATGTTTACATTGGTAACGACCCTTGCTTTTGAAACTAGGTTATCTTGTGTTTATATATATATATAATAAAAGCCATTAGACAACAAATTTATATAGCTCCTTATGCCATGACATCTTGAATCACTTTATTAGGCTTCCAAGCCAAAGGCTGGGAAGCCTATTGTTATTGCTGTGTTTATTATTATTATTATTATTATTATTATTATTATTATTATTATTATTTATTTATTTTTATTTATTTATTTATTTATTTATTTATTTATTTATTTTTCCGCACAAACAACATTGGAGAGTTACGAAAACACATACTTAAGTAGATGCCTATGGCTGAACAACCAGACTGGCGTCCCCAAAAGAAAAAGTCACATGGTTCGACCGCCATATTGGATCTCGTGGAAAATTTGGGAATTTTTCAAAACTCTTACGGTTAAAAACAACTTATGGTGGAACTATGACAATGGCAGCAGATAGTGCAGCAATGGCCTATAAAAAACATATGTTCAATCGAAGTCGATTGAACACTTACTTTGCCCGCTACGCTGGATTGGCGCCAAATATTCAACAATCTTCTTGTCTTAATCCGCAACGTCAATCGACACCTAAATTGGCACGCATGTTCATGACCAGGTCCTTTCTACCATTTGTAAAATCCATGCTTTTTCGTTACAAAACATGGCCGCGGCGCGCAAATAACCGTTTCATGACGGCTCTATTTTCATACATTTGTGCATAAATCCAAAGTGCAATACAGTACAGTCAAATGACCATAGAGACCAAGTTTAAATGACCATAGAGACTCACGTGAAGTACTGGTGATATGAAAATGACACATTTTGGTCACATGGTTTGGCGGCCATATTGATAATTGTAAAAAAACTTTTGCAACGCATAACAAGAACACCATTGCACTTATGCTCTTCAATGTCAACACAATTGTACAGACCATTGGAAAGTAATAACTGCTGAAGATTGAAACAGATTGGTCACACGGCGCGGCGGCCATATTGGCCATATTACATTGAAATTTTAACTCCTAGGGCGTGCCGACAGGGTCATATTTATAATGGAACACGTAATGGAAGTCATATGTGCTCTATGAAAAAATGTCATCCCCCATGACCTCTGTCCTCTCCTAAAGGTCAAACGTGATTCATGACATCATCAACATTTGCAACTGGCTATAAAACTGCCTATAACTTCTTATCGGCTACACCAAAACGCACAAAATTTGACACGGTTGTAGGGGACTATGGGATGTTGTGCCGTGGTCAATATGGCGGCCTTTGGTCACATGGTGTGGCACCCATCATGACGGCTCTATTTTCATACATTCGTGCATAAATCCAAGGTGCAATACACTACAGTCATGAAACTTTATATGACCATAGAGACTCACGTGAAGTACTGGCGATATGAAAATGACACATTTTCATCACATGGTTTTGCGGCCATATTGATAATTGTAAAAAAAAAACTTTTGCAACCCATAACAAGAACATCATTGCACTTATGCTCTTCAATGTCAACACAATTGCACAGACCATTGGAAAGTAATAACTGCTGAAGATTGAAACAGATTGCTCACATGGCGTGGCGGCCATATTGGAATTTACGTTGATATTTTAACTCCTTTAGGGAATGCCGATAGGGTCATAGTTATAATGGAACACGTATGGGAAGTCATATGTGCTCTATGAAAAAATGTCATCACCCGTGACCTCTGACCTCTCCTAAAGGTCAAACGTGATGCATGACATCATCAACATACGTAACTGGCTATAAAACTGCCCATAACTGCTTATAGGCTGCACCAAAATGCACAAAATTTGACAAGGATGTAGAGGACTATGGGATGTTGTGCCATGCTCATTATGGCGGCCTTTGGGCACATGGTGTGGCAGCCACCTTAGATTTAATGAAAATTTCAGGCAATTTTCAAAAGTCTTCTCATATTTGTTCCAAAATGGACACAGTTAGCACAGTTGGGATGATAGCATTTCATCTCTAATAATCAATGCGCTTAAATTTGACGATAACTGCTTGGAAGCCTTTATAGTTGCTAGCATTATTATTATTGCTATAGTTGCTATTATTATTATTATTATTATTTTTTTTTCTGCCAAAACATGCTCAAAAACTCACGAAATTCGGTACACTGGTAGATGCCTATGGAGGATAGTCGGTGATATTCAGCAAATTTGCACAAGTCACATGGTGAGTACAGTCTTGGAAAAATATTTCTTGAAAGCCATCATTTTTTCCTGGTATCTAGCAGATCAGTTTCACTAACTGGTGTAACTTAAACCACAGTAATTACACTGGAAAGGCTGATATTTTACACACACTACAGTATAAAAAGACACATACTGTAAACTAAGAAAACATTTTTTGAAGAACTGTTGCAGCTGCATCAACGCTGTTATTTATTTTACATTCTCTCTGACACTCTGAATATGTTTTTGTCTTTTAAATATAACAGGTGGAACTAAATAAAATAGAGCTGGTTTATTGGACTCAAACAACCTAGTCTGGGTTCATTAATTGAAACAAACAAAAAAGAAACACACAACGCAAACTACACAATGTAAATAACAATTATCATCACCCCGCTACCTGATTTTAATTCGAGCTACAGTAATTACTTCACCGGAGCGCTACAGTTGTGTCAATAGAGAGGGCACAGCGAGTCCACCCATTTATAAAAGAACTGGGTTTATTATGTTTATTATATATTTTATTTTTTACTACAGCCCCGAGAAACGGTAGGTGTTCGGGCTGTCCTGGGGGATCATTGGTTTTAGATGGCCTGGCTCCAGCGCGTGAGTTTACCGTTACCTAGATTCTAAAGCAGAGAAGGGGGGTTACACAGGCATATAGAACTGTAAACATACCGATACACACACTGTAAGTAGGGTTGCCACCTTTTCCACAGACCAAACCCAGACATGCTTCAGAAACAAATTCTGGAAGTGATCATGCAATACCTACAGAGTTTAGTAAGACTGTCTCTCAAATCGCGCATTTCTCTCTTTGTTTTATATGCATGATGACTGACTTGTGAATACATTTTAGCTAAAGCATTTAATTGTAGTAATTTCTTAAAACCCACAACTAATTTGGTATTATATACTGCCCCTGCTAAACGTCACATAAAAGCAGTTTAGTAATACTATTTTCGGTTACTAAAAATAAACAACACTCAAACTCATCAATTTTCAGTTCCTATAATACATTGCATGTATGTTTTACTAATACAAACATTAACTTACTGGAAGCAGACATATTACAATCTTACAGTTGTATTACTGCAGCTCACACATTCACATTGCTTTCCAACTTCCTGGTTTATCAATAAAGCTTATTGAATACATAAGCAATACAGCACGACAGGTCATGTTATACTCTAATAACAAGCTATGAGGTGCAGCCGAGTGGCTTCAACCGCCCGGGGCATAGTGACATTAGAGTGCATCACACACCCTGAAGTGTCTTATTGTGCTTATAAAAGGGGTTTTGTTCAATGAACTAAATTGAACAAAAATGTAAAAATGTTTTTTAATTAACAAAAAATATCCTTCTGCCTAAAACTGAGCTAACAGAAAATAGGTTCATATAACTTAAAAAAATGCATTAATTAAAAAAAAAGCGATTTATAGATATTGAATTTAACATTGCCATTGAGTGCAGTTTTTTCTTTATTTGATTAGTTATACTTCTTGTAATTCTTGGTTTGTGCATTACATTTACGGAGGCAGTGTGGTCCAGTGGTTAAAGTCCAGAGCTTGTAACCAGAAGGTCACCGGTTCAGATCCCACCTCTGCCACTGACTGACTCACAGTGTGACCCTGAGCAAGTCATTTAACCTCCTTGTGCTCCATCCTGCGGATGAGATGTTAAAACAATGTCCTATTGTAAGTGACTGCATATAATGCACAGTTCACAGCCTACTTCTGTGAAGCACTTTGTGATGGTGGTCTACTATACTTTTTTTTTTTTAAAAATCATCCTTTGTTATCCGGGGTAGTGACAGGAGGCATCCATATCAGATTTGTGCTACAGCTTCACAGTGACGAGAAAGACGTTATTTGCATTATGGAATACCTGGTTACTTATCATTGATTTTGCAGTTTACGGCTGGACAATGTGGAAAACTACTGTGTCAGTGTTAAGAAACCATTTAAAACAATGCAGGGCACAGCAGAAGAGATAATACCATTGTACCTGGACACATTTATGTGCAGAGAAAGGTACGGCAGGAATTATCGACATGCATTTATAAATATTCTGCATCAGATCACACAGCTGCACAAGGGGTGGGAGCAGTGGAAGCAGGCAGGGCAGGAGATGCAACCGACCAGAGAAGAACGGACAGAGACTGGGGACAGATATGAGACAGATATGCTGTAACATCAACACCCCCATGTGACCGGTTTTGACCAATCAGGATAGAGTATTTAAAAGACCCATTTTATAAAAGACACTTAAATAACTTTTGAAGTCAACACTAATACACTACTGCAAAGCAAGCTTAAAATTAACAGGAGAGTTTAACCAATTTATTATCCTTTTACAGAAAGTATTTTTTTATTTGTTCCTTCGAATTTAAGACGCAGCCCAAATTTACCACCCTCAATTTGAGGAAAAAAATAAACATCAAATAAATACGCATTTACAAAGATACAACCTCAATTACGCTGTTGTATCATACAAAACTGACATGAAACAGTGTAGTAGATTAACCACAGAGCTTGTTTATTGTGCTGCGTACTGTATAATACTCAAGATAGCGTCTCTGTCGTACACACACCACCACTCACTTACGGCATCACACATCCTGGCAACAGCAAGCACGACACAACACCACTGAACATTGCTTGGCATGCCGAAAAATACGGGGGTCTGATCAGCATTTCCGATCTGTCAAAGCTGGTACTTTGTTAGAAATACTGAAATTGTAAACATTTCTCTTGGAATTCCTCAGGAAGCTTGGTTTGTTTTTTTCTCACCAGTGTCATGTTGCTGCTTGTGTATTCAGGCAGACGCCTTTGTTGTCTTTTCCCAGCAGTCAGCCACATTGCTGTTTGTGTACTCGGGTAGTCATGTCTTTTGTTGGCGATTTTAATACACGCATCACTATACTGTACACAAATTTAAGACACAGGTTATTTTTGAGAAGCAAAAAAGTTTAAAACCAAAAAAAAAGTTAAAACCAAAAACTTCAAGCCCTATTTATCGGTAAGTAAATTACTACGTTTGGTGGTAATGTCAGCGGTAAAGTGAGTATAATGTGCCTGCATTGTTTGGGGGGCAAAAGTTACTTTAAAAGAGACCAGAACTATGAAAACTGAGAGAATGTCAGCTGACTAAGACAGAATGAATTGAGATATTTTATTTTAAAAGATATTTTAAAGATTTCAGCATCAGTGAAGTAGAGGTACAGTCCTATTGGGCAGCAGTGTGGAGTAGTGGTTAGGGCTCTAGACTCCTGACCGGAGGGTCGTGGGTTCAATCCCAGGTGGGGGACCCTGCTGCTGTACCGTTGAGCAAAGTACTTTACCTAGATTGCTCCAGTAAAAACCCAACTGTATAAATGGGTAATTGTATGTAAAAAACAATGTAATTGTATGTAAAATGTGATATCTTGTAATAATTGTAAGTCGCCCTGGATAAGGGTGTCTGCTAATAAATAAATAATAATTTAAGTCTGTATGGGTCTACAGCTGTCAAGTGACAGCTGGAGAAAAAATCATTTTAGCACCCTCAAAAAGAGGGTGCTAACAAAAACAGACATTTAACACATTTTAACAAATAAACCGATAAAAGGACTAAATTAAATGTATAGAAAAAAGGGAACCAAAAATAGACAGTGTAGAGCACACCATTTAGAGCCCACTGGTTGACAAAAGCCATCACGTCACCAGTGGACTCCACATTGGCGTGCTCTAAAAGAACCTGGGACCGGACCAGGGCCCTGAACATGGCTCCGCAGTCAAAGAGACTCTCCCCGGTGATCTTACGCTTCCTGGTCTTGTAGATGGCCAGCCTACCAAGACCCAGGAGCAGATTCACCAGGAGGTCCCCCAGCTCCTCTTGGGACTAGTGGGAGGCACAGTAGTCTCCGGCTAAGAGACCACCCCTCGGGAAGCAAGCGAAGTGTTCTCTAAGCTCCGGACACAATATGAATCAATAAATAAATACATATTTATTACTTGTCATGATGCATCCACATATGAAATGAACAGAATAAGTAAGCGAAAAGCAATAGGCATGTGTATGTTAGTAAACTATAATAATAAAGTAACAGACAAACTAACGTGAATAAACTAACTGTCAAACTAAATTAACACACACCCCTACTACACATGTTAAAAAATGCAGCAGGAGCAATATTGAAGACATGCACATTATTTAACAAAAGCAAATTGCTCAACAACTTGTGTTTGATTCTGTTTTTTTTTCAAGAGCTCGACCAATCTCCAACTTTATAGCAAGAGAAACAGCGTCGTGTTTCAACGTTTATTTACATGCCATTTTGTAACGATGAGGTGCACTCCTGGAAATCAGAATACAAAACAAGGCAATGTTAAATGACAGCGGTTCTGGAAAGATTTAATAAACCTATCAGTGTGCCTCAAGACACTCTCGCGATGACAGTTTTGAAAAGATTGCATAAACCATTTCATTTAAGTTTGATGATGTTGAGTAATCAGGTTAAAGGTGTTCTTCTAAGCAGAGTTCCTGTTCCTTCAGGTTGCACATTTACAATGGGAAAAATCAGATTCACCACAAGGGTGTTCTCTGTTCCTATATGCGAAAGACTACTGTATTAAATAAAGCTACAGGAGCTAAAAAAATAACAAATCACTGGGCCCAGATGTGATTTATCCAAGGTTGCTTTAGGAAACAAAGGTAGAAATAAGTAGACCACTGGCTACTATCATGAATAGTTCTATAGAAACAGGTTAGGTCCCTGAAGACTGGAAGCTTGCATATACTGTGTCATTGTTTAAAAAGGGAGCTAAGACAGACCCAGGTAATTATAGACCTATTACTTTAACTTCTGTAACATGCAAAATGATGGAAGTAAAATTAAGAGGCAAGCTTGAAGACTATGTATAGAGCAGCAATATTATAGGGGATAATCAGCATGGATTCAGAGGAGCGAGGTCATGCTTAACTAAACAACTTGACGTTTTTGAGGATGTTACAGCTAATGTAGATGATGGCAACGCTTACAATATAATTTATCTTGATATTCAAAAAGCCTTTGACAAAGTACCACATGAAAGACATGTGTAAATTCAAATCAGCAGGAATACAGGGGAGGACATGTAATTGGATACAGAACTGGTTAAAAAACAGAAAGCAGAGAGTAGTAATTGTGAGATGTGTAAAAAGTGGGGTACCACAATAAACCCTGTATTGATTTTTATAGCTTTTGCCAGTTATTTAATTTTTAAATACATGTTCATGTGGATCTCAGACAAAACAGATGGAAAAACCCTAGGAAGGTTGTCAAGCTGTTTCAGCATGCCAGCAATTTAATTAATATTTAAGCCAGCCTTGTGGTGTTGTAAGGCATTCTGAATGCAAGTCACCTTTAATCAAGATGTTGGAAAGGAAGATGTAATGGGTTAAAAGGAAATCTGTGAGTGTAGGGTAACAATAAGGCTTTATGAAAGGCTTTAGGCTTTATTGAAAGATCACACAATGTATATTATGTGCACTACCACTATGTCTTCTGTATTATTTCCTGTTGCAGTTTCTGCACTGGCCAGTTTTTATGATGTTTGATGATTACTCTGAGATGAAAGTTCTATAGGTGGTTCCAGGGAAAGGTAGAACAACTGGAAAATCGTTTTCCGGTTAGCATAGCTACTGATGTCTTATTTTAAAATGGATTTATAATTTTAAGGCACATTACAGTATTTGTAACGGATAGGAATTTGTAGAAGAAATAGGGCTCAATTCTCCATTTTTAGGAGTGTAAAATAGTAAGTTTAATTATCAAAAATGTGTTTTATGTAAGCAACAATAATAACGAATGATATACGGTACACCCACATTGTTTTCCAATGTGCTTATCTGCTTATATTCTCATCAAATTACACAAACTGATTTCTGTCCAAAGTGATAGCAATATGTTTGTAAATATTACCATAATGGAGGTTAACACCATCAACATGTACATTTTAGTGTGAAAGGATTGTTCTTGTGTCTTCCGTAATTGTATGATTGAAATATTATGTATATATTTCAGTTAAAAACTTAATTTCCAAATAGTTTGAAAATATTGCCCATAATTAATATGTGGATGGTGTTCCACAATTAGGTTCATGGACATTTTTCTGGATTATTTTTATACTGAAAGTGTTGCTGCTAAATGGAGCCTTTTGGGTATGGATGAAAACTGGAATAATACAGGACATAGACTGATAGGTTCAAGACCCAGCCTGATGGATTCATATCTGGATCAGTCACGGATGTAACAGTATTTCACAAAGGAAGCCGTGCTTAAGCTGTCCTTGAGGTGTTACAAATAAAATGTAGTAAATTGACTCATTACTATATTTAACAAAAGTAAAAAATAAAAAAAAACGTATTTTCAAGAAGAAAAAATATATAAATCATTGAATATACAGTACATGCTACAAATATTAGCTTTCATCAGCTCTTTGTTTTAAAACTCTTTAAAAAGAGGAGTTTGGAGTGGATAGAATCATTCTCCAAAGCAAGTGTCAGAATACTTGACTCATTGAGAGCGTATTCCTGGGTCACTTTATAAATGTCTGTAGTTCAGATACAGCGACAGTAGTTTGGAATCTATATATTCTGTTTGGGTGTTTACAGTCAGGAAAGAGACAAGTTGTCCCAAAGAGCTGCTTGGGCTAGCTTTGTTAACATTAACATTTTACAGTTATACTCCCATCGCATTTGCTTACTTAATAACTAAAGTACACTTTTGTTTCCTGCTTTCAACGTGTCTGTTGTCATTGTTATCAGCATCGAAATACATCTTATTGAGCAGAAATAAACTGTATTCACAACACAGACTTCACAAAAAGGGTAAGCAGTGCTCATTTTATATTTTACATAATACATTTAAATTGAACCTTTGCAACCAATGCAGAATTTGAACAGGAATAAAAAGAAGGATTTTATCGAAAGTGGCTCTTGAAACCAGAGGACTGAGCACAAGCTAATGATGTTGATGGTCGGGGCGGAGTTTCAAATAACACTGAGGAAGGCAGGAGAGCAGCAGCGATAGATGCTGAAGCCAGATCTTGAGGTGAGTTTATGACCTTGTTATATGCGAGGCACACATATTCAAGTCCGTTTTCATCCTTTCAGATCTCAAAAGATGTTTTTGTTAGTTTGTCGAACACCCTCGTGTCCACGTCATGCCAGATTAAGTTTAAGATTGAACCAGACTTTATGCACCAATCCGACCGCGATGTCAGGGGATTTCCCGCAGACGCTTCAGATCCAGGCCGGTAATTCAGGGGGTGGTGTCAGGCCTTGTCTACCTGCTTTTCTAAAAGTTTTCATGACTGACAGGAATACATTATTGCTAGTTTTAAACTCACTGTCAGCAGAGATGTTAACACTTTTTAACACTGTTAAAATATCTATTTAGTCCAGCTTTCAGCGTTATAAAACTGGAGAGTTGAACTTCTTGCACTGGCATACAATTCCCTTAATGTTGTTGAGATTTTTTGGACTTTTCTTAAAATGAATATATTTTTCTTTAAGCCAGTCTTTAAGTACATTAACAGCCCATGCTGTCGTTTTTTTAGTGTTTTTTCAATCTTAGTTTTCTTCTATTTCATTTAGCTGTTCCTCATCTACTGTTATATGTCTGCTCTTGACAGTTGCTAGTGCACTTATTTTATTATTTCTTTTTTTCAGGTCGACTGTTGTCTTCACTCAGCAAGCTGGTGTTGTACAAATTATCTGTTTTCATCCCCAAATATATTAAAGGAAAAAGGTGGAATGTCACTCATTATTGGCAGTGGTTTTGTAACTAATAACAAATAAAACGACAGTTTGTCATGGAATTTAGAATGTTACAGTGCATAGTGATTTATTCAGTGTGAAGCGGCACATTAGTATGCAAGCCATGGTATACGCTATATATGCACACGGTCACATGATGCTGTTTAACCAATCAGAGGTTGTTATTTTTCCAAATTTTATATATATATATATATATATATATATATATATATATATATATATATATATATATATACAGCTTGGAAAAGTGGTGTTTCACCTATTTCCTTTAATATATTTGGGGATGAAACTCCACATAACTGGTACAACACCAACTTTCTGAGTGAAGGCAGCAGTCCATCTGAAAAAAATAAATAAAATAAGTGCACCAGCATGGACTGGTTAATGAACTTAAAGAAAAAAATATGGACATTCATTTTATGGAAATAAGTCCAAAAAAATCTCAACAACATTAAGGGAATTTTATGCCAGTGCAAGAAGTTCAACTTGGGACCAGTATTCAGTATTCATAACGCTGAGCTGGACTAAATACATATTTTAACAGTAGAAGTTTTAACATCTCTGCTGATAGCGAGTTTAAAACCAGCAATAATATATTCCTGTCAGTCAGGAAAACTCTTAGAAAAGCAGTTAAAGACAAGGCCAGAACCCCCCCACCCCCTGAATTATCGGCTTGGATTTGAAATGTCTGCAGGAAACAGAGGTACTCTCCCCTGACACCGCATTCGGATTTGTGTGTAAAGTCTGGTTCGATTGTCAACTTAATCTGGCACGACTTTGACGTGAGGGTGTCCAACATCTAACAAAAACATACTTTGAGATCCAAAAGGATGAAAACGTACTAGAATATGTGTGCCTCGCATATAATGAGTTCATAAACTCACTTCAAGATCCGGCTTCATTCTCCATCACAGCTGCTCCCCTTACTTCCTTAGTGTCATTTGAAACTTCGCCCATCATCACAGCTTGTGCTCAGTCCTCTAGTTTCTAGTGAGATGGCACGTTCGATACAGAAATTCACAATAAACAAACATTTATTTTATAAGCGAACAACTAATTAAATTAAATAAAATTTGAGACTATATTACACTGCGGTTGTATACACAATAAAAGTTTCTGGTTTTGTCTTCATTTAAATGTGTTTTAATTATTTTAATTATTTTTCTTCCCACAAATGACAGGTTATGTTATAAGTGGTATAAACCGCTTTGGGCCGTGCGGTTCCGATGATATATACCACTTCTGGGGTGGTTAACACTAGAAGGACGGGAGATATACTCATACCTAGAAGCCCCGCAGCAGTCTTTCTGACGGCTGTATTCAAAGCACTGTAAATAGTATAACGAAAGGAGAAACAGTTGAATGTAATTAGGTTTTTTTTATTGCGTCCGTCACATAAACATCTGAACAACTGAAGCATATATATATATATACAGTACTGTGCAAAAGTTTTAGGCAGGTGTGAAAAAATGCTGTAAAGTAAGAATGCTTTTAAAAATAGACATGTTAATAGATTATATTTATCAATTAACTAAATGCAAAGTGAGTGAACAGAAGAAAAATCTACATCAAATCAATATTTGGTATGACCACCCTTTGCCTTCAAAACAGCATCAAGCATCAATTCTTCTAGGTACACTTGCACACAGTTTTTGAAGGAACACGGCAGGTAGGTTGGCCCAAACATCTTGGAGAACTAACCACAGTTCTTCTGTGGATTTAGGCAGCCTCAGTTGCTTCTCTCTCTTCATGTAACCCCAGACAGACTCGATGATGTTGAGATCAGGGCTCTGTGGGGGCCATACCATCACTTCCAGGACTCCTTGTTCTTCTTTACGCTGAAGATAGTTCTTAATGACTTTCGCTGTATGTTTGGGGTCGTTGTCATGCTGCAGAATAAATTTGGGGCCAATCAGATGCCTCCCTGATGGTATTGCATGATGGATAAGTATCTGCCTGTACTTCTCAGCATTGAGGAGACCATTAATTCTGACCAAATCCCCAACTCCATTTGCAGAAATGCAGCCCCAAACTTGCAAGGAACCTCCACCATGCTTCACTGTTGCCTGCAGACACTCATTCGTGTACCGCTCTCCAGCCCTTCGCGAACAAACTGCCTTCTGCTACAGCCAAATATTTCAAATTTTGACTCATCAGTCCAGAGCACCTGCTGCCATTTTTCTGCACCCCAGTTCCTGTGTTTTCGTGCATAGTTGAGTCGCTGGCCTTGTTTCCACGTCGGAGGTATGGCTTTTTGGCCGCAAGTCTTCCATGAAGGCCACTTCTGACCAGACTTCTCCGGACAGTAGATGGGTGTACCAAGGTCCCACTGTTTTCTGCCAGTTCTGAGCTGATGGCACTGCTGGACATCTTCCGATAGCGAAGGGAAGTAAGCATGATGTGTCTTTCATCTGCTGTAGTAAGTTTCCTTGGCCGACCACTGCGTCTCACGGTCCTCAACGTTGCCTGTTTCTTTGTGCTTCTTCAAAAGAGCTTGGACAGCACATCTGGAAACCCCTGTCTGCCTTGAAATTTCTGCCTGGGAGAGACCTTGCTGATGCAGTATAACTACCTTGTGTCTTGTTGCTGTGCTCAGTCTTGCCATGGTGTATGACTTTTGACAGTAAACTGTCTTCAGCAACCTCACCTTGTTAGCTGAGTTTGGCTGTTCCTCACCCAGTTTTATTCCTCCTACACAGCTGTTTCTGTTTCAGTTAATGATTGTGTTTCAACCTACATATTGAATTGATGATCATTAGCACCTGTTTGGTATAATTGTTTAATCATACACCTGACTATATGCCTACAAAATCCCTGACTTTGTGCAAGTGTACCTAGAAGAATTGATGCTGTTTTGAAGGCAAAGGGTGGTCACACCAAATATGGATTTGATTTAGATTTTTCTTCTGTTCACTCACTTTGCATTTAGTTAATTGATAAATATAATCTATTAACATGTCTATTTTTGAAAGCATTCTTACTTTACAGCATTTTTTCACACCTGCCTAAAACTTTTGCACAGTACTGTATATATATATATATATATATATATATATATATATATATATATATATATATATATATATATATATATTTTATAAATCAAAACAAGAAAATGTAAATAAATAACCATCTGAACAGACATCGGTTTACAACATACATATTTATAAAACTGAAACGATAGCAATACATTTTTAACTTTTCAACAGCAATCGGTTTATTATCAGATGAGCAAAAGCAACTGAACAACGCAGATAAATAAACTTAGAAGAAAACATTTTACAGAAGCGCACAGCACAAGAAGTCATAAAGTCTAATTTATTTTTCTTTTTTCGACACCTGTGTTTTCTACTATTATAACAACCTTCACTTGCATAAAGAAGGAAAAACATTGAGTGAAATAGTTCGCATCACTTGATTTTCAAGGTGTGGTATCCAAAGCATAATCAACAAGTACAGAGAAACATCATCTGTAATTGATAAACCCAGGACTAGAACACCAAAAAAGTGTCTAACAAGGATGAGCAATACTTGAAGATAATATCCTTAAGGAATAAAAAGAAGAGAAGCTTTGAATTGACAACAGAAGTGGCAGAAGGCACAGGTGTCATTGTCCATCCATCAACAGTCCAAAGCACCTTTGACCATTGTTCCATAGTCCAATTTGTGTTCTTGTGCATGTTTTAGCCTTTCAGTCTTGTTCCCCTTTCTTAACAGAGGTGTTTTTACTGCAACACATCCTGATTTCAAGAGTGACCTTCGTACTGTTGATTTGAGCAATGGTGATCTGGTGGTATCCTGTTCCCGTCACTGGCACACAGTTCCGCTGTCACCTCCTTGCCGTCAGCACAAGCACGTTCCTTCTGCTTTGTCTGCATTAACAAAGAGACAATAAACAGAGCACACACAAACTCTCGCCCCTCACCGATTTACTCTTCCACTGGTTTGCAGCACCAAGAACCACAGGCTGTGAGACAGCACGCTCCCTTTAGTACCCAGAGCTACGCCCCTGTAGTCAGCCGAACACCAATTCCAGAAAGGACATGTGTTCATAATAATGGCTTAAAAGTAGCAGGGACCTATGCACTCACACTGTCTTCCTTTACCAAGATAGTGGCCTCCAAGTGTGATAGATGTCGCGGTCCAGCGGATCCTGGTAAGCGAAAACCTTCAGCTGGCTCAGCACCCTCTAGTGTTGGGAGGTCGAATTACAGACTGGACCCCCCCATTAGCTCATCACATTATATTTTATTGACCATAAGTCAACAGGAAGGGAAACAGGTTGTTATATTAACGACCCACAAGATAGGTTAAGGAAATAAATAATAATATTTTAAATGGAAGATATTCCATCCTGTACATTTGTTATAATTATTTTGGTAAAATTAAGAAATTCAAGGAGCATCCTGAGGAAAAAGTTGTTTAGTTATTGGAGCTTGATCAGTTTATGTGTCGAAGTGCTGCAGATGTTCCTCAGGAAAACAAAGATAAATACATTATAAATTGTACAGTTATGGTGAGCAACCTCTTATTTTGTGGCTAGAAAGTGGAGGGTAGAGAAATTAGTTGGAAGGAGAGTTCCTTTTAGAAATGTGTGGTTGCCATGGTGCTAACACTAAGCTTTGAATTGAATGTGTAATTATAGTGATTCATACCAATGTTTCAAAAGAAGCATGACATTGTGAAGTAAAACAAAATACCTCTGTGTCAATAAATGGTATCCAACCTAGGGACTAGAAACACAGCATCCTATGATTTCAGAGTCTGAGCAGGAAAATATGAAGTAAGCAGTTGTAGTGAATTAGGTATACAATTTATTTAAATATAAATTAGTCTCTAGTCGCCCACTCAGTGACGTCAAAATGTAAGGAATGAGACATACCATATTTAAGTTCTGGATCATGTAGAACTCAGATTCCCTTGACAATAACCCACATTCACACATCGTGCCAGAAATATAAAATAGTTTATTTAAGAATAAAAAGGGGTGCACAACGAATCTAACACTACAGAAAAGAAAGGCCATTGGTTAGAGATATGCGTAAAAAGTATACATTTCATTGATTTCATAGTCAAACAATTAAAACGACCATAACATCATTAGCATACATGGTTAATATACTAGTATTAATTATGTCTGATCACACAAAGTGTCTACTTTGCATTAGTATTTTCAATACCCGTTTCCTGTTGTAATTCATATCAATATGCACAAGAATTAATTCAACTTCCCATTCAGAACGGAATCCAACATTCCAGTACCTAATTTAGCAAATTTGTTTTACTGTGTTAATTTAGCTTAGACGTGATGTACCAAACTAATAATATGTTATTAACCTCAATTGATTATATATTCAAATTAACTCAGAAATGGGGCAATGATCAATTTTCTGCATTTATGACGTAACTCCTTTGAGCTGCACATTTCAACAAACAAAATACATTTCTTACACACTCTAAAACAGGAAGTCATATTCTATTCCTAGAACAGTTTATCCATAACTTGATACCATTTGCTACAGTTAATTTCTTGAGTCATAAAGTATTTAATATGCTGAATACTTTTTACGATTTTCAACAAAGAAGAATCTGTGTTGATGAACACGGCAGCTTCCCTCTCTGGATCTGAAGTTCCAATGAAAGAAGACGGTACTTTGCTTGAAGTACGCATTGTATTGCATCAGCTCGCAAATAGTTATTTTCAAATGGAGATCAGCTGGTTGATTTCCAGTAGTCTGGCAGCATTATCTTTGTTGTCTGCAGTTTTCCTACTGCAAATAGTTCAGTTAATCAGATGTAACTCAGTTCAGAGAATGCGTTGCAATTGAAAAGTTATGTAGTTCGTAGAGGTGTTCTTGTTGCAATTCTTCGGTATGGCTAGTACATGACCTTAGGCCTAGCCGGCTTTGCTTCCATTTGTGCCGTGCAGCGACGTGGAAACCAAGACCCGCTTTCAGATCAAGGCGGTGTCCCGTTTACTGTTTCAGTCTCTCGTAGGGCAAAGAGCCAGGGCTCTCTTCAGAGCTTTCAGCCTTCTCAGAACATTATTTTAGCCATTCTTCAGAACATTGGTTCTTCCTTGATTTCCGTGAATTCGAGCACTTATGCTCCCATGACTTCAGAAACTTTCTTCAGAGCAGTTTAGCTTCCATTTCGTTCCTCCGAACTCCAAGCCACTTCCTCTCAGCACTCCTTTCTTTCCTATTGCCTCAGGAGCCTTGTTTCTAGTGTGTGGAGCTTGCTTGGATATGCGCCATATGGGAAGCATGTCTGTGGCAAGAAGGCTGTGTGGTCCAGTGGTTAAAGAAAAGGGCTTGTAACCAGGAGGTCCCCAGTTCAAATCCCACTTCAGCCACTGACTCATTGTGTGACCCCGAGCAAGTCACTTAACCTTGTGCTCCGTCTTTCGGGTTAGACGTAGTTGTAAGTAACTCTGCAGCTGATGCATAGTTCACACACCCTAGTCTCTGTAAGTCACCTTGGATAAAGGTGTCTGCTAAATAAACAAATAATAATAACAATAATGATGTCTTTGAAAGTTGCGTGGCTGCATTTGTGATTCTCACTTCCACCCTGTGACTGGTCAGTTTGTTTATTTTGGGCTGTGCCCGAGTCCACATGGGGTATTTCTCATTGGTTGTTCTCGTTCCTAGACAGCCCCTTGTTCACAACTGGTCCATTGTTTTGCCCCCTGTCGGCTGGATTTATGAGATGGACTGTTTTCTGTCCAAGGTTTCAAAGCACCTAAAACTGTCAGGCTTGCCTTGTGTTAGATACTGCAGACGCCAAATGATTCATTCAGCGATGGGGGAAGATAAAACACTTGTCCAGCAGTTATTTTATGACTCTTTTTAAAACATTCTTTGTCAGTGGGGAAGTTTGTGACCAGAAACCAAGTAGACACAGAGAATGGCTTTGGACCCCCCTCTATATATTTTAATTTTGTTAATTTCATACACAGAATGATATTATGACCCATTCTGATGCTACACAGTTGAGTGATACAGAAAATTGGCTCAAGGCCAGACAATGCATTGTGCTGCAAGCTAAAATGAGAATCTCATTATCAGTTCTAAACCATAATGGCAACCAGTGTGAAAAAAAGCTGAGACTTGAGGCACCAGAGGCAATAAAAGCATGTGTCATAGTTAAATTTCAGACAGGCATTGTGACAGCTCAGAGATCGCACTACTCATCTATTGCTCATAAGCCTGAGCCCACCACTAAAAAAGTCCTTTAATTGTCCAGATTATGAGCTCTTCTGAGTTACAGAGGGATTTATTGTTCATAATTGAGTAGTTACTACATTTAATGGATTGTATTGTTCTTTTGTATCAGGTATTTGTTGGAAATCATGGTATAAATTGGCACTACAATCATTTGCCTGATGATTTTCATTACACTAAAAATAATGCCTAAGCAACCATAAAAAAAGAAGAACTTTGAATTGACTTGTGAAATATCACTCGGTACTCTAACTCATATGTTTTCAAGTACAGTAGTCTATCATCTGTATTGAAAAAGAGCTTTACATTTTGAAAAATAAGTAATTGTCAGTGTTTTTGGGACAGACTAGGTCCTAATACACCCTTTTAGGTATGTGTCTACCTGGGTTTGAGTTTCATCACCAGATTTGTTTCTCAGATGATACTGTAGTCTACATCACTTGCCTTTTGCAATTTCAGGCCTAAATTGAATTCCTTGCCAAAAACCTTCGCATGATAATGCAAAAATCAATTTTACTACGTAGTTTTGGATGTTTTTCATACCCTAGGTAGTTAAAATACTTTTTGTTAGTGGGCTTTATCCTTTTCTGAATGTATATAAAGACAGACAGTTTTAACTGACTGAATGATATTGGTGTGATAAGATGCAAGCTATTTAATAAACCAGATCCCCAGGGTTTCCAATTGAGAGCCATGATCAAGAAAATCAAATTTAAAAAGAAATAAATGGGGGAGTGGCTATAGCTTGCTGCTGAAAGGACACAAAAATCTGCTCTACCATTTACCACTTCTTATCCTTTACAATCCTTGAAGAAAACACGCTAGATTCAACTCATTCTGATCTCTGTGGATATATAACTTGATTATCTTCCTAAAAATGCCTAAAAATAATAAGTCAAAAAGAGCTGATTTAATAAATGAGAGCTCGATCGAGACGGAGGCCTGTGATTCACCCTCGCCGTCGACTAGCGATCCCGATGCCGATGCTATTCAAGGTAACGGCGGGACCATCTCTCTGGTAAAATACTGAATGGAATTCGTTTAATGAAAGAGGACTTCTTGAAATTGAACGGCTTGTTAGCGGCGGTGGACTCTATTAAAGGGACATAAGAGACATTTCTGGGAGTCTGACACAGGCCGAAACTCAAATTAGCGATGCTGAAAACAACATAACTACTCTACAATCGAAAACAGGCCACGTGGATAAAGACTTGACAGCTCTCATCCTAAAAGTGGACGAATTGGAAAATCGTAATCGTCGATCTAACTTAAGACTAATTGGTCTCCCTGAGGGTACAGAGGGCAGGGATGCAGCACTCTTTTTGGAGACATGGCTGCCGGAGGTTTTGGGCTCGGCAAACTTTCCGTCACCTCTGATTATCGAAAGAGCGCATAGACTTACAGGACCAAAACCCTCTCCAAATGCTCGCCCAGGAGCTCTCATTATGAAGTTTCTCAACTTCAGCGATAAAGAATGAGTGCTGTACATTGCCAGGCACAAGGGCAGGGTGATGTACGAAAATCATCATGTAATGTTTTTTCCCGGACCTGTCGGCAGATCTACATAAACAGCGAAGACAATTCGACGGAATTAAACAAGAGCTGAGAGCCATGGATATCCGGTACGGATTTATATTCCCTGCGAGGCTACGTGTTACCTTCAAAGGCCAGACTCACATTTTTTAATCTCCTTCGGCAGTTGAGGTGTTCCTTAAGAAGATAAAGTGAATAGACGTTTGAAAAATCCTATCCAACTCAATAACGAGGACTCAATATTAAATAAGAGACTTTTCTTTCTAGATAAATACAGTAGTGAGTTATGTCTTTCCCCTTCTCCCCCTTTTTTATTTTTTTTTAATTATTATTTGTAACCTGCTGAGAATGTGTTATCCTTTTTTTTTTAAATATATATTTTCTAAAATATAGAGGAAGCTACTAGCGGGGATGGAGAGGGTTATTAGGCTTTCAGTGCATACTGTATAGGGGACATGTTTGAATTATTTGCATTTTGTTTTGTTTCTTTACAGTAACTGTCAGCAGAGCGGGTATTGCGATACCGAACTGGCGTTTAGGGTTAGACTGCTCCTCAGCAAAGTGGATCAGTTTGCATAGCTGCTTTCCCGTGTTTAGTGGGATGGGGGCGGGTCAGATCTATCTCGAGAACAGTAAAAGATCTGTGTGGGTAAAAAGGTCTCGTTTGGGGAGACTGACCTGGAAATTTAATAATAGACGGGGGTTTCAATACTTGGGTGTTTCGTGCATTGTGACCATTCTTTTACTATTGGACTCGTTTTCAGAACTGTGCACATCTTATTATGCTTAGTAAACAAACTACAACAGAAACTGAGAACAACTGTGACTCGATCCCAGTTTGGCAAAATCTTGTGCCCCCCAGTGCATCCACTTCAACGGTAAGGTTAATGACTGCTGCATGCATTTTATCTGCTTATGTCTATGACTTTTAACCTTCAAGGTGTAAAATAAGATGATGTCTCCTAATGCAGGGTTTAAAATAACCTCTTGGAACATGAGGGGCTTAAATAAACTCTCTAAAATAAAACAGGTACTTACCAGGCTTAAGCAATTAAACTCTAAGATAGTGTTTTTGCAAGAAACCCACCTAATTCTAGATGAAATAATAAAAATTTGAAAAAGATGGCCAGGACAAGTAATATCAGCATCATATTCTACGCATGCAAGCGGAGTAATGATTCTTATAGATAAATCTGTTCCATTTAAAATAAATCATTCATCACATGATCTGGCTGGTAGATATATTATTGTTCAAGGGTCATTGCTTTCCCAAAATATTAATTTAGACATCTTATACGCAAAGTAGGAAAATATTACTGGAATCCATTTCGGATCTTAATTTGTGCAAGGCCTGGAGAAAGATTAATCCAACAAAAAAGAGTACTCCTGCTATTCAAGCACGCATCAGTCTTATTCTCGAATAGATTATTTTTTAATCTGTAGCACACTTATTCCCAAAATCTTGGATTGTAAATATGACTGTATTCTTATATCTGATCATGCACCAATGTCACTATCTTATATTGATTCTAAACTGATCGCTGACCCCCCAAAATGGCGTGTGCACTCAGAGTGGTTTAAAGATTCAGACTTTCTAGGATTTGTAGGAGAACAAATTGATTTATATTTTGAAATTAACACAATCCAGACCACGGCCTCAGTTAGAAGCCTTTAAAGGATTTATCAGAGGACAGATCATTAGTTATACTAAAACGAAAGCGTTTAAACTCAAAATGAGTGAATTCGAAAATAAAATTAAAGCTTTGGAAAGGGAGGTTCTTCTGAATAATACTTCAAAAGCTCAAAAAGACCTTGTTTCCTTGAGAGCACAGTACAACAAACTTTCTGTTAATAAAGTAATATCTAGTATGACAAGGCTAAAAAGCTTCTGGCCTGGCGCATTAAAGCTCTGCAGTCTGAAAGAGCAATTAATGCAATAGAATTAGAGAATGGCTCTGTGTCAACAGATCCTAAGGAAATTAATAATACCTTTAAATCCTATTATGAAACGCTATATAAATCAGAGACTAACAGAGACTCGGTAAACCTGCAAAACTTTCTGGGTAATCTTCAGATTCCATCTATTTCCGAAGATCAAACCTCTAATTTAGATTAAAAAAATTGGAGAAATCTGAAGTAATAAATGCCATATCTAATATGAGAGGTGGTAAAGCTGCTGGCCCTGATGGTCTCCCAATTGACCTATATAAAATATTTAAGGACACACTAGTGGATCCTCTCTTAGCCATGTATGAGGAATCATTTGAAAATAAACTGCTCCTTGCTTCTTTGAGATGTGCTATGATCAGGTTAATTTCTAAATCTGGAAAAAATCCATTAATAATTTTATAGACCAATATCGCTCTTGAACTCAGACACTAAGGTCCTTGCAAAGGTAGCAGAATGGAATCTTTACTCCCACAATTAATAGACAATGATCAGAATGGGTTTATTCAGGGCCGACAGGGATTTCACAATATTAGAAGAGTAATTAATGTTGTTTATGAAAACGCAGGGGTGCCAGACAAAGCTGTTTTGTCGCTGGACACAGAAAAAGCCTTCGACAGGGTTGAATGGAGTTACTTATTCCATGCACTTTCACGATTTGAATTTGGCAATAATTTTCTTCAGTGGATACGGGTTCTCTACTCTGACCCTTTGGCAGAAGTTGTAACAAATAATATAATATCCAGCCCATTTCAACTGTCAAGAGGCACCCGCCAGGGGTGTCCACTCTCACCTTTACTTTTTGTCCTAGCGATTGAACCCTTAGCTATTGCCATACGTAATCATCCGAACATAACAGGTATAAAAATAGGTCACTTAGAACACCGTATAGCACTTTATGCTGATGATGTTATTTTGTTCCTATCAGATTTGTCTGATTCTATTCATGCCCTGTCAGAACTTGTATCTAATTTTGGAAAATTCTTGGGGTATAAAATAAACAATACTAAATCCTCAATACTATTTTTAAATGAGCAGGAGAGACTGGATCCTGCAATTTTTGCCCATTCTTCTTGTCAAAATTGCTCAAGCTCTGTCAAGTTGGATGGGGACCGTTGGTGAACAGCAATTTTCAAGCCTTGCCACAGATTCTCAATCGGATTGAGGTCTGGGCTTTGACTGGGCCATTCTAAGACATTCAGGTTCTTGTTTTTAAACCACTCCAGTGTAGCTTTGGCTGTGTGTTTAGGGTCATTGTCCTGCTGGAAGGTGAACCTCCGCCCCAGTCCCAGGTCTCTTGCAGACTGAAACAGGTTTTCCTCTAGAATTTCCCTGTATTTGGCTCCATCCATCTTGCCCTCAATCCTGACCAGTTTCCCAGTCCCTGCCGATGAAAAGCATCCCCATAACGGGATGCTGCCACCACCATGCTTCACCGTGGGGATGGTGTTCTCAGGGTGATGAGCAGTGTTGGCTTTGCGCCACACATAGCGTTTTGCGCTAAGGCCAAAAAGTTCAATTTTGGTCTCATCAGACCAGAGAACCTTTTTCCACATGTTTGCTGTGTCTCCCACATGCCTTTTGGCAAAATCCAAATGGGATTTGTTATGGGTTTTTTTCAGCAATGGCTTTCTTCTCGCCACTCTTCCATAAAGCCCAGCTTTGTGGAGCGTCCGGGTTATAGTTGTCCCATGGAAGGTTTCTCCCATCTCAGCTGTGGATCTCTTCAGCTCCTTCAGAGTTACCATTGGCCTCTTGGTTGCTTCTCTGACTAATGCCCTCCTTACCTGAGTTTTGGTGGACGGCCTTCTCTAGGCACAGTCACGGTTATGCCATATTCTTTCCATTTTTTAATAATGGATTTAAAGGTGCTCCGGGGGATGTTAAAAGTTTGGGATATTTTTTTATAACCCAACCCTGATTGGTGCTTCTGCAGAACTTTATCCCGGACTTGTTTTGATAGCTCCTTGGTCTTCATGATGCTGTTTGTTTAGATATGCTCTCCAACAAACTCTGGGGCCTTCCAGAAACAGGTGTATTTAATCTGAGATCATGTGACACTTTAATTGCACACAGGTGGACTACATTCAACTAATTACGTGACTTCTGAAGGCAATTGGTTGCACCAGAGCTTATTTAGGGGTGTCACAGCAAAGGGGGTGAATACTTATGCAATCAAGACTTTTCAGTTTTTTATTTGTAAATAATTTAGAAGAATATGTAGATTTTTTTTTTCCCCACTTCGACATTATGGACTATTTTGTGTAGATCAGTGACAAAAAATCCTAATTAAATCCATTTTAATTCCAGGTTGTAACACTACAAAATGTGGAAAAGTCCAAGGGGTGGGGGATACTTATGCAAGGCACTGTATATATATAAACATATACAAACATATATCTGTGTATATAGCAGTGTTGAAATCGAGTCACACAAATTAGAATTCGAGTCGAGTTGAGTCGGGGTAAGACTCAACATGACATGCCAAGCTCGAGTCGGGTCGAGTCACAGGGGGTAAGACTCGACATGACATGCCAAGCTCAAGTCGAGTCACAGGGGGTAAGACTCAACATGACATGCCAAGCTCAAGTCGAGTCACGGGGTAAGACTCGACATGACATGCCAAGCTCAAGTCGAGTCACAGGGGGTAAGACTCAACATGACATGCCAAGCTCGAGTCGAGTCGAGTCACAGGGGGTAAGACTCGACATGACATGCCAAGCTCGAGTCGTGTTGAGTCTCAGGGGGTAAGACTTGACATGACATGCCAAGCTCGAGTCGAGTCGAGTCACAGGGGGTAAGACTCGACATGACATGCCAAGCTCTAGTCGAATCACAGGGGGTAAGACTCGACATGACATGCCAAGCTCGAGTCGTGTTGAGTCACGGGGTAAGACTCGACATGACATGCCAAGCTCGAGTTGAGTTGAGTCACAGGGGGTAAGAATGGGCATCCTGAGCTCAGGGTGCCAATAAAATAGGTAGCATGTGTGAGTGTCAGATCAGCCGCTGTATTGGTAACAAATAATCTCAAACAATGTTATTAGCAACAAAAACATTGTTTAAACAAAGTTAGACGTACAGATAGGATTACCAAACGCAATAATTTGGATACATTCTGATGTTTTTTTTTTATTTTTTATTATTTTTTAATTTTTTTATTTTTATTTCTCACAGATACCTTGTTACTGACGACTCCTTCACAACCTTAGCATACAGCTATAGGATGGGTATCTCATGGCATGCACTTTCTAGAAGCTACACCCAGACATTTAACGAAAACATGTAGTCAAAACAGTCTGCTTACTTTCCGATTTCCTCATATGTTCTCATAATTTCTGTTTGTATTCCTTATGGAGATATTTCTTGTGCTGCTTATCATAAAGAACAGGATATTCTGCACTGCAATAATCAGACGCTTCCACGTCTTGCCTGTGATATTTGCGCAAGTCTGAAACAAAAATAGCAGAGAAACGCTGGGCGTAAAAAACGCAGCGAATAAACGCTATAGTGTGAATAGCCCTTTACTGATGCACTACCTGTCACTTTTAGGCAGCCAGTTTAGTTTGCTTTCAGTTAATGACTCAACACATTGCATAAAGCTGCATGATTTCTTTAAAATGTCTTCAACGAAAGACACCAGATGCATCAAAGATCTAAAATATTTCTGCTAAAGATTTCTCTGTCCAGTACAAGAAGGGGACATTTCATGTGTCTATTGTTATTTTTATTTATTTTTTATTTTTTATTTTTTTAATCATTATTTTGTTTGATAAAAATGTACATGATAAAAGTGTACATTTAGCATTTACTGTTGTACAGGTAAATATTTAAATATTTAGGAACATAATAACAATTTAGTTACAGCTTATTTTAACAGCCTATTTTACGATCCTCCACCCCATTTCCTCGTGACACCGTTGATAGTTTCTGTGATTAACCATCTATTTCCCTGAGATATGGTGCAATTGTTTCATATCCCTATCGTAAATTCCTTTTTAGAGACTTAGTTACTAGACATTGCTATCTGCACAGATACTAGACTAGACTGCGCAGCTGTCGATCATACTTTAAATACAGACTGCATTCGTGTAATTGTAAAAATACACAAGAGGTTTAAAAAAAATCAAAAGCGACGTTGTTGGTACATCCGTCCTCTCAACCAACAGAGAATTGGAAAGGGAGAATTGTATACATTGTATACGCACCTGCAGTTGATTTAAATGTCACGAATCCGGCAAGTTGAACTTATTCTCTCAGTTGTGAAAACAGAGCGGAGGGAAGCTGGAAGATTGAAGTACTGAGGCACAGAGCTCACAGGCCCTCATGAAACTGCCTGGTTGCCACGGCAACGTAACACTCCCAGTAGTAGCTCGATGAGGGTGTTGCCGTGGTAATCATGGCCTGCGAGGCACCAGTGGAAAGTTGCAGCGCAGCAGTCTCGTTGGAGTTTATGCTTTTTTTTTGGCAATGGTTTGTTTTGAAAGTGATGTTATGCGATGTTAGGCTTCATGTACTACGTTACAACGCACAAAACTAGAACAAGAACAAAGCTAGGGTTCCCGCGTTGAACTGGGAATTAAAACGAAATTAATGTCCTTACCCATTATGATTTTTTTTGTGTCGGCTGCTGAACATAAGTAGCTGTTGAATTGCTAAACCAGGAACCCACGTAGGGAACAGATGCAAGCGAGATGATTGACAGATATACTGCGGAGGCAGGCATTCAGGGAGCAGAGGCTGCAATGGCATCTGCAAGGAGACGAGAGTGTAACAGAATTGTGCGATTCTGTTATCGAATAACCAGATGGGGAGGGACAATACTGCTGATTTAACACTGAACTGCTACGGAGGACAAAATACCTTTACGAAAATAGCTTTCAGAATCTTGTTGATGTACAAATCTTTAAAGAAAAGTCAGGGAGGGGCGCCTGCTTGTAGTTGTTTACAAGTGAATGAAAAGACCAACAAAGTTTCGTAATAGATGTTAAGGGCAAGGCGATTGCTGCAGACGGGAATGTTGATGCATTTGTTGAACAGAGCTTTTAAAAGTTTGGCAGAGGGCTGGTCTTTATAATGGAGATGCAGCGGAGGTTGAATAATGGAGCGGCGCTTTGAATAGCATGGCTGGAGATTAGATAGTTGCAGGCTTAACTGGTGATGCAGCTGCTGCAGCGAGAAAGAAGGAAGCTGAAGGACGTGAAAAATTGCTTTAAATCATCTGAGTCGGATGAGAGAATGAGAAGATGAAGTTTAGACATTAGTAAAGAGGAAGTTTAAGCGAAAACACAATATGAGATAACGAACTGAAAACGCTAGACAGCGAGCTATGTGAGATTCAGACTTAAATAGGAAATAGGAGAAGATTGACACCTTCTCCTGCCAGGACCCCCTTGAAATGAGATGTATACCTCAAGGGTTCTATCCTGTATAAATAAATACATTTGAAATTTGTAAATTACATGATCATTTATTGCATTAACTGCTTTGAGTCCATTAAAAGATAAGGTAAAAGTTGTTGACGCTCACAAAATAATTCCATAAATCTTACTTGTCATCCTTTTCTGTTTGCTATATAGGTCTCACGTGCAGTTATGACTACGGCGTCACTAATTCACAGGAAGGATCACATTTACTACCTAATCATATTCAAATCCATGTTAATGATCTAATTTGTATCCTTTCCTGACTTGCACCATCTCCTCTGTATCTCGAGGTCATAATAATTAGAGATGTGAGTAAAGCTTTTACTCTCCTTCAAATCAAAATTACTACCTCTTTCAATTAAAATAACATCTAAAAATGTGTAATTTGCACTGAGAGACTTCTCCCCTTCACGCTACATTTACCTTTTGCTCTCAGTTACCTATTTAAAGGAAGTCTGTTTTCCATTTTCTAATTACTGAGTAGTTTTCTAATGTATACAATACTATAGTGTTTTTGCTAGGGTATGTTATACTAAGAATGCAATTTATTAAAATGACTATAACAAAATAAAAATGTTGGCATTAATTTGCTTTTGTTATATATTGATGGAAGTTGTCCCATACAGTTTTAAAATATCAGCTCTGTAGGGAATTGAATATACAGTACTATTAGCAGTGCTTTAAAAATGTATTTTTTTATATATAAATTCCACAGTTTAAGGAATTATTTTTATATTTATTGTATTTTTCTCTACACATAAAAACTGTACTGGTACATAATATTTGTGCAGGTTCTGTTAATTTTAAAATAGTGACCCTGTGTTATACTGGTCCTCAAATTGATTTACAAGACCTTACCTTAAATTATTTTTTACTCCTTGTAACCTGCTCAACATTAGGACCACTCTTTATTAGTCCCTTTTTAGTTTGGAGACAATTTGATAAACAGAGATAACTAAGTTAAGTTTGCAATACAAACACACAAAACTGGAGAATCTGGGGTACATTTCTTTCAATACAGCAATCTGAACTATTCTACCTAGTCATTGCTGCATAGAGAAGTGTGGAGTCTCCCCCATTACCTACATGTGTAATAGTTGTCTTTAATTGAGTGATTTATGTATATACACACCCATAGGTGGGATTACAGGGAGTGAGATGGGCACTTGCCCCTCCACTTTTTACAAGGTGCAGAATCAATTTCACTACTCATTCCTGTATTATGAATAGCTAAACGTATACTTTAGATTTGTATTTTACAAGGCACACTATAATCACTACTGACAGTGACAGTCACATGAAGAAACAGTAATACCTCTCTCCCAAAGAAGTGATGTAGATCAATGGTTCCCAAACTGCGGGTTGCAAAAGGTCCCAAAGTGAGTCTCTGAACAGGGTAGTTAACACATACAAATATATTTGTACAGCAATGTACAAGGACAGTGTTTTATTTTTTTATTTTTTAATTAAATAAAAAACTAAACAATCACTAGATTTCTTTTTATAGTTAATTTGTATTACATTCCCCCACTCCCCTTATGCAATGGACTCAACCACAAATATGATGTGTCATATTATTATAAAAAACAGCATCAAAAAAATCTTGCTACTTTAACTGTGTGCCATTTGATTATTATTCATTGTGGTAAAAATTTCCAGATAAAAAAATCGTATTGCAAAAGCAAAGCAGCCCCATACAGTTGGTGAGAAGCTGACATTATTACCTGTCTCAGTGTGGACATCGTTGAAGATAATGCGATAGGAGGCTGCACAAAAAATCCAATGTGTCATGCTGTTGAATAAAGTGCAGATATGTCAGATGACAGAGGTCAGCTGAATCTTTGCTCTCCCCATTATTTGAACAACGGTATGCATTGTTATAGGTACTGTAACTTTACTGTGGTTGAACTTAATGTTGAAGGCAGAAGTATTGGCTTAGGACTGCATCAGTTTTCCAGGGTGATTTGTATTTGAGCTTTATTAGCTGTTTTGTACATTCTCAGTTTCACTCTGAAAGTGGTATGTTTGTTTAAAGATACAGCAGTTTATTTGTAGCTGTCTAATTAAATAGTGAGACTTTTCTTGGAATTAATGCTAGTAGGCCTATCACTGTTGACCAACACAGTACTTGCAGGCAGTTTCGTACGTTTTGTACGAAAGGCTTCTCAAATTGGAAGGAGAGAATTGAAAAATGTAGCAGTTCATATGTTTCTGTATCTGTGAATTTGGCTTCATCCAGACACACCTGGTATAGAAAACAGCAAGTGGCGCACGTGACAGAGTGCAGGGAAACCACTGATAAGCCATGCTGTTTTATTAATACACTCCAATCTTTATTGCCAGAGGCTTTACTTGTACATTTATTTTACAATGTGTATTTAATTGCATGTAGGAGGTCTTGCTGTAGAGATCTCAAAACACTGTCAACTGAAACTGCAACCATACAATGTGTATTAACAGTACTGCGCTGCCACATATTTTGCTACCTGATGACCCCTGCGAAGCGCCCCACCCAGCCCATTCCAGATGGTTGCCATGCCTCAGGAAAGGAAGGCCACACTCAGCACCTTTGTGTGTACTGATGCGCCAGGGAGGCCACAAATAGGCTGATCCCTGGACCAGCATTACACTTCTGCCATAAACACTGGGCCAGTAGGAGATCCACATTATTTTGTGGAAAAGCAATGAAGGCTCATATATTACAGTGAAGCTCCATCTTGGTTGGGCCCCACCACTATTATCAAATTTTATCTTGACGAAAGCCAAGACCAATATTAGCATGAAGGAAATAACAGCTTGTGACAGGATAGCTCAAGGGATGAGGCCCAGAGACAGACTGCAGTTCAAACAAAAGACCTTTATTAAATAAAAAACACAAAATAAACAGGCACGAGGGCCAAACAAAAAGGTTCTTAAACACAAACAATAAACACAAAACAGAAATAAGGCTTCCTGGCTGAGCTTTGCCTTCACTGGATTGCAAAATTAACAAAAAACAGCACACTAATTAAAAAACACACTTGCTTCCTCAGCTACCTCTCTCTACTGAGGAGCTGAGGCCTCCTTTGATGTCAGGTGGCTGGGTGCTGATTGATTACTAATGATTCCCACCTGACACAACCTGGGCAGGGAGGAGAATTTAACCCCATCCCTGTCAATATTTACAAAGGCAGAGCCCTGCTCTGCCACATAGCTACTCTCCTGTAGTAAAAATAATGTATTTTATTGACATAGTTGTATACTCCAGAAAAGTAAAAGTAGACTAACTATTACACATGTGGGTACCAGGGGAGACTCCACACTTCCCTTGTCTGTGCTGCAATACCTAGGTAGAACATGTTAAGATTGCTGTATTGTAAAAACGTAATCCCAATTTCCCTAGTTTTGTTGGTTTGTCTCGCAAACATAACTTTATCTTGGGGGTCCCGAGTGGCGCATCCAGTAAAAGCACTCGCGTGGAGTGCAGGATGCGCTCTATAGTTTGGACGTAGCCTGTTCGAGTCCAGGCTATTCCTTTGCCAACCGAGGATGGGAGCTCCCAGGGGGCGGCGCACAATTTGCTGAGAGCCGCCCGGGGGGAGGGAGGGTTAGGTCGGCCAGAGTGTCTCGGCTCACCGCTCACCAGTGACCCCTGTAGTCTGGCCCAGAGCTGCGTTGTCCTCCGACGCTGTAGCTCTAAGGCGGCTGCACAGTGAGACTGCAGTGTGAAAAAAAGCGGTCGGCTGACGGCACATGCTTCGGAGGACAGCGTGTGCTCGTCTTTGCCGCTCCTGAGTCAGCGCGGGGGTGGTAGCGGTGAGCTGAGCTAAAAAACTTTATCTTAACGTAGTTTTTTTAAAAGGTTGCTCACCCTGTGGGTTTAATCCAACGACAATGTAACCCTTGGAAAGCTGGCCTTAGGCCCCATAATGAAGACCCTGTTGTCCTTCATTACTTTGCTTTCTGTTTTACACTGCCTTATCACTGTGCACTGCATATTTTGTTCTGTAATTAATACTGCAGTTGTCTACGTCCCTGGAACACGCGTCTAACGCGGGCAGCCCCACCGCAGATTATTATTTTGTTTTATTTTTTTTAAGTCAGGCAGGTAATACAGCTGCAGTGTGTGAGGTGCAAGCTTCATAATGTTGGTGTGGACATGCTCTGCTTTGTCGTTCCCACTGTGGAGAACTGAAAAACATGGACCGGGAACCTCTCAGATCAGAATGGACTAAACATTATACTCAGTTGTGCCCCTTTCAAGTGACTTCCTGTGTACGTGTGACAGGTGCGAGTGGTGTAGTGTATACAAAAGACAGTCCAGACAGTACATTATTCCCAAAAACATCTGTGTTTTTAATAAACAAACAAAAAGAGCCGCCCCTTTACCAGCGATGGTATAGGGGGGTACATGGCGAGTATTCAAACTCAAAACAAAAAAACAACAATTGTAATTCCACGTCCCAGTGTACAAAAGTGTGCTCTTCAGTGCCAGGTCCGTGGTGCGTGCTGATGTTGTGTGGTGAGGGAAGTGCTCAGTGCGGTGTGGACTGGCTCTGTGGCTGCAGCCCCTTGCTCTCACTCCTCCTGTGTAACAACAAACAAACACATAATACAAAACAACAAAAACGTAGCTCCGGCCATCTGTGTACTTTTCAGCGCAAGGCCCCGTACTCACGTAGCTGCTTCCCCTTTGTACCCAGAGACTCCCCCCTGCAAACAACCCGTCACCATTGTTTCTCCAATAGAGGGCCGTCCCACAGCTGCTTGCAATGGAGTCGTTCCGGGCACCTGCAACTACGCGCCCCTCCTAATATGGTCACCTTCCAGTTTCCACCAACCATCAAGGCGGTCCATCTAGGAGGCAGCATACCACCGACCTTACACAGCGTCCTTTCCGATCGGGAGGGAGATTTACAACATTGATCCTTTCTCTCTCTATCACAGTACGGTTGCATGTTTTGCTGAAATCCATTTCAAGCACCAGCAACTGTTTGAATGACATCAGCGGCTCCTGACAAATAAATGGCAGAGAAGTGTAATGGATTTTCTTTGCCCCCTAAAGAACTGAACCGGCACAAGACCAGAGAGAGAACCGGAGAACATCTTTCTGCCTATCTGTTGCGTCTTTTTAAGTACAGTGTTCAAAAGAGTCCAGTCATGTAGTAGCCAGAGTAGGTTATTTTTCTGCTGTCTATTTTGTCTTTACTGTAGTAATACTGCTAAGTTTAAAGGTCTACTGATTGATTGTTAATTGTTGGCAGAATTAATGGTTGTTATGATGTTGGGTTTATTTTCATGCAGCGTAAAGGTAACAAGATTCACACAGGATTACTCCATTAATGTAGAGTGAGCACCGCGTGGAGAAGCAGGAATAGTCCGTGAAGGTAGCATGAAAGTCAATCAATCATAGCGCCTTTCGCGTGAATCTTGAGTGTTGGCGGACTCTTTAGAGTGTCACTTCAGCAGTCATTTTTTCTCTTTTTTCACCTTTTTAAACCCATTGCATTCCTGCGTACTCGCACGCCTGTGCTGCAGTTCAAAATAAATAAACCACTTTAAAACATAACATTCATAGAAGTATTCATTTTTGTAAAATGTATTGTCACAACATTTCTTACCATTATGTTGCAAAATGACAGCTTATTATAAAATGTGTCTTTCCCCCTAAAAAACAAAAAAACATGGAAAATATACCCCACAGTATCAAATTCAAATAAAGCATTAACATTAAATCATATGTATCTATAACACTCAGCATAACATTGCCCATAAATGGCAATGTTGAGCACATAGCTACACAATTTGCACTTTTGTGGGGGAAACCTACAAAAAAAAACCAGAGCATGTAATTTTCATCTTATAGCCACAGTACACAGAGTGGCATTTCTCATCTCATCTTGGCCATCCTTAATTTACAGCAGGGCAGGGCAGCTGTCAGGATTAATGCTGTTCTGCAGTACTTGCCAGATTTTACAGAGACTTGAATACAAAGCACACACTTTAATGTCATACTGACCTTACATTCATCAGAGCACTTTGTGACTTACCTTTTGTGTCCTGCTTATTACTTTTTCCATGTAGGAATAAAAGTTACATTTGTTTTGTTGAAATTTATTCTTTCATTCATCAATACAAAGACTACAGCTTAACATTTTCATGATGACTAAAATTAACCTACATCACCTCCTCCACTCTTCCAAGCACCATTATAACACTACTCTGAATCATACAACCTCAGATTCATTTCTTCCTTTTAATAATACAAATAATTCTATATTAGGGGTATTCATTTTGACATTTTCTATAGATCGATTAATCATCCGATCTACGATTGATTATCACACCTGTTTGATAGTGATATAAAATTGTATTGAAAGACAAGTAATTACTTTTAGTGATATAATCTGATATTTCCTTTTGAGCTGTACTGCCCATTTGTGTTTCTTCAGCCAAATGCCATGTCTAAAAGAAATAGATAAAAAAAATACATCAAGAGCGTTGTGGCGGAGTGTCCCGCCCCTATTATTATTATTTGTATTTTTGTTTCGGCGCGGATAAAAGCGCCGCGTCTTTTGTTATTGTTTTTTATTATTTATATTTAAAACCCCGTGAGGATGCATGACTGATCAGCTACTGATTATTTAACTAGCTGACAGACATGCATCCTTACCAAACGCGTGCAGACTCTGGCCGAGGGGTAATAAGATAATTAACAACTAGTTAAACCCCTCGGCCAGAGTATAAGAACCAGCAGCTGTCCGTTCTGCAGGGGTGGAGTGTACAGAGGAAAGTACGGGAGAACACGGGAGAGCGAGCAAAAACAATTGCTATATTTAATATACTTGTTGCTGTTTATTTGTTTGGCCAACGCGCCTTTTTGTTTTGTTGTTTGCTTAAATCTTTTATTTTTGTTTTGTTTATTAATAAATACGCTGAGTGCCGTTGCACTCAGCTTCACCCGCCCATCCATTGTTTTGGTTTCTGTACTTCCTGGTCCGTGACGTCACCACTGCAAGCCAGACTGTCACAAGCGTATATATTGCTGTAAACTACCAGTTGCACTACAATCTAGAATACTGTGTTTAACAGATCTGTTTTTGGTGTACCATAAGCCAGTGGTCCTCAATCCTGGTCCTTGGGGACCACTGCCCTGCTGGTTTTTGTTCCAACCAAGCTCTCAGCTACATAATTGAACCCTTAATTGAACTAATAATTTGCTAATCTGAGCATTAATTATTTTAAACAGATGGCGATTTCAATTTAGGTATAAAATTGTAAAAGAAATTCAAATTCTCCAACTTTTTATAAGCTACACTATTTAAAAAGTAAAATTAAGCTAATTATTAGTTCAATTAAGGGTTCAATTAAGTAATTGAGAGCTTGATTGGAACAAAAACCAACAGGGCAGTGGTCACCCAGGACCAGGATTGAGAACCACTGCTATAAGCTTTCAGGTTTCATACTAACAAAAGTAACTTACTGAGTGCTATTTTATTAAGGTTAGCTGAAGAGAAAAAGTACAATATAGCTGTTACTTTTCTTATACCGTTTGGAAGAAGTACATTGAATAAAAAGAAAAATCGGCTTACTTGCGACGAAACAATACACTTGTAGTACTGCCATGAAAGGACAGCACCGATGAACAAATGTTGCAAGTTGCAGTCTTTTTTTCTTCATTCTGAGATATTGTGAAATATTGGGTATACTTTCCAGTTACCCATTTGACAAGGTCTTTAGAAGTACCCTCTGGCATTTTTCAAGATTTCTTTTTCGCACACCGTTTTTGATACTGCACTCAGGTAGACAAGATTTAAAATCCCTAATATATTTATATATCTTGGAATTCCAGCAATCTCGATGACTAGCATATTCCATTGGTAAGTAAATGTTCAATTACAAATGTATAGTAGAGTCTGGTCACTGTTGTTTTCATATACAGGTATTTATTCATTATTATTATTAATTTCTTACACATAATTATATATGGACACCTCAGGAGTGTTGTAGCTGTAATTATATCAATAGGTTCTGACGAAACCAATGGAACAAAACATACACCACATTTGACATTAGTAGCCCATTTTACCCCTTGCTAACTAAACATCTTGTCATTGCTTAGTAGATCATTGTTTCATCTTGAAATAAAAAATACAGAAGATTTAGAAAGAAAGGGGCCTGAGTGGAGTAAACAAAAATAAATTCCAAAGCCCAGTTCTGTATTTAGGCATATGTAACTTGCTGAATGTTATTGTTAAATGTTAAATGTTAGCCCCAGTTCTTGTGGTTTTGCAAGGAGAGGTTTGTATAGATGTCGACTGAATTTAAATGCACAGCATTTATAAAATCACCCAAGACTGTTGAAGTAATAGCTTTGAGGTCCATTTTGGTAGAATGTTATGTAAAAGCAGCATTATCTTGTCAGGCTACATGCAGAATTAGTTTGCGTCATTCTTCAGAAAAGTCATTGAAAGCGAGAAATTCCCTGATGTGTCAGGTGACATTGCCTGGTATCTCAGCACTTTAAAAGTCAGATTAGTGATTCCATGTACAAGTGCGAAACCTGACAGATGGTCAGTGTATTGGTTTTTAAGAGTGAGCCTATCCAAATCTCCATGGATTCTTTCGTCACGCTGTCATTAGAAGAGGCTTATTTCAGAGTTAGTCATAGTTTTTTTTTTTTTTTTTACTGCCATGACTGCCAGCAAACATTATTTATAGGCCTATGTGTGCACAACAAATGAGTTCTGGTGCTGAGTTTACCTTACAGATCTGGTTTGAAACCAGTGACACCTATGATCCGTTTTATGTTTTCCAATGTGCTGTACTGCATGGCTTAATTTAATTCTCACATTACTATATGACTTTCATATGATTGTCTGAAGGCTTTCTTTACTTACTGTTAGATACTGGATTACAATAATACAACACAATATACAGGGGCTTGCTTAGTATGAGAACCAGTGAAGAGAAGAGAATTGAAGATTTAAAAAGGCAGTTTTTTTTGTGTGTGTGCAAATTTCGCACTAATATGCGTAGCATACAGTATAGGGAGATAATAATTGCTGGAAATCCAGGACCAAGGGTAAATGCAGCCATGGTTTGGATTTATTTGATCAACAGAGGTTTGATAGTTTAAGCAACCAAAAAAAAACCAAAAAAACATTTCCATACATTTAAATGAATGATTTTTTTTTTAATATCAACTGTGTGCCTGATTTTCTGTTTTTGGAGTCTCTGATGTCTCCTGACAGCATGTTCCGTGGCACGCAGCTTGGGTGACCAAATGACAAAAGTCCAATTTCAGGACAGCATGATCTTGTTTGCGGGACACTACGAAATTTAAAAAAAAAAAATCCCTTTAATGAAACCAAGAGCACACTACATTTTCAACCCCTAGCAAAATAGCCTGACGTTTTGGCAAGCTGTAAACAGTTAAAACAACAGCGCATTTAGCTAACGTTACACAATTCTACATTCAATAGCGAGGTAAATAATAGAGAGGTAAACACACACTACAGCAATCGGCTAGCTAGCTAGTAGTGGTGCTTAAACACTTTTTCATAGGTTTCCTCTCCTGAATGTCACTATTTCTCAACATTTAATTAATTAATTTGCTGACTGTAGCTATAGTTAGCTAGCTAGCTAGGTAAACCCTTATCAACAATAACAACTGAACAGCTTTTTTGAGATTTCTCCGTCACAAATGGTTTTAGAATTCAATACATTGTAGCTACAATTAGCTAAAACATTGCAAAACGTGTTTTATTATGTGACAAAACTATATTCACACAATGCCAAAAGGAACAGACACTTGAGTTAGTTAGCTAGCTCTCTATTTACATCAATCTCCTAACTTTACATTTGTATTTCCTCTCAGACCGAGCAGCTTCCAGTAGAGCCTTTATCTCATTCTTGAAGAAGTCCACAATGCTCCGGCTCTGCTGGCTAGTACATGCAAGTGTGATTAGTGAAAACAGTCTCTCGACGAAGCTGTTGGTGACAGGAATGCTCAAAACAAATGAGACCAGGACAGTTATGTTTGGCGTTTTCGTGCTCCTCAATAAAGCACACCATTTCTTTCCCACGGAATCTGTTGAGGTTGTGATTTCTTTCAGACATGGCAGAGCAACACAAAACTCGTCATACAGAGCATCCGTGGAGTTTGGTAGACATCCGAAGGGCATCCACTGCTGCTTCACAGAGCTTTTTCTTCAATGCTAGGCATGCCAATTGCTTTAAGTGATTCTCGTCAGAGAAATCAAACCAACCATTTTGTCAAGTACTTGAAAGCATGTTGGTAAAACACTAAAAAGTCTCCTTTGATCGAGGCAGCCTGTGAAGCAGGGAATTTCTTCAGGAAAGAGTTGGTCTCAAATCCAAAAAAATAATCAGTTTTTCTTTGTTGGATTTTCAGTCTGAGGTTGGACATCAGTTCATATAGTTCACAGGCTTTCACCTTATTTCCCTCAACAAGGAGAACACACTCGTGGAACATCTTCAGTGTATGCTGTAGGAATTTCAGGTAGATTTCAAGTTCACACGGTATTCCCTCGCCATCCTTGTCGTTTTCGAAGTATTTCCACAGTGATCTCGGGTATTTGTCACTTCCCCAAGTGACAAAAAGTAACAGCTGGCCAGCAATCATGTAATCTCTTAACAGCAGGAATCAAACTCAGCCACCTTGTTGGTACATGGTTGTACAGTGTCTTGTACTCTTCTGTCACAAAATCAAAAATGCTTTTTAGTTGGTGGACGTGTTTGGCGGATGATGAGAAGTGGCTGTAAATTTTCGTTACTGTGCTCTCAATATCCCAGTTTAAGCTTGTCAGGCTGCATGGCGCGCAAAGTTGTGTATTATGTGTGCCACACTGTTCGCTTTTGATGCCACTATTCTGATCTCTGAACTTTTGGAAAACAGAGTTGTTTCCCATAATTTACACTAGCATTGTCGACTGTGTAGGCAGAAACCTTGTCTAAACTCAGGCCATGTTTGTGCAGCCTTGCAGTAATCTGAGTGAATATCAGCTGCCTCTTCGTGATCATCATTTCCAAGTTCGGGTGTCCAAAATTGGAGTGCGAGGGGAAACAGTTTCGTATTGCCATGGTTTGATGCATCTGAAGCAACAGTAGTCACTCTCGGTCGCGATCATTTTAGAATTTAAAATTTAGAATTTCGCCTAAGCACTTTTCGACAGAGGCAGGAGCAAGCACGTCTGTAACAATTGCAGCACATTTTGTACGACCGCATGACATTTTCCTTGCAGTGTCAGAATCTGGAAATACAGTGCAGTAGAGTTTTGTTCCACAGTCAGCAGATCTATAGGAATGTCCATGGTGTACCAAGTGGTAGACACTAGTCACTCCTGCGGCAGTTACTTTGTCCTTTGGCCTTAGGAAGAAACTGTACATAGATTTGTTTTTCTCTCTTTGTCGTTCATTTTTTCTTTGAGACTCATCCGTGCCATACCATTTTACATCAGCCTCGGGAGTGTTGTAGTAAAAGTTCTGTGGCAGACGGTGCATTCTGCTTTCTGTGAATCTCCTGACACCGACTTAATCCACGGGTATGCTGTTTCCCATTCTTCGTTTTTGGAGGATCCATTTTCTTTAAATGCAATTCCAAATTGACTGTAGCAAGCTACTGTACTTTTGTGCAGTAAATGCGCGTGTGATTCACGTATGAGGCATCAGGTCAGTAAATTCGCCTTGCTTTCCCCAACAAGTGCCAATATTGAAGGAGGCTCATTACCATGGAAATGGGGTTAAACAAACCATTTAAACAAGAGGACGGCATACTGGAACTTGTAGTCTATTTACAAAAAACTGTGTTAACCTTAATAATGTCGGTAATATTAGCCATAGTGTTAGATAATAACATATTTGCATGTTCACATTTTCAATGGGTATTTAGCGGGACATTTTGTAGATGTTGCGGGACGCGGGACAAAAGGTCCAAATGCAGGACTATCCCATGATTTGCGGGACGGTTGGTCACCCTAAGTGCAGCAAACAAAGGTTCTCTTACTGGCAGACTTCAATTTGTGGAATGAAACTGCCGACAAACAATTCAATGACGGTAAGGTCTCAGCTGATACAGTTTCTTGACATAACTATATGGGAGGCCAGCAAAAAGGTATTCCAGGAGGTAACAAATACACCAATTTAGTCTGGGTGAGGAACAATGTTCTGTTACATCTTCTACCTCAGATATAATAGAGTTGGTTATTGTTTATTTTTTTTGGCTGTGTTCCTATAAAAATTTTTAAAAAAATGTTTTGTACAGTAGCATCTTGAAATTGGTATCATTTTTTCAGAACACTGGGGAACATTATAAAGTACTTCAGAAACCATAAAAGCTTTTTTTTCAACACAATATATATATATATATATATATATATATATATATATATATATATATATATATATATATATATATATATATACACCACCAAAAGTTTGGGGTCACTTAGAAATTTCCTTGTTTTCCATGAAAACATACATCAAATGAGTTTGAACAGGAAATATAGCGAAATGAATAGGAAATATAGTCATTGACAAGGTTAGAAATAATGATTTTTAATTGAAATAATAATTGTGTCCTTCAAACTTTGCTTTCGTCAAAGAATCCTCCATTTGCAGCAATTACAGCCTTGCAGACCTTTGGCATTCTAGTTGTCAATTTGTTGAGGTAATCTGAAAAGATTTCACCCCATGCTTCCTGAAGCACCTCCCACAAGTTGGATTGGCTTGATGGGCACTTCTTACGTACCATACGGTCAAGCTGCTCCCACAACAGCTCAATAGGGTTGAGATCCGGTGACTGTGCTGGCCACTCCATTATAGACAGAATACCAGCTGACTGCTTCTTCCCTAAATAGCTCTTGCATAGTTTGGAGCTGTGCTTTGGGTCATTGTCCTGTTGTAGGAGGAAATTGGCTCCAATCAAGCGCCGTCCACAGGGTATGGCATGGCGTTGCAAAATGGAGTGATAGCCTTCCTTCTTCAAGATCCCTTTTACCCTGTACAAATCTCCCACTTTACCACCACCAAAGCACCCCCAGACCATCACATTGCCTCCACCATGCTTGACAGATGGAGTCAAGCACTCCTCCAGCATCTTTTCATTTGGTCTGCGTCTCACAAATGTTCTTCTTTGTGATCCGAACACCTCAAACTTAGATTCGTCTGTCCATAACACTTTTTTCCAATCTTCCTCTGTCCAGTGTCTGTGTTCTTTTGCCCATCTTAATCTTTTCTTTTTATTGGCCAGTCTGAGATATGGCTTTTCTTTGCAACTCTGCCTAGAAGGCCAGCATCCCGGAGTCGCCTCTTCACTGTTGACGTTGAGACTGGTGTTTTGCGGGTACTATTTAATGAAGCTGCCAGTTGAGGACCTGTGAGGCATCTGTTTCTGAAACTAGACACTCTAATGTATTTGTCCTCTTGCTGAGTTGTGCACCGGGCCTCCCACCTCTTTCTATTCTGGTTAGAGCCAGTTTGCGCTTGTTCTGTGAAGGGAGTAGTACACAGCGCTGTACGAGATCTTCAGTTTCTTGGCAATTTCTCGCATGGAATAGCCTTCATTTCTCAGAACAAGAATAGACTGACGAGTTTCAGAAGAAAGTTCTTTGTTTCTGGCCATTTTGAGCCTGTAATCGAACCCACAATTGCTGATGCTCCAGATACTCAACTAGTCTAAAGAAGGCCAGTTTTATTGCTTCTTTAATCAGCACAACAGTTTTCAGCTGTGCTAACATAATTGCAAAAGGGTTTTCTAATGATCAATTAGCCTTTTAAAATGATAAACTTGGATTAGCAAACACAACGTGCCATTGGAACACAGGACTGATGGTTGCTGATAATGGGCCTCTGTACGCCTATGTAGATATTCCATTACAAATCAGCCGTTTCCAGCTACAATAGTCATTTACAACATTAACAATGTCTACACTGTATTTCTGATCAATTTGATGTTATTTTAATGGACAAAAAATTTGCTTTTCTTTCGAAAACAAGGAAATTTCTAAGTGACCCCAAACTTTTGAACGGTGGTGTATATAGATGTATGTAGATGAAGGGGAGACAGGTTAAAGAAGGATTTTTAAGCCTTGACACAATTGAGACATGGATTGTGTACTGTATGTGTGCCATTCAGAGGGTAAATGGGCAAGACAAAAGATTTAAGTGCCTTTGAACAGGGTATGGTAGTAGGTGCCAGGCGCGGCGGTTTGAGTGTGTCAAGAACTGCAACGCTGCTGGGTTTTTCATGCTCAACAGTTTCCTGTGTGTATCAAGGATGGTCCACCATCTAAAGGACATCCAGCCAGCGGCAGACCAGTGGTCAAAAACGACTCATTGATGAAAGAGGCCAAAGGAAGCTGACACGAATTGTGCAGAGCAACAGATGGGCTACAGTTAGTCAACTGACAGTCCAGTACAACATTGGTGCCGAAAGACCCATAAAAGAATGCACAACTCATCGTACCTTGACACGAATGGGGTATGGCAGCCGACGACCTAACAGGGTTCCACTTCTTTCAGCAAAACACAAGAAACTGCAGTTGCAGTGGGCTATGGAACGAAAACACTAGACACTGGAGGATTGGAAAAACACGCTGATGTGAGGACTAGGGTATGGAGAAAACCACATGAGTACATGCATCCATTATGCCGCGTGTCGTCATTGCAGGCAGGTGATGGTGGTGTGATGGTGTGGGGTGTGTATTCATGGCACACATTGGGCCCCTTGATAAAAGTGGAGCAACGTTTGAATGCCACAGGATATCTGAACATCATTGCCAATCAGGTGCATCCCTTCATGCCAGCAGTGTATCCATCTGCTAATGGATTTTTTCAGCAGGATAATGCCCCATGCCACAAGGCTAGGATTGTCCAGGAATGGTTCCATGAACGTGACTGTGAATTCAGCTTACTGCAGTGGCCTGCCCAGTCACCAGATCTCAATCCAATTGAGCATCTGTGGGATGAGATGGAATGAGCTATTCGGAGTAGAGATCCACTACCAGCCAACTTGCCACAACTGTGGGAAGCATTGGAGTCAACATGGGCCAGCATCCTTGTGGAACGCATTCGACACCTTGTAGAGTCCATGCACCGACGAATTGAGGCTGTTCTGAGGGCAAAAGGGAGTGCAACTCAATATTAGGAAGGTGTTCCTAATGTTTTGAACAGTCAGTGTATATATATATATATATATATATATATATGTTTTTGTTGGGACCTTAAAATACTTAGTGAAAGTTTTGTTGAAAAATATTAATGTTTGGGCAAATTAAAATACATTGTTTCACCTATATCTATGAATAAAATAATAGTTCCTCATTTCCCTATTATCAGTAATAAGAAAAGAAAAAAACTTGCCTGATACATTTAGTTCATGAAACATTCTCTGCTTATATCCACTCGTTTCTTGATATCTATAAATGTTGTGAAAACATATTAAAAATGAAATGCCCATCTTGTTGACGTCCCATGAAAAAAATAATAATATAAAAAATCAAGCAGTGAAATTCAATCCCTCCCCTATCCAATGAGTTTACAGCCTGTACTGCAAAGCATGGTGGCCCAGTAAGTCACAGAAATTAAATAAATTTATCGTGTTTACCCGATCCCTGGCCCAGAATGACACTTTCGTATGATCGTGTTTACACGATCGCGGTCCTTAAAGGGTCAACTGCGCAGCAGTTTCTCTAGTTGATGAGCTTACATCTCTTCAGACAAAAAAGCAGTCACGGCAATGGAAGACATTACCAGAATGAAAAACAGTGAATGTATGGTGAGTTTTGTGTAAAAGTGTGGCCAGCTGTTGTAGGGTAAAGGGAGTTTATTTCTGAAACTGACCATTTGAAGGACAGTGAAATCAGAAAGCATAGAAGCACTTGGAACTGTAATTAGGAAGTGTACCTACCATGACACCAGTAGCCAGAGCAATGTGCTACTGAAGCAACTGCTGAGAGAAAAACAAAAAAACATTAGGGAATTAAAAATGAAATGTAATGCCATTCACTGCCAATGAAAAAGGTAATAAGTAAGTGAATACAAACGAAGTAACTGTTTAAGTAACTTTAGTATCATAACAAATTGTTGTATTTTAAGCAGTTGAATATGGTATCAACTAATTTGCTAGTAAAGTGGAATACAACAATTAGATGTGGCAACCCATTTTGGCTGCAGGCATGCTACTGGGGACTGCAGGAGGGAGCAGGTGGACACTCGGGCAGAGACTGGCTGACCTAGAATCCCCGATTAGATGTATGTGGGGGGGGGTGCAGATGGTCTCAACCTTTTAAAAGGAACCGCGAAACAGCCTGAAGTTCTATTTCCAGCCAGAAGCATTCCTCAGAGAGAGACAGAGAGGAAAAGAAAGAATCTCATTAAATTGGCTATGAAGCCACATGGCTAAAAGTGCTTGGACAAAGTGAACTGACGGAGTAGTAAGAATACTGTGCTGCCAAAGTGTTTTAGAAGTCACCTCATGTTAACTGGGGCAGCTGAAACACGAATAGGTTTGGTCAAGATTAGGGAATTTTACAAAGCTATTATAGTATAGGTCGGGTGTGTAATACAGTAGAGAGCAAGTGCGCCTCTCAAAAGTTCCGGGTTATGTATTAAATGTGTTGAAAATGGCATCTGTGCATCTGAATTTAAATTAAGTGAATGCGCGGCGCATCAGAAAAGTGCAGGCTCTGGATTTGGCTGAAGGGAATTGTGTGGCTGTTGCTTGAAATCCTGGCACCGTGTCCAATACCCCTTTCACACACAAATTCTTTAAAATACCTATTCACACAGCACGGAATTGCGCAATCTATGACAGTGTAATGCCGTCATAACCCTTTTTACACAGGCAAATAGATCATGACAGTCAACAGATTGTTCTCATGGCTACAGAAACTTCACTTCAGCAAAAAAAAAAAATTTCTTTTGACACCCTGCAGCACAAATGCATTATATATTGCATACTGCGTATCATTTAAAACAACTATGAAGGTTTTGATAGAGGCACCTTTAATATTTTAAACACCCTTATTTAAATTTACAGCTATGTATTAATTTTCATTACCATTGTTAAACTATCTCAGTTACCTAACATCATGAATATCAGATGATGATAAAACGTGCAAAAAATAATTCTAGCTATACATTCCTTGACAAAACTGTTTGCTTTCCTCTTCCTGTAAGGAAGATGTAGTTACTACAATACTGTACACATAAATTGTTACAGAAAATAGATACATTCTGCCTGGAGACACACTCTTTTTAAAATTAGCATGAAACACTGAACTCAACCATTGTACTACCAACATTTTTTATAGTTCCATAGAGATTATAGTAGTATGATCTTCTGCTTTATCTGTCTCCCTATCATATTGTGTGGTTATGTTTTAACTATTAACATCCTATTAAACAATTATTGAAAATTGAAACAAATTATACAAAACAGAAGCAGTCGTCACTAGTGACTACTGGGCTGATTTTCTCGTTGTCACTGTCATAAAACATTTGTAATTGGCGAGACTGACGAACGACAGTGAAAACGCTGACCTTGTTACAATAAAATATACAATTTTATTTTTAATATAGCCCTTCAGAGACGTCACATTTATATACGGCTGTAACAGGGTGAGGAGCCCTGTACATGTATTTGTTTATTTATTTTTAGAACGGGGTCTCCCCTTCCGCCCCTGTGCAGGTTATTGTTTTGTATTTGTTTGTTTTATGATTTATGTATTTATATGACGGTGAAGCCCTGCATGTTTGTTATTGTTTTGTTTTTATGAAAATGTGTTCTGGCAGAGGCGAGGTTGGGTACTCGTCCTCTGCCAGGAATAATTAAAAACCTTGTGCAGAAGGTGGCCATCTCTCGAAATAATTAAGTGATTAATTTGTTGCTAATCGGGAGACGGTCACCTGCATATAAACCTGCAGCTCTCTGCACTCCGGGTGGTGGGTGTTCAGAGGAGGAACGAGAGCGAGCAAAGAGCGAGAGAAGAAAAGTAAAATTAAATACAGGATCACTGAAGGCTACTGCCCAGCCTGATCGGTATTGTTTAATTTTGTGTTTGTGATTTTGTTTTATTTAAATATTTATTTTTCTCTGTGAGCAGTGTTTTTTGTGTTAAACCTTTTATTTTATTTTTGTTGTGAAAATAAACAGCGTACAGCGTCTTTTTGCACTGCAGTACCTGGTGTTAGTGTTGTCTTCCTGCTTCTGGCCTGACGTCACCACACACGCCATCCCTGTCACAACGGCATACGGCATTTTTATGTTATTGCCACATGACTTATCTCTGTCTGGAGAACATACTCACACAAGCACACCTTTTTATAGCCCCGTCACATAATTTACGGCAAGTCCTAAGTGGCGCAAAGTTAAGCATGTGCAAGTAATGGAGCGATTACATGCTCACTTTAGTGCATATCATTATGCACAGGTGCATCTGGTCTGCATATGTAATTAGGAGCATCTCAGAGGCCAATGAGATGCTATTGACCTATCTGCATATTCCCTGGAGCATCTTGCTGTGGAGGCGTACAGTTGCCCTTACGAATTTGCGCATGCACATTTTTCAAGATGCACTGGGCTTTTCCCTTTCGTACAAATGTCACAATTTTGCACATTGCACAAAACATTTTTGTGCACACGCCACTTGATATTTGCGCATGCACAACGCTAGTACATAGACCCCTAGGTTCCTGGAGCTGGACCCTCCTTCAGTGGAGGTAGTGCTTAGCCGCTTGTTGTACACATTTTGTTTCTTTCCTGCTGGATTGGAAACTTATGTTAAAGAAATCCCTAATGTTAAATTTGAAATGGAAAACTCTGGAAGGTTGTTGCATTGAACCAGTAAATAATTGCTGATTTTTGGGAGTATGGTTAGATAGGAATTCAAATTTTACAACTAAAACTGAGTTATTTTTTAGTACATTTTTTCAGTGATTGACTATGGTGACATTATTTATAGTTTACTACTGCATTGAGATTCTAACCAGTCTCAGTTATTCTTTTCATCATTGTAATTTGTATAGTTTGGCTGGTCTGACTTGTTTTTTTATCTTTACAAAGATTGAAACACTGGAACATAATTGTTTATAATGCAATCTGTGGCAAAATCCCAAATTGTTAATTGCCTATAGTAGTACTTATAATCTTAGATCTTGGCTGTTTCACATTTCCTAAAGTTTGTACAGGATTTGGAAAAAGAATTTCCATTATATGAGAGTAGATGTTAAAACTTCAAACTTTGAACTCGGCTCTCGCCAAGATAAGCACCAGCTAAGACGTAGCTTTACAGTAAACTAATGTGATCCATCTGTGTCTCCATCCATTTGTGTTTCCTTCCATCTGATGATGTAACTATCCTTCTGCCTGGTGTTGATGGCTGATGTGTAATGCTGGCTTCAGGGATCAGCCTATTTTGCCTCCCTGGCACATCAGCTCACACAACGGCTGCAATGCTGGTTCCGGGGAGCAACCGTAGTGCGGTCTCCCCAGCGCATCAGCATGACAACTGTCTGGATTGAGCTAAGTAGGGTACATCTTTGGGGTCTTCAAGTGGGCACCTTCCATCCTCTGTGTTTTGCCAACTAGCCCACGACACCTCAAGAGGGCTCGACGGTGATTCTGGCGTCCCAGCATCACCCCCCTCCGTCCCCCACTCAACTCAGCCCAGCTTACTTACCCGTACATCAGCATTTCTTTCTTTCTATTGTGCTTGAGATCCCCAACCAGAATCTTTCCATCTCAACCACAGCCAGTTGCTGCTCCTCTCTGCTGCTTCAGATAAGTTCTTCACTGTGTGACGCAACTCTTGGCCACTGAATCTGACATCACTGAGAAACCGGGTTTTTAAGTGTGCCACAAATCCTCGACAACCCACCTCTACTGGGTAAACCTGGACTCTCCATCCTCGCTGTTCCGCTTCAGCGGGTAGTTGAGCATACCACAGTTGGACTGGACTCTCCATCCTCGCTGTTCCGCTTCAGCGGGTAGTTGAGCATACCACAGTTTCTTCCTCTCATACACCTTATCTACAGCATCCTCCCATGGCACTGTTAACTCTACCAGGTGAAAAAAGGCATTCAGTTTTCTTGCTCTTGGAATAAAGTTCAGGATGATCTAAAACATTTTTTTAATAACTCGAAAGGAGTTTAAACAAAAAAATAACATCTATGTAGCAGAGACATGTTTTCATTTTGGTAGGTGTTCCTAAATTGTTTTTTAATTTGTTTAACTTGTTTGTATTACATGTAGTTGTGTTTCATTTGCGTTTTTTGTATGATATGCCACCTTCTTAACCGGGTCTCCCTCAGAAAAATAGAATTTAATCTCAATGGGACTTTCCTGGTTAAATAAAGGTTAAATTCACTGCAAAAACTGCATTAAAGTAGCATTATGGTTACTCAAGCAAAAGTGATTAATTGTGAGTTAAGGATGATACATAACCTTAACTCTGCACCATTATGTCAATGTATGACATCACATATGATATCAGCAATGGAATCACTGATGACATAACTAATCACATGATAAATGCTCCCCGAAGACTGGCCATATGAACATAACACTGGGAAATTGTTCACCATAACTTGGTCCTGGGTGGGTCTGCTAAATTGACAACAGAACAGGTGTCGTTGCCCATCAAATCAATAGTACGAAGGTCACTCTTGAAATCAGGACTTAAAGGATGTGTTGCAATAAGAATACCTCTGTTAAGGGGAACAAGACTAAAAGGCTAAAATATGTACAAGAGCAGAAATTGGACTATGGAACAATGGTCAAAGATGCTTTGGTCTGTTGATGGATGGACAACTACACCTGTGCCTTCTGCCAGTTATTTTGTCAATTCAACGCTTGTCTTCTTTCTATTCCTTAAGGATATTATCTTCAAGTATTGCTCATCCTTGTTAGACAGCTTGTAAGGTCTTCCCATCCTGGGTTTGTCAATTACAGATGATGTTTCTCTGTACTTGTTGATTATGCTTTGGATACCACACCTTGAAAATCAAGTGATGCAAGCTATTTCACTCAATGTTTTTCCTTCTTTATGCAAGTCAAGGTTGTTATAATAGTAGAAAACACTAGAGGAGGCTTTCAGTAAATTATTAATGCTCATAATGTATCAGAGTAGAAAAATGCAACATGTCTAAGACTTTTGCACAGCAGTGCATACCTTCATATAAGAAAAGTAGTTTGTGTGTTTATTTCATGTTTTTTTCTGTTTTAATCTTTTTATAAATCTTTTTTATAAATCATCGCTAATCTTTAAAAATAATTAGTGTTTTCAAAGTTAAAAGTTTGCAAATGTTTTATGTCATAATTCCATATACTGGGACATTACTTATTTTATGTCCAAAAGTAATTGGTGGAACAGGTGTAATGACAATAGATTTAGTATGCTAATTATATAAATATCTATATAATTTTTTAATTTCATACCATTTGCTGTTTTGTTTATGGATTTAATATCTTTGTAATGTCTATTTTAATATCATGTTTCACAGTGGATACTTCTTATTCTCTTTCTTTCACCTTTCATCCATAATAATTTGATAATTGGCTAGTCTGTTATAACTCCATGGACACTAATGATCATAATCACTATTACTGATGTGGAAGGACAGTTTTCTCCATCTGTATTACACTCATCAACTATCAGATGCTTTAGGACCAAGTTATGGTGAACGATTTCCCAGTCTTATGTTCCTATGGCCTGTATCATTAGGCCTGTAGACTACATTTAGGGTTACCAGATTTCAATTCACTGATGCTTTTTCTAAACAGGTGAAAGAACACAAAAGTATGATACTGTAATATTATTTTTCATGGTACATACACAGAAGTAGGCCTATTTAATTATGTGTCGATAACTGTACCTTTAAAGTGTATAGACATCATATCGTTAAGAGATCACCTGTAGTATAGACTTGCATATTTTTCCCGTTCAAACTACAACACTTATAATTGTTAATTCAATCTCTGTTCTAGGATAAAAAGTATACTTATAGTAGGCTTTGTACCGTTTGATGTTTATTTCTGTCCTCTATACCTGCCTTTACATCTGTAATTCGCATTGTTAAACCATCTCCATTTTTAAAAAAAAATAGTTTTAGTCATCGCCAATTTTTTGCCCCGGTTTTTCTCCCCAATTTTGTATCAATTATTATCTGTATCCTCGGCTCACCACTTGCAACCCCCCTGCCGACTTGGGAAACGGCAGCTGGAACACGGGTCCTCCGAAACGTGCTCCTGCCAATCCGTCATTTTTCGCACTGCAGATCCACAGCGAGGCCTCCAGACCTATAGTGCCGAAGGACAACACAGATCTGGCGGCTCCACTGCAGAACCACAGGCGCCCTCGCGGAGCGCTTTTACTGGATGCGCCACTCGGGAGGCCCAAACCATCTCCATTTCTTAATTACATCGTGGATATCTAACAATGATAAAACAGGCTTACAGTTTGACAGTTAATTTTTTATTAACCTATTGTAACTTTTAATAAAGAATATTTGAACATTAAAAACTTTAGAGCCTTCTCACAGACAAGCCGGGCACTAGATTTTAAAACCTTTGCAACCACAGTTAGCCCCAAGTGGGACATGAACGTTTCATGATGTATGCCAAGTCCCAGTAAAAATGGCGGCATTAATGGATTTTTCAGATTGAAAACTGCTCTCCACACCTGTGCAAAGTTCACGAGAATTATGGGAAATGTAGTCTTAGCATTGAAAAAGTGATGAACTAAACTCTTGTGCATCTTTTTTAAAACCATTTTTTTAAGAAAACAAGTTAAAATCTTAAAATGAAAATAGCAAAAGGCGCGTCACACAAATAGAATCTACATGTTTTAATTAACCTGGTAGTTTTAGAGAGCCACAAGGGTGATTTTTTTTGTAATGTTACTCTATGGGAAAATGCTATTTTTTCGATGTGTCAATAAAACAAAAACTACCAAACAGAACTACAACTTGAAATCCAGATTGATTAATGTTAACCCCCTTTTTGAGCTGTGCAAAAAGCTGGTTTAACATGGGAAGCTCATTTTAACCTTAACTATAGTAATAAAAAGAAAAAGGACAGTAGATCGATCAGGGCCGGCCTTAGGCACACGCAAAACTTTCAGTTAAAAAAAGTGAGACCTTAAAGGAAAATTATTCGGAACCGCTGTATTCGTATTCCTTGTCTCCACACACCATAAGTGAGTCTGTTCCATAATAGTCATATTCAATTATGATGAATTTAGCAAATCATTCTCCTCTGGCTCTCCATACTCGAACATGTTGATCATTAGTGAAAAAATTAAATCTCAATTCATCATTGAAATAAGCAGGTGTCCAGTGATAGAGCTGCTAGTTTTGGTGATCATGGCACTAATCAGCAGTCTCTTTGGTGTTATGGGATCAACTAAGGAGCTGGAGCTGGTCTTCTAAAACTGACCTCATGCAATCTTTTTCTCACAATTTGGTTGCATTTGGCTACTCCAGTAGCTGTCCTAAAGTGGATATTGAGAATGTGTGCAATGGAGTGGATATATATTAGCTATTGGGTGTATGGTTGAACTCCCACAACTTTATCCTGGACATCTAAAGTACAAACCTGTGATTTGACAATGTATCCACAATCTGGAAAAAACAGGTTTGTAGCAATTCCCATGCCACATAATGTGAGTGTAAGTCTCACCCACCTGTCCCTTTAATTAGGGTCAGTAGCCTGGCCAGGTTAAAACTTCATTTCACACAGTTCTTTGCAACTACCCTCTGTTCAACATCTCTCCCCATTGGCTCATTCGGTTATCTACTCCGATCTACTACTGTTTGCTCGAGTAAGTCAAACACAATCCTGAAGTTGGGGGTTGACTAATACACGAGCAAACATATGAACCGATCTATACTTTATAGTAAAAGTCTATATTTATTGATTGACAGGTGGCAAAATGAATACTATGGAGGGGTATAATGATGATAACGTTACCTTTTCTATTGCGTGACCCTGCAGCAAGTGCTTCTGTGGGAAACGGCAGCACCTCCATTTCTGTGGGCAAATCCTTGTTGCCCTCGTTGCCAGAGCAAATGCTTCTAATTTCTCTCAAATCAAATTGCAAACATCTCAAAATTTGGTGAAAACGATTCTGTGACATTGTCTATATATAAAAAAAAATGTTTGTTTAAATCCAGGAGCTGTCAAGTAAAACACAGACGCAGTTTCACTGAATTACAGCAGACCACACCACCCCCCACATTCCATTGAAGTACATACTTCCATGTGGGCTAGGAAGGAAATGGTGATGGGGCTTGTATACTAAAATATTATTGTAGGCTATTGTGGTGGAGTGTCCCGCCCCTTATATTACGGCAAAGCGCCGCTTATTTGTTATTGTTTTCTTTTATAAAAACCTCGTGAGGATGCATGACTGATCAGCGATTGATTTATTTAACTAGCCTGACAGTCACACATCCTTATTAAGCTCATGCAGACGGTGACCATCTCCCGAGTTAATTCATTGATTAATTGTTGCTAATCGGGAGATGGTCACTGTATATAAACCTGCAGCTCTCTACCCTCACGGAGAGTGTCAGAGGTGAGACGGGTTTTGAGAGAGAGAGATAGATTAAAAGGTAAACAACTGCTAAATATCGTGCTGGGGTAAAACCAGCACGCTTATTTGTTTATTTCTATTTGTTTGGCCAACGTGTCCTTTTGTTTGTAGTGTTTCGTTTTGTTTAAATCTTTTGTTTTGTTTTATTATTTAATAAAAGCACTGAGCGCCGTAGCATTCAGTTTCACCACCACCATCCATTGCCTTTGTTTACTACTCCTTCCTGGTCCGTGACATCATCACAGCAACAGCTCGGCCACATATGGTGTCCTGTGTGGGATAAACGCCTCCTGCAGCCGCACCAGGAAAGCAAAGTGCGTTTTTTTTATTTTGTTTTTTTTCGAAAAGCATTTTTTTTGGAAGAAAAATAAAATAAAAATGGAAGGCTGGAGAGATGGCTGCGGGGTACTGGAAGAGATCGAGGATGATGGCTGGGAGGTATATTTTACAAACCTCACAGGGGAGTTATGCACTGGCTGTGGGGAATATGGGCACACGTTGGCCATATGCCCCATATCTGAAGAGGTGGAACCAGCACCCAGACGGGGAGCTCGGCGGCCAGCGCCTAGAAGGTGGGGAGCGTGCATCCAGTGCCCAGAAGGGGTAGCGTGCATCCAGCGCCCAGAGGGGGAGAGCCCGTGCATCCAGCGCCCAGAAGGGTGGGAGCCCGTGCGTCCAGCGCCCAGAAGGGTGGGAGCCCGTGCGTCCAGCGCCCAGAAGGGTGGGAGCCCGTGCGTCCAGAAGGGGGGAGCCCGTGCATCCAGTGCCCATGAAGGTGGAGCCCGAGCATCAAGAGCCCAAGAGAGGGAAGCTCAAGAGTGGACGCTGGGATGGCTACCTTCGCCTGGTTGAGGCCTCAAGTTGGTGCCCTTCCTGCGGGAAGGGGGGCCACTCTGTCGTCAACTGCCCCCGCCCTGGAGAGGAGGAGGAGGGACGACCGAAGGGCAGCTGGGAAGAGCGCCCCACTCTTCCTGCGCCAGGTTCAGCAGCACCATCTGCGCCTCTCCCCGCAGCGTCAGCTGCTGCGCTTTTTCTTCAGGGGTCCACCCGCACAGCTTCTCCATCACTCCCATTTGGGCGTTGAACGCTTCCCAGCTTGAGGTGCCGTCGAAGCTAGGCAGTTTGGTAGTCAGCCTTCGCTCCACCATGGGTTTCCTAGTTAAGGCCCGTATTTGTCTTTTTTTGAACAAATTCGTAGAACCAACAGTTTTTTTTCTTCTCACGGCAATGGAGAGAGAATTGGGAGTTTCTAAACTGCATGGGAACTCTGTCATTGTTATCACCTGAGCAGCCATTTGACTAATCAAATCTGTCTTGAGCAGCTATGAACTCTCCTCTCACCACAACCATGAGATCTCTTATCTGTCACAGTTGAATATTCACATTTGGATATTTAAAAAAAAAAATTGAGGCTGGAATGCGCATCAATTCAAAAAGTGATGTTCAAGTAAAATTAATGTCGTGTTTATTACATTAACTTCTAGTTCAATCTCAGATTAACAGCATTATATCCAAAACAGTGCTAAACTGCCTCTAAAGCGTGTCAAGGAGATGACAACCTTAATTATTTGACATTTTAAAACAGCAAGAGTAATTTCAGGTGTTGAAGAGGAAATGGCAAATGAATTATCAAAGATTTGATCAAATATCATACTAATTAGTGGTAATACCCATGCCATTAACCAGTGTTCGTGCTAGGCCGTGCCATTGCACTAATGCCCCTCTGAAATAAAAAATGCCACGCTGAATTTCTCTTAACGCGCTCATGTGTCCCCCTTCCCAGACCAGACGCAATACAAATACACAGTAAATTAAAGCATTTTGTATTAACATGACATGTCTGACGACAGGCTAATCTTTTTTACTTGTTTGTTTACACTTGCGTTTTCATAATTAAACTCCTGTGCTTTTATTCTCCAGTCCAGTAAAATGCGCTCACACCCTCCCTGGTTACAGGCAGTTTCACAGTAAAGCCTAGACGACAACATCAGGCTTGTTAACAACATGGCCCGGTGCAAATATAACCTTGTATCCCTGTTACACCCGACCATTACTTCTGGAAGAATAAGTAATAAGCTTCGGCAGTGACTGCTGAAATGTAGGCTATTATATTTGTGCTTAAAAATACTGTGAAATTCATCCACTGTAAACTTATCTATTTATTGGAGATATGGAGTGACCTAGCAAATGAATGGGAGAAATTTGTACTTCTGTGTACTACAGTACAGTTTATAGACAAAGTGCAGTTGATTTGTGAAATGAAAACCGCACCATTGATTTAAAAAAAAAAACATTATAAAATATGTGAAATTTGTCTTTTCTATGACAAATAAATGCTAAAATTCAGGGCCAAAATAATTCAGTGTGTGTTAAGTACCAACTGTCTCTTGCCCATTTCGCCAGTAGGCCTATAACGGCATGATAAAATAAATATATAAATACCGTGTGGTACCGTGCAGTATTAAAATATGTTAAAATATAGCAAATCTACAAAACCAACGAAATACATATTGTATATTTGACATTTTATTTTTAGTGTTCTGTGTAACACGGGTCATCATTTAACCTTGGAAAAAATGAAATAGAGCAGATATATGCGTTTATCATATCAACAACACCAACAGTGTTGTACAAATAAAGCTAAAATTGTTTTGAAAACTGTCAAAAATATATACTTGGGGGCTATGAATGAAAATTATCCACAAAAAATGCAATTTTTGACATGGAGATTGTCAAAATAAAGGGGAAGCTGGAAGGTAAGAATTTACCAGTCAGAACAATGGCATTTAAATACTACTATTAAACTGTATCTGTTGGTAGTGTGGGGTCTGCAGCTTAAAAAGATTGAAAACCCCTGTTCTAATGTGATTTGGTACAATGAATATCCTCTACTCAGTGATACACCAGCATCACTGTGACACATTTCCCAATATTTTCCCCCAAATTTTTTGTTCTTCAGAAACAAAAGGTCAGTAAACTCTGTTGGCATATTTAAAACAAACAAATAAGAAATGGTGATTGGTTCTGAATCAAACATATTGACCCCCTCACTGAAGAAAATGTCCCCCTAAAACTTTGAGACGGGGCCACATTGACCCTCAGTCTGTGGAGCAAACACTGATTAAGTAGAAAAATCACACAGATTGTGTCTATTCTTTTTTCAAGTGTTTTATCTTTTTAGTTTTACTCCTGGCACTGGACACTTGACACACTTAGAAAAGAGTGTAGTTAAGCTGTTTTTTGCTCTTAATCCAAAGGACAGAACCTAGTTGCCCTATTTAGCAATGTGTGCAAGGGTAAAAGCAAATTTTCTGAATGGAATGAAACCATTTTTTATTGTATAAAGCTAGCAAGAAACAATTTAGTTGCAGCTATGGAACATGTGAATAATTTTAACAAGCTTTGCATGTTTTATGATCTTAACAATTTTGTATTCCTTTAGGAAAATGTGTTGCTAAATGGTGGGCCTAAGCTGGGTAGATAATTAGTTTACAGACTAACTGAAAAACTAATACATAATGGTTCACTGCATTCCTGTGCTTGAGTAAATCACCGGTTTACATATATGGCTTTAAACAGACAGCAGGACCATGTGCATGCTGTGTGGAGGTTGTTGCTTCACCCCCAGGAATTCCATGGAAATAATATGAGGTTTATTGGAGCCTGTAACAAATTACATGAAGATGACTTTGGACAGTCCTCTGAAATGGGAGCAGTTATCTAAATTAAAGATAACCTTGGTTCCTCCAAGTTGCACAATTGCACAGTTGTTTAGACCCTAGCATTTTCATATTTTAATGATTAGATATACATTATTTATTTCTTTTTTTGTTAAAATTTAGTCGTTGCCAATTATTTTTTGGCTCAGCTCACCACTACCACCCCTGCGCTGACTCGGGAGGGCGAAGACGAACACACGCTGTCCTCCGAAGCGTGTGCCGTCAGCCGACCGCTTTTTTCACACTGCGGACTCACAATACAGCCACCCAAGAGCTACAGCGTTGGAGGACAACGCGGCTCTCGGGCAGCTTACAGGCAAGCCTGCAGGCGCCCCGCCAGACTACAGGGGTCGCTGGTGCGCGGTGAGCCGAGGACACCCCGGCCGACCTAACCCTCCCTCCCCCCGGGCGGCGCCAATTAAGCGCCGCCCCCTGGAAGCTCCCGTCCTCGGTCGGCAAAGGAATAGCCTGGACTCGAACTCGTGACGTCCAGACTATAGGGCACATCCTGCACTTCATACCGAGTGCCTTTACTGGATGCGCCACTCGGGAGCCCCCAATATACTTCTATTCTAGCAGCAGATATCGTAAAAAGAACTTTTCTGATTTAAGACTACCATTTCAGACATACATGTCTGAATCTTACTTGAAAGATTCTCCACATAGTTGTACCATCTCCAACAAATACATAACCTGATAAAATAGTTACACAATTTGACAGCAATAGAATTACTGCCTGGCAGAGGAAACAAATGTAATAGTTACATCTAATTTATTTTTACATGGTTAGTAGTATATGTGTCAATTAATTTAATGAGTCTTCCTCTCCTTTCTCAAATGCACAAACTGCTGCATTGAAAGAATCCATTGCCAACATGGGAGGCATGTTGCTAGGGAGCTGACATCACTGCCCTGTGACTTTTGCTAGTGCATTGCTGCCACAAGTGAACACCTTGTTGGCTAAAATAAAAACCGTTTCAGCATAGATATTTAATTTGCTTTGTGTTATTGTGCAATGCATGTGTATATAACAGTATGATATTAATGTTTTGTTTTTAATTGTTTTGTATATTTTTGGTTGTGATGTGCAGTACAAAATAAAACTAACAGTAATTCTAAGTGAAATTGCTTATGTATTGCAGCAGAGGCATGCGTAGTAAAAATAGGGCGCCAACTCCAGGACCGCGATATATCCGAATCCGCAGTATGGTGAGGGGTGATATAACAAGGAGTGGGTGTATATGTATTGTAACGGATGTAACAGGACAGGGGGGCCTGCAATATAAAAATGTTTTGTTTTATGGCAGGGACGGAGTTAGTCTCCCTGCCAAGGTAATTGCTTTTGTTTAATTTAATTGTTTTATTGTTTTGTTTAATTATCACCTGCACCTGGCAATTATTGAAAATTAGAGGGTATAAAAGGGAAGCAGTCAGTCTGCTCTAGGCTGCTGAAGAGTAAAGAGCCCGGTTGGGAGTGTTCAACTGTAAAACCTGGTGTAGTGTTTTGTGTGGAAACTGTGTTTATTTTCTTTTCTTTTGGTGTTATATGTCAGGTGAACAGCTTAGCTGTCCTGCACGTTAGACAGGGACCTGTATATGTGTGTAGTGAGTGCTCAATGAGAGCTAGGTTTTTGTTTATTTTGGTTTGTGTTTATTAAAAACAGTGCATAGCGCTTTAAAAACCTTCAAATCTTGTGTCCTGGGTCTATTTTTAAAGGGCAAGGAACCCGAGCAGAAGCTGCTTGGTTACAGTCTAAATATGTAACATAATTAAGCTGCTTTTTTAATTTGTGCTAGAAGGAGACGGAATTTAAAATAACAATGACCATTAATTAGCTGTACTTAACTAGGGTCTCGGTTAGAAATCCAGATTGTTGAAAGTGTTTGTCTTGTGTAACTTACCACTAAAGTTTTCACTTTTGCCCCTCTCGTCTGATCACCAAAGGTTGTTAATGCCTGGTAACACTCTCCGCGTCCAAATACTTAAAGGTGGTTGTGCACCTCACTGTTTTTGACTAATACATTCAAAAAAATGTATATTTTAATGTGGCAGACTCCTCTGATGACAAATGGGCTATCAAAATGAGTCCTATCTACGCCATAAGATTTAAAGAGGGAAACCTCTAGTTGAAACATAATATAACCCAAACAAATCCAACTGCATATAAACCACAAATGCAACCCCCTTTCAACAAAATGAAAATATGAGACCAATTTCAGTGTGTAGCACTTTTCTGAGCAGAAAGATTTTTTAAACATATAAGAAACAACCAATCAAAATTAATGGCTGCAGGTGGTTGTACAATTTAACAGGAACAAAAGAAAACATGTTTGAGTTCTTGAGGACGCCTGAAACACAAAGCAAAACTGGACTTGGGGTTACTCGCACCTAATTCCTCTGTTCACTTGGGCTAGACCAGACTCAGCCAACTATAAATCACCAAATAAAATAGGTTTTAAACGAAACTGTATAAAGAGAGCCTTTTTTAATTCAGTTTGGGTAATTTGGGGACTATGACATATATTATACCTTTTAACTCTCGACTCAACATACTGTGCCGCACTTTCTCCGCAAACTGACTTTGAAAGAATCTGGAATACAATGAGGGTTACTTTGCAATGTTATCTCCATTAAAGACATTAACCCTTTGTGGTCCTATGTCGGACCAGGTCCGACATTACAATATTCCCTTTCCGGTCCAATGTCAGACCCTGTCCGACATCATCAAAAAGACGTAAAACACAGGTCTTTAGTCGTTTTTTTCTCCGGAAAAAGCCGAGAAAACCATTCAATGGCTGAGAGTGAGACCGGAAAAAAAAGGGCCGGATCTGAGCAATACACATAGCCCCGGCACCACAGAGATAACAGGGCCATAAAAAAAACAAGATAGCTGCTTCCGCATCCAGCGCTCCAAGAACATTGGCAGAGCTTTTTGAGATGTTATAGTAATAAAATAAATGACTTGGATCCCATTATTGAGGAGTTTGGTGATAAAACGAGTGATCAGGAGATGATTTATCAGTATGCACGATTATGAAGAGGTATGTGAAAAATACAGCAAGCAAGGGGCGGGGCTGGAGATGCAGTACTGAGTGTCCTGTTGATATGCAGTGCCTTTTAAACCTGTTCTACTGTGAAAAAAATTACTTTTAAACAGTGCATCTAAAATAAACTGCATGTATGAAAATAAATTGGACCTGACGCGCTGAATAAATGGACCGCTAAGGGTTAAGGCATGCACAAGTTAATTTAGGGATTCACCCTCCATCTGCTTTCTCTCAAAAAACTGTTTATATAGCCCTATATAAGACTGTGAGCATCCATAAAGATCAGTCAAAGGCTCAATAATTTTCTCCGGATTGTCCTATTCATCACAGGCCCGATGCTTAATCTCAGCTCTGTCTTCACAGACAAGTAGTGCCTGTTCGGTGCGGGACAAATGTTGAGTCCGAATAGAAGCTTGAGCCTCCTCTGCCCAGTCCTCCACTGACAACCCATAAAAAAAGTCAGTAAGAAACAGTGACTAGATGACGTTCATGTCCTGAAAGGAGGGAAACAATGTTTACACCAACACTCAGATTAAAACAAGCCACCAGTACAACAAAAATATACAAATTTAAAACCTGTTTAAGTAAACATACATGTTACTCCAGTGGAGTCCAGAGAAAATGGTTGTCAACAAAATCTTGACTCATTCTACAACATATCGGGAACATGATATTTAAAAACAAACAGTACTGTTGACCAAAGAAAAAAGAAAAAATAAGCGATGCAGCCAGCTTACCTCGTAACTGGTAGGAACACAAATGGAGACCTGAGAGAGAACGACAACTTGGCAGAACATAACAGAAGCAGTCTCACTGCCAGTGTTCTTGTACTTTTTTAATCTGGTTTTAATCCTCCCGTAAAAGAGTGCAATGTCTTGCTGTATGTACATTTAATTCAGAATATACCCGGTAAGAATTAATTCTTATGGCATGTGCATTTATAAAATTTGTAAATAGTACTGGCCCGAAATGAAGTAAATGTAATCCACTCTCTGTGAATGTAAACCAACATTGTTGCTATTTAAAACTTTTACTTGTTACTGTATATGGAAATACACAGCAATTTACCCGTATATTATCAAAGAACAAGAAGCAGGCGTGCATATTCCAAATATAATAACTGGGGAATACATATTCATCATCACCAACTCTGAAGTAAAGGAGCAAGATACATATTATACTTACTGTGTGTGTGTTTACACAAATACCAGTTTAAGTAACAATAGTGCCCTACCGTTAGTTAGGGGAGGCGTGTTTCATGGCTTTAGCTGTCAAAACGTGCCTGCGGGAGGCATGGTTCCACAGGGTGGCATGGTTATATGGAACACCTGTTTCTGCATACTTCTTATATACAGTGGCTCTCAAAAGTATTCATCCCCCTTGGACTTTTCCACATTTTATTGTGTTACAACATGGAATCAGAATGGATTTAATTAGGAGTTTTTGCCACTGATCAACACAAAAAAAGTCCATAATGTCAAAGTGAAAAATAAAATCTACAAATTGTTCTAAATTAATTACAAATATATAACAGAAAATAATTGATTGCATAAGTATTCGCTCCCTTTGCTATGACACACCTAAATAAGCTCTGGTGCAACCAATTGTCTTTAGAAGTCACATAATTAGTTGAATGGAGTCCACCTATGTGCAATTAAGGTGTTTCACATGATTTCTGGTTAAATTCACCTGTCTCTGAGAGGTCCCACAGTTGGTTAGTACATTTCTAACAAAAACTACATCATGAAGACGAAGGAACATTCAAAGCAAATCCGGATAAGGTTCTTCAAAAGCACCAATCAGGGGTAGGATATAAGAACATTTCCAAGGCACTGAATATCCCCCGGAGCACTGTAAAGTCAATTATTAAGAAATGGAGAGAATATGGCACAACTGTGAATCTGTCTAGAACAGGCCGTCCTCAAAAACTGAGTATCCGGGCGAGAAGGGTACTAGTCAGGGAGGCCACCAAGAGGCCTATGGCAACTCTAAAGGAGTTACAGTCTTCCACGGTTGAGTTGGGAGACACTGTGCATACGGCAACAATAGCCCGGGTGCTTCATAAAACTGGCCTTTATGGGAGAATGGCAAAAAGAAAGCCATTGTTGAAAAAAACTCACATCAAATCTCGGCTAGAGTTTGCCAGAAGGCATGTGGGAGACTCCGAGACCAAGTGGAAGAAGGTTCTATGGTCTGATAAGACCAAAATAAAGCTTTTTGGCCTCAACGCGAAGCGCTATGTTTGGCGCAAGCCTAACACTGCACATAATCCTGAGAACACCATCCCTACCGTGAAGCATGGTGGTGGCAGCATCATGCTATCGAGATGCTTCTCTGCGTCAGGGCCTGGAAAGCTTGTGACGACAGAGGACAAAATGGATGCAGCAAAGTACAGAGAAATCCTGGAGGAAAACCTGCTGAAGTCTGCAAGAGACCTGGGACTTGGGAGAAGACTCATCTTCCAGCAGGACAATAACCCCAAACATACAGCCAAAGCCACACTGGAGTGGCTTAAAAACAAAAAGGTCATTGTCCTGGAGTGGCCCAGTCAAAGCCTGGACCTCAATCCAATTGAGAATATGTGGAAAGAGTTGAAAATTGCTGTTCACCAAAGGTCCCCATCCAACTTGACAGAGCTTGAGCAATTTTGCAAAGAAGAATGGGCAAAAATTGCAGTGTCCAGATGTGCAAAGCTGGTAGAAACTTATCCAAATAGACTCATGGCTGTAATTGCTGCCAAAGGTGGCTCTACCAAATATTGACTCAAGGGGGTGAATACTTATGCAATCAATTATTTTCTGTTTTGTATTTGTAATTAATTTAGAATAATTTGTAGATTTCATTTTTCACTTTGACATTATGGACTTTTTTGTGTTGATCAGTGGCAAAAACTCCTAATTAAATCCATTTGATTCCATGTTGTAACACAATAAAATGTGGAAAAGTCCAAGGGGGGTGAATACTTTTGAGAGCCACTGTAGGTATCAGTCAGCACAAATTAATTGAATTAACGCTGGTTTAGAATGAACTCCCGGGCAATTTGATGACACCAGACATGGGCATGTGTTATGATCGACTTAGGGCTTGAAGTTTTCAGGTTTTATTTTTGATCACATGACGTCCCTTTAAACTCCCTTTTAAGCCGATTCTGTTTCCTAATTAAACTTAGAAAAAGCAGTTAATTACAAAACAATGTCACTTGTTTTTACCTTCATATCTTGACTGAGCCTGATTCTGTTTCACTTCATTTTTATTTCAAACAGACGTGAATTACATTAATTGCTCGCTGATCCTAATTGCATTTCATTCTTGTAGTCGCCAAGTTTAAAAAAAAAAAAAAAAAAAAAACTTCTGTTTTTGTGTTTATTTGCTTCACAGCCATATTGTTTGTGGACAATAAAGCAAATAAGAATAATTGTTGTTTTTGTTTTTATTGTAAAGTTTTTGTACAGTACTTCAGTAACATTGCAGTTCAGATGTTAGGCTTTAGTTAATGCATATCCCATAAGTTAGCATTAAAGTACGTGCAGTATTTATTTAAAGTAATGTCTTCAATACACTTTACTCACATGGGGGTCTATTCATTATTATTATTTGTTTATTTAGCAGATGCCTTTATCCAAGGCGACTTACAGAGGCTAGGGTGTGTGAACTATGCATCAGCTGCAGAGTCACTTACAACTACGTCTCACCCGAAAGACGGAGCACAAGGAGGTTAAGTGACTTGCTTAGGGACACAAAATGAGTCAGTGGCTGAGGTGGGATTTGAACTGGGGACCTCCTGGTTACAAGCCCTTTTCTTTAGCCACAGGACCACACAGCCTCCATATTCATAAAGGGTTAACGCCTGTCGAAATGAGAAAACAGGAGTACATGATTGGATTTTGTCCATAGCCTCCTATTTAACGGCAGTTGCTATTCATAAGAGATAATTCAGATGCGTAGCTAAGCCCCAACGATTTTCGTCTATGAAGGAATGTTTTTAACTAATTGAGAGAAAGGTTAACAATTACCTCATTGGCATAAAGTTTTAACCGGTCCTGAGCGTCAACCTACTATTCATAAGAGTGAACGACAGCAAAATGCTGTTGATAACTAGGAGTTATTGAACACTTTCTATAGTCAAGTCTAACCTAACGACAGCCTTGGTTGACTTTTTTTAAAGACATATTTTATTACTACACTTGCTCTGTTATATAGTTTGACATACAGTACTGTGCAAAAGTTTTAGGCAGGTGTGAAAAAAATGCTGTAAAGTAAGAATGCTTTCAAAAATAGACATGTTAATAGATTATATTTATCAATTAACTAAATGCAAAGTGAGTGAACAGAAGAAAAATCTAAATCAAATCCATATTTGGTGTGACCACCCTTTGCCTTCAAAACAGCATCAATTCTTCTAGGTACACTTGCACAAAGTCAGGGATTTTGTAGGCATATAGTCAGGTGAATGATTAAACAATTATACCAAACAGGTGCTAATGATCATCAATTCAATATGTAGGTTGAAACACAATCATTAACTGAAACAGAAACAGCTGTGTAGGAGGAATAAAACTGGGTGAGGAACAGCCAAACTCAGCTAACAAGGTGAGGTTGCTGAAGACAGTTTACTGTCAAAAGTCATACACCATGGCAAGACTAAGCACAGCAACAAGACACAAGGTAGTTATACTGCATCAGCAAGGTCTCTCCCAGGCAGAAATTTCAAGGCAGACACGGGTTTCCAGATGTGCTGTCCAAGCTCTTTTGAAGAAGCACAAAGAAAAGGGCAATGTTGAGGACCATAGACGCAGTGGTCGGCCAAGGAAACTTACTGCAGCAGATGAAAGACACATCATGCTTACTTCCCTTCGCAATCGGAAGATGTCCAGCAGTGCCATCAGCTCAGAATTGGCAGAAAACAGTGGGACCCTGGTACACCCATCTACTGTCCGGAGAAGTCTGGTCAGAAGTGGCCTTCATGGAAGACTTATGCCAAAAAGCCATACCTCCGACGTGGAAACAAGGCCAAGCGACTCAACTATGCACGAAAACACAGGAACTGGGGTGCAGAAAAATGGCAGCAGGTGCTCTGGACTGATGAGTCAAAATTTGAAATATTTGGCTGTAGCAGAAGGCAGTTTGTTCACGAAGGGCTGGAGAGCGGTACACTAATGAGTGTCTGCAGGCAACAGTGAAGCATGGTGGAGGTTCCTTGCAAGTTTGGGGCTGCATTTCTGCAAATGGAGTTGGGGATTTGGTCAGAATTAATGGTCTCCTCAATGCTGAGAAGTACAGGCAGATACTTATCCATCATGCAATACCATCAGGGAGGCATCTGATTGGCCCCAAATTTATTCTGCAGCATGACAACGACCCCAAACATACAGCGAAAGTCATTAAGAACTATCTTCAGCGTAAAGAAGAACAAGGAGTCCTGGAAGTGATGGTATGGCCCCCACAGAGCCCTGATCTCAACATCATCGAGTCTGTCTGGGATTACATGAAGAGAGAGAAGCAACTGAGGCTGCCTAAATCCACAGAAGAACTGTGGTTAGTTCTCCAAGATGTTTGGGCCAACCTACCTGCCGAGTTCCGTCAAAAACTGTGTGCAAGTGTCCCTAGAAGAATTGATGCTGTTTTGAAGGCAAAGGGTGGTCACACGAAATATTGATTTGATGTAGATTTTTCTTCTGTTCACTCACTTTGCATTTTGTTAATTGATAAATATAAACTATTAACATGTCTATTTTTGAAAGCATTCTTACTTTACAGCATTTTTTCACACCTGCCTAAAACTTTTGCACAGTACTGTACCTGTGATTAACACTGCCTATTTTGAAAAAAAAAATCTGTAGCTTTATACGAAGGGAAATGTTTAATATAAAGTGCGAGGCTCGATCAGTGTTCAAATGGGAGTCTTTTTTCGCGCCCCACAAAACGATCCATTTTGTGTACAGTGTGCAAAACGGAGTTTATTAACAATAATAATAATAATAATAATAATAATAATAATAATAATAATAATAATAATAGTTGAGAATTTGTAAGATTAACATTTAAAGTTTTTTAAATGATTATTTAAATGTATTATTCTTATTACTAGAAATATAGTGTTATTCAAACATCCTTCTACAGTGCTTTTTGTTTTAGTTATATATATATATATTTTTGGTCCTGCAGTTAAGAATGGAAATCTTATGTGTGCATATGGAAATATGTTTACCAGCGTTGCCAAACAAAACGAAAATACAAAGTATTTATTTAATTACTTTTTTTTTTCTAAATTATGACATGTCCTGACGTGATAGGGGCATCGGAATCAGGTTTTGCAAACTGCCCGTGACTGGCAGCTGCAGACTCGGGTTTCGGTAGTAGGTTACTGTCGGTGGATTCCAATTTTCTTTTTGCAACGGCTACCAACGCAACCCAGAGAACATTAATAATGCTGATGATGTCGTCAATAGGTAGATTTTCGTTCTTGAGTGACTGTATACCCATTCATAAAGTGTTTTGCGACAATCGCCCGTATTCTCAGATCATTTTATGAATAGCAATATGTCCATTATTTAACACCCGAAAACAATGAAAAATGCACGCTGCTGATCTCTAACTGAGATTCTGGATAGGTTATTAAGAAATATCTAATTTTCACATCATCTGCCCCACACACTCCCCAAAAGCCATTTGTATTTATTTATTTTACATTATATACAGTATATATATATATATATATATATATATATATATATATATATATATATATATATATATATATATATATATGACCATAGACGTGGTAATGGCAAATATGTGGGTCCTAGCATATTACGGTATACAGGACTGGGGCACTGGAAAGTGTCGGATTGAGCAGGGAAAGACTACATCTCCCAAGAGACAATGCGGGAGTTGTTGTTAATAGGGCCTACAAAAATGGCAGCCACCAAAGAAACTACAAAGGCCAGGAGTGCGTAGGGTTTAATTGAAATGTAAACCAGCACAGCTGCAGGTGTTTAAGAGGTGTTAGTTTTGTAAGTGGCTGGCTTTTTCAAAAAAGCCTCTATCACTCCCATCCTCAAAAAACCTACCCTCGACCCCACCTCCCTCCAGAGCTACCGTCCTGTCTCCCTCCTACCCTTCCTCTCCAAAACCCTCGAGCGGACTGTACACCGCCAGCTCTCTGCTTTCCTGTCCAACCACTCTCTGCTCGACCCTCTCCAATCTGGCTTCCGCTCTGCTCACTCCACTGAAACCGCCCTCCTGTCTGTCACCAACTCACTTAAGTCTGCCCGAGCTGCCTCTCTCTCCTCTGTCCTAATTCTCCTCAACCTCTCTGCTGCCTTTGACACTGTTGATCACTCTATTCTACTATCATCTCTTGCTGACCTGGGGATCTCTGGCACTGCTCTGGCCTGGTTCTCCTCCTACCTCTCCAACCGCACTTACCAGGTAACCTGGCGTGGAGCAACCTCCACACCTCACCCTCTCTTAACAGGAGTCCCCAAGGGTCAGTCTTGGGTCCTCTCCTGTTCTCTCTACACCCGCTCCCTGGGCCCCTCATCGCATCCTATGGTTTCTCATACCATTTCTATGCTGATGATGCTCAGATTTTCCTCTCCTTCCCCACCTCTGACTCCACCATCTCCTCCCGTATCTCTACCTGTCTGTCTGCTATTTCCTCCTGGATGCACTCGCATCACCTTAAACTCAACCTCTCTAAATCTGACCTCCTTTTCTTTCCCTCCTCCTCCCTCCCCCACTTATCTCTCTATCTCTGTTCCTCTGGAATCTACCACACTCTCTCCCTCTTCCTCCGCTAAGAACGTCAGAGTCACCCTGGACCCCTGCCTCTCTTATTCCCAGCACATCTCCACTCTGGCACGCACTTGCCGATTCTTCCTGAGCAACATCCGAAGAATCCGACCCTTCCTCACCAACTATGCCACCCAGCTCCTGGTCCAGGCCTTGGTACTCTCCCGCCTAGACTACTGCAACTCCCTCCTGGCTGGCCTCCCTGCGTCCGCCACCCGTCCGCCTCCAGCTCATCCAGAACTCCACTGCCCGCCTGGTGTCTCTCTGCCTCGCTTCTCCCACGCAACTCCACTACTCCGCCACTCCACTGGCACCCGATCACCGCCGCATCCAGTTCAAGACTCTTGTACTAGCCTACAGATACCTTGACCAGACTGCACCCAGCTACCTCCAGACCCTCATCTCTCCCTACACCCCACTCGACCTCTCTGCTCCGCCTGCACTAGAAGACTGGCTCTACCTCCTCTACGCCCCTGCCTCCAGAGCCCGCTCCTTCTCCACCCTCGCTCCGCAGTGGTGGAATGACCTACCTACAGATGTCAGGACCGCCCAGTCCCTGACCACATTCCGGCACCTCCTTAAGACTCACCTCTTCAGACAGCACCTGTAGAACTCCTCTGTTTCTCCCCTGGGACACTTTCACCCTTCCTTAAATATGCTTTACTTAATCTTATCTGCCCCCTATTTTACTGCATTTAATCCTGTACTTCAGAGTACTGTAATCTGCCAAGTGTTTAAACTGTAGTATTTGGTATTTAATCATATCTTGATGTAACTATCACTGTCACTTTTATCTGCTGTATTATTGAATTGTATTTTGTCACACTTGTACTTGCTTGAACTAGTCATTGTATTTATCTTGCTCTTATTGTATTATTACCTGTACTGTAACACTTGAAATGTATTTGCTTACGATTGTAAGTCGCCCTGGATAAGAAATAAATAATAATAATAATAATAATAATAAAAGGAAATAGTTTCCTTTGTTCAGGGTCGATCTGGGGGAGGCTTATGGTGGTTGCAGTTAGACTTTGTGGAAAAAGACAAAAAGAATAGAGTGTAACAAGTTTAAAACTGGTAAGTAGCTAAGCTAACCAGTGGATAAGATAGATAAAGGGGGAAGTGTGAAGTCAGATCTCCAAACAGAGATAGATGTTGTTTTGTACAAATAAATATACAGGCATCGTCCTGTTTCATTTCATTTCTGTGGTCCTGTGGGTCTATTTTACACCAAAAAGACAGTGAAGACAGTCCTGCAAGTGGTAGACATACCCCGATGTATCACAATATACAGGTAGTGGACAAAAAAATGGAAACACCAATGTAAAGTCACTTAATAGGGCGTTGGGCCACTATGGTATCCCGCTCTGTGGAGTTCTCGGCGGACTGTTTTTGATGAAACTGGCTGCTCGCGCCCCAGGTTGAAATTTGCAGTCAGTTGATCTGCAGTTGCTTGACTGTTTTGCCTTGCACTTCGAATTAATGCACGGGATACACTATCCTGGAGTATGCGCTTCTGCCCACTGTTGCCCTTTGCTGATGATGTCTTTCCCTCGGAGTTCCATGCCGACATCATCTTAGACACCGTTGCTCGTGAAACATCAGCATGTTGAGCTGCCTTGGTCACTGAAGCTCCTGCAAAACATTCCCCAACAATCACCCCTCTTTCAAAGTCACTGAGGTCTCCTCTTGCAGCCATGCTAGCCATAATCATAGGCAACCAGGCCTGTCCAGCATTTTTATACATGACCCTAAGCATGCTGGGATGTTATTTGCTTAATTAACGCATGAGCCACACCTGTGTGGAAGCCCTTGCTTTCAATATACTTGGTGTCCCTCATTTATCCATTTTTGTCCACTAAGTAGTGGTACCATTGCAGTAAAAAAAGCTTACTTGACTATAAATATCTTTAGCATACACCTCAAGTCTCATGCTTGACTCGTGAGACACATGCATTTGGATCTTGTCTCACACGCTCACTTCATAAAATCTCACGCACAGGACTCCTTTAGTTTCCGGACACTGAGAAATTCTGGAAATGTATGAACAGTGTCAATCACTGTGATATGTAATTTTTATTTGCTACATATGTCAGTTATACTAGTTTGGATGTCAGGGAAATCCTGTTGGTTAAGGGAAGTAATGTGTTACCTAGCAATAGCCAATAGAGTGTGTTTTAGGACATGCAGTGCCCGTCTATTGATCACACAAAGATAAGGAGAGTGAGGCAAGATGTCGACCAAACGGAAATTTGAAGGCGCTCTCAAGTTATTGAACAAAATTAAATCCAGAGTAGCCATCTTCTGCACCAGAATGGCGCTGCATACGTTGCGACAAAAACGACCAATACAAGTTAAGCAAAAAATCAGTAAGCCGTGCTCACCAAAGAAGAAGGGATGTAGAGCGACACGTCAACAGTGAGGAGCACAAGAAAAAGAAGAAAAGTTTGGTGGGTATGGTACCTTGCAAAGTTTTTTTTTGTGCCAACTTGTTCTCCTTTGCAAGAAAAGGTGTCCAAGGCTGAGGTGCTATTTTCTAATTTTCTTGTTGAACACAACCTGCCAATCACCACTGCGAACCACACTGGGTCTTTAGTAAGGGCTGCCTTTCCTGATAGTAAAATCGCCAAAGCCTATGCTTCAGCTGTGACAAAAACATGCTGTATAATATAATTAATGATGCACTTGCCCCACACTTCCTTTCACCTACAGTAGAGTCAATGAAATCAGGACCATTTTCGGCATGGATGGAAGCAATGACTGGTCTCAAGAAAATGAATCCAGTCATTGTTCGTCTTTTTGATATAAAGCAACACATAAATTTATTATTATTTATTGGATACACACACAATGGCTATACAATCAGAGTGCTGAACAGAACTTTCACAGGCACAGTTTGCCTGTAAAGGTTCATGCAGGAACTTTTGTAGAGTACATTGCTGTAGGTAGTAAAGCATGAAGGATTGGTTACTATTCACAGTCAAATACATTCACCACAGAAAATGTAAATCTACTGTAGGTGATTATTATTATTCATTTCTTAGCAGACGCCCTTATCCAGGGCGACTTACAATTGTTACAAGATATCATATTATACATTATTTCACATTATACAGATATCACATTATTTTTACATACAATTACCCATTTATACAGTTGGGTTTTTACTGGAGCAATCTAGGTAAAGTACCTTGCTCAAGGGTACAGCAGCAGTGTCCCCTACCTGGGATTGAACCCACGACCCTCCGGTCAAGAGTCCAGAGCCCTAACAACTACTCCACACTGCTGCCCAAAAATGTGTCAGTCGATTTCTCAATCAAGTACAGACTAGTGCAGGAGCTGCAGGTACGCTTTTTTCTAAATATGCTACGTTGTTGCTTAGCTTGTTTAAAATCTTGTTCTTGCTGATATTTTCCAGTTTAACCTATTCTTTGGTGTCAAAAAAATATTACATTTCAAATTAATTAAGCCAGGATTATAGGAATGATAATTGTTCAAAATCAAATAATCAGCACCAAAAAAAGGTCAGAATAAATACACAACACAAATGCCATGTACTGAACAAAGCAGTCCTGCTTTACTCAAATCAATCAATTAATTATTTGCAACTCCATTACAATTACTAAACCAAACAAACTGAAGTCCAGAAAGTCTCTTCATAAACACCAGTTCAAACTCACAGCCCTTCTTTGTTGCATGGTGATATCCTTTAGAATCCAGAACTGTTCAAATGTAGACCAGGAGCAAAATCCTCTCTGTTAAATCAGAATTAGTTGTATTCCACAAGTTTATCTTGACTTGCTGCATTGCAGTAAGCCAAACTTTGATTGGTGAAAAGAATGGTATTTGCAACCAAAGGCTCTTTATTATAAAGAAGCTCTGAGGTATAACGATCAGGGTTGGAAGATCAGGAACTTTAATTCAGTAGTTAAGAACATGCACCAAGGCATGTCTGTCTTGTAACGTCCTTCCGGTTTGAACTGAAGAGGTGTGCTATATAGACAAAGGTGCTTAGTCAAGTGGTCAAGAGGAAACCTGATTCAATCAACCAATTAATAAACTAAATGTGAAATTTCTCAGCTGGAACAATTGTATCCTATAATAGAACATTGCAATCCATTAATTAGATTATTAGAGACAAAAAGTGGTAAACCTAATGGCAATTGTTACAGTATGTATGTATTTTATTTATATATTTATTCATTTACTGTGTAAGTTACTGACAATCGATAGGCTGCAGTTTGCTAGTGGTCATTGTTTTGTATGTTTTAATTAAATTACTAGGGCATGGATGGTTTATATTAGCTGTGACATCCCTTATTTAGTATTCAGATAATCTCACGCATCTCAGTTGTCAGAACTTGAGATCTCTGTTTAGTGTGGCTAGTTAGTGCAGATTCACCCATTGCAGAAAGGTTGATTGGTTTCTTACAACAAACGCAGTCGCCTTTGCTTGGATTAACCGCATTTTTCTTCAGCCAAGATTTGTATTCCTGTTTCTCCACCACCTGTCACTGGCTATGTTTCCATTGGAGCTGTTAATGCACTTTAAATGAAAAAATGTGCGATTAGCCCAATGGAAACAAGCTTCATTCACATAAATTTAGCTATTCTGCAACTTTCAAAAATACTGTAGATTATAGTACTTTGGAAATTTGATTCGCTAGTTCATGCAAATTAAGATGCATTAATACGAATAAATATAATGGAAACGAGTATATTCGCATAAAAAGAAAACTCCTGACTGAAAAAAATCTTCCCAGATTGCTTCTATTTTGTTTGTTTAAAAAAATAAATGAAAACATGGCTAGTTCTAAAAGAATTCAGTTTAATTGGGAAACAGAAGAAACCGTCTGTTTTTTACAGTTCATTGAAGAATCTGATGCGATGACTGCAAAGTAAACTTTATATAAAAAATGGACAAATAACAGGTTTATCAGTCGAAGTGATACTGGGTTCCTAGTTGGAGTTAATAGGATTCTTTTGGGACTGAATTTTTTTTAAAGTTTAAAAGTCAAATTTCTCACAGGTCTCTAAAGGAAACATAGGAAACCTATATATTGTTTTTTTCAGGACAATCTGAACTTTTCAATGATATAATTTAGGCATATCTACTCAACTGATTGAGATATTGCAGATTAAATAGGGAAAACAAATAAAAATTACAATTTCTGTGCCACTTTAAAGCCCTAAAAAAGTAATTTCCTAATATTATTTATTTCTTAGCAGACGCCCTTATCCAGGGCAACTTACAATTGTTACAAGATATCATATTATTTTTACATATAATTACCCATTTATACAGTTGGGTTTTTACTGGAGCAATCTAGGTAAAGTAAGTTGCTCAAGGGTACAGCAGCAGTGTCCCCCACCTGGGATTGAACCCACGACCCCCCAGTCAAGTCCAGAGACCTAACCACTACTCCACACTGCCGCCCTAATATGGTAATTAGACAAATTGCATGTGTCTTGCATTGCTAATATGTTAACTATCGAGAAAAAAAATAGGAGTTAGTATGTTTCTGTCATGGCTGCGTCAACATTTGTGTTAATAAGTATTATACTAAACATTTAAAACAAAATATCGTAAACTATACATATTTTTAAATGTAGACAAAAACTAAATTCAAAATGTAATTTCGAAAGACTAAATCCCCGTACACATGCCCTAAAATTTTGTAAGCGATTACTCACTCACAGCCTTTAGGGCACCGACATATTTTATAATATTATTATTACTGCGGATGGTGCAGCATAGCCTGGGACACAGTATACAGCAATCAATAACAATGGATTAGTTCTGCAAATAACTGTTGAAAATAAAATAAAATTTGACAAAAATATCTCCTGTGGGTCTGCTAAATGTTGTAACCATCAGGATTTGCTCAAATCAAATCACGATCCGAAATATAAAACTCTTCAGTTTGTTTATTTGACTTACTGGATTCCAGACTGAACAACACAGAGAAATCCTATAGGCCAGTTTAGGCATCAGTCATTCACCGTTTGATTGACGTGATCAATCCAGCATTCACGTTTTGAGAGACTAAACCCTTCCACACATATCCTAAAATTTAATAAAAGAAATTGGTCGCCAAATCCAATTATAGGGTGCCGCTTTAGGAGGAAGTTGGTTGCTACCATATTCAACTGCTTAAAATACAACAACTTGTTAAGACACTGAAGCGATACTAAAACAGTAACTACATGTTTCTAATCACTTGTTTGTTGCCATATTCTGCTGAATGGTTATCTATGCAGCTGATGACTGCAATGAATTCAGCATGCTTCTATTTTAGATATTTTGCAAGTATTTTATATGGAATCGGTGCTGCAGTTTGCATACACAGTGTTTGTTAGTTAGTGAAGTCCTGATCCAAGAGCATGTAACACAGACAGCTCTTATGTTAAATTTCAGTGAGTACGTTCTGTTATTACTGTTCCTCATTTATATAAGTGATTTGGACCAAGATGCACATTGCAAGATTGTTACATTTGCAGATCATACCAAAATTGATGGAGTAGTAGACTCTGAAACCGCAGCCCAGCTAATTAAAAGGATTTGGACCTCTGTAACTGGGCAAACTTGTGGCAAATTAATTTTAATGTTAAGAAATGTAAAGTATTGCATATTTTGCAAAATAATCCATACCATAAGTATAAAATGAACGGGATGGAAATAGGGGACGAGGACTTTGAAAAGGATGTCTGGGTTATAGTGGAGTCATCATTAAAAGTATCTCGCCAATGTGATGAGGCAATTAAAATGTTAGGCTATATTGCAAAAAGTGTGGAATACAAGTCTAGCGAGGTTATGCGAAGATTATACAATGCCCTAGTTAGACCCCACCTAGAATACTGTGTGCAGTTTTGGTCACCTCACTATAAAAAATACATAATTGCACTCGAGAAGGTACAGAGAAGGGCAACTAGGCTGATCCCAGGACTTAGACATGAGCTATGAGGCCAGGTTAAAATAATTAAATCTCTTCAGCCTAGAAAAAGGGAAAGAGGGGACTTGATTGAAATCTTTAAAATCATTTCACGGGACAGGAGCAAGAACTGAGTGGAGGAAGAACCTCTGGAATTTTATATAGGAGAGAAGTGCTTTGTGAGTTAGGAAAGAGTACAAGGTTTCCCCTTGGCAGAGGACCAGGCCAGCGTTGCTGGGCCACTAAGGTTGGGAAGTGAGCTTTACTTGCCCCCAGAGGGAAACCATTGCAGAGGTGGAGCAGCATAGTGGAGGAGGAAGGGGAAAAAAAGCAAGACAGAGAATAAGGGCATGACTTGAGGTTTAAATAGGGAGATTGACAGATATTATTAGCTGGACAGAATGGGGGAGGAACCCAAGCTCCTGCCACTGAACCACACTCAGGGTTACAGAAATGGTATAAGTTAACCCAAGACACTACTTAAAGTTTAGTACAGAGAGAAGAACAAGGGGGCATAAATGGAAGGTTTAGAACAAAAGGTAGGAAGCATTATTTTACACTAAGTGTTATAAATGCATGGAAAAGCCTACCAGGTGAAGTAGTAGGATCTAAAACACTGGAACATTTAAAAGAATGGTTTTGTTTTTTTCAGCAGTACACTTATACATACTGTAACATGAGCCTTGCGGCTCGGGTTCGTTGGCCCTTTAAAAACTTGACCCAGCACAGCAGACTTTGATTTTTCAGCTCTTATGCGCAATTCTTTTTAATTAAACACAAAATAAACAAACCAAAATAAACACAAAACAAAATAAACACCTGGCTCTTTTTGAGCATTAACTACACGTACAATGACCCTCACTAAATACCGGACGGCTACCCCTTTTACCGGTAAAACAAATACCAACACTTGTACCAACCTTTTGTGACTGCGGGACACAGCACACACCTTCCTGTGTCTCTCCTTCAGCAGCCTTGAGCAGATTAACTGCCCTCTTTAAATACCCTGCACCTGGTCCTAATTTACAATTGTTTCCAGGTGCAGGGAATAACTAACAATTAAACAATAATCAAATTAAAACAATAAATCAATTAACAAAACCCTTCCTCAATTAACAAAACTAATCAAACAATTTCCCCAAACTAACACAAAACCACACATTTTACTGCGGGGAGGATTTCAACCCCCTCACCGCTGTGCCACAATACGTATACATGTTGCTGTATTTCTGTGCATTCTGCTGTTACCGTTCTTAAAATGGTCAGTCTGAGAAATAAGTTCAGTTTTCCCTGCAGCAGCTGGCCCTGCTTTAGTACAAAACTAACTCTACATTTACTGTTTTTCATAATGATAACGTCTTAAATTACCATGTCTGCTTCTTTGGCTTAAGAGATAGTATCAGCTCATCACCCAACGAGGGAAGCTGCTGCACGATTAAATCATCCCCAAAATCCCGACGGTAAACATTATACCCGAATCTACTGTAGCTGGGAAGATGTGGCAGAACCTTATTTAGGCACCCTACGATCTGACTGGTGAAAGACAACATTGGTTTATTGGAGTTCATAAAGAAAACTTTGTTCAGCTTGATGCTTACGTTCTTTTTAAATTATTGACCCTTTCACTGCATTTCAGCCCAGGGTTCAGTTTATTTTAAGTTTTCAGGGCATTTTATTTGTTTATTTAGCAGACGCCTTTATCCAAGGCGACTTACAGAGACTAGGGTGTGTGAACTATGCATCAGCTGCAGAGTTACTTCCAACTACGTCTCACCCGAAAGACAGAGCACAAGGAGGTTAAGTGACTTGCTCGGGGTCACACAATGAGTCAGTGGTTGAGGTGGGATTTGAACCGGGGACCTCCTGGTTATAAGCCCTTTTCTTTAACCACTGAACCACACAGCCTCCTTTGTTAATGTCATGCTTGCAACACACACACACAAGTTTATTTTTGTTTTCCGTTCTAAATTACTTGAATTGCAGCTGTTCATTTTGCTTAAATTTTTTCACAACAGTACTCACAACTGTTGCATGAAACTAGGGTTACTGTATTCTGCTAGTGTTAATTACAGCACCTTTGGACTTCCAGCCATTTGTATTTGATCAGATTGTTACCGTCCTGCTCACACTTCGGTTTAAAACATCTGCAGGTTTTTTTCATAGCCCATTTATAAATATTGACACAAGTTTTTAAGGGAAAGGCAGCATTTCTTTGTGTTACAAGCGGCAATAGCAGTACAGTGAGCCGAGCACCTGGTGCTGAGTGGTACTGTTCTGAAATAGACCGTCTACTGTCTGGCTGCACAAGCAAGACGGTTAATATGGAGATGTGATACTCGCACCTGCATGCCATTAGTCGCCCGGCTGTGGTCGTGCAGAAGAACAAATGCAGTCTAAATAAGAGGCTTCAGCTGAAGCCAACGGCTAGTATGACAGTATAGTCACTGTCAGGCTATTTGGGACAGAGTGAATTTCAAAATGTTGAACTGTAGTGAATTAGGTATACAATTTATTTAAATATAAATTAGTCTCTAGGTGCCCTGTTTAAGAACGTCCAAATGTTAACAACTGAGACATACCATAATAGTTCGGTGGGATTATGTAGAACGATAGGTTGCGGATGCAACCCCGGTTCCCTGAAAGAGAAAATAACCATCAAGTATGGGATATTGCCGTCAGGCAGTAGCGATTGGCTGAGCTTTTATAGCAAAGCTGCCGATAGGCCTCTGCGCGAGCTGCCACGTAAGCCTGCCCCCTTGGGAGCTTACTATACGCAGCCGCAGAGACTCACGCCCTCTTTGCTCTTCAGGCCGTGAAGGCCTCTGGAGCGACACGCTGCTTGATGGTTATTTTCTCTTCAGGGAACCGGGTTGCATCCGCAACCTATCGCTCCCTTTCAAGTCGAAAATAACCATCAAGGATGGGAACAGTGTACCCAAGCCGTCGCGAGGGAGGATTCTCGGCAGTAGGACAGACTTACGCCATAACGCGAACCGCGTAGGGCAACACATCTACGCGATATGCGAGCTGCGCTCAGCCGCCTATGCTCGCAATGACACCTGTCCTAAGGTGGAATAGTCAACACCATGCTGTCAACCACTCTATACGTCCGCATGTTGAGGCATCATAGAGTGTAGTACAGATGCTCCAAACAGTGGAGCAGAGGAATCCAGTACGCTCAACCGTAAAACCTCATGAAAGTATGCGGTGTAGCCCAACTGGCTGCAGCGCAAATGTCAGACACCGCACCCTCTAAAGAGGGCCCAGGATGTCGCCATACCCCTAGTGGAATGCGCCTTCAACTGCCCTGGTGGCAGAAGGCCTGCAGATTCATAAGCTAATTTAATAGCATCCACTATCCAGTGGGAAAGGCGTTGTTTAGACAACGGCTGACCCAAAGTCCTAGAACCATGGCATATGAACAATTGTTCAGTTTGCCTCACAGCCGTTGTACGGTCAATATAACATCTCAATGCCCGCACGGGGCAGAGCATGTGTAACCGTTCTTCCTCTGGGGAAGAAAAAGGAGGAGGATGGAACGCCATCAACTCGACTGGTTGGTTCATATGAAACGGGATATGACCTTGGGTAAAAGGCGGGTTTGGACGCATGGAGACCTTAGAACCGTCTCCTGCGAAACGAAAGTACATGATGAATGCACTGAAAGTGCGTGTAACTCGCCCACGCCGCTTTGCTGATACCACTGATAGCAAAAACGCAGTTTTTATAGACACGAAGCTTCATGTCCACGCTGTGGAGAGGCTCGAACGGTGCCTTGGTAAGGGCTTCCAGCACCACGCCAAGGCTCCATGACGGTAAACTGGTCGTCCTTGGAGGCCGCAAACGCCTTGCGCTCTTCAGGAACTGCGATGCCAGAAAATGGCAACCTGGTGATAAACCGTCAATACGCATATGGCAAGCCGATATGGCGGCTAAGTACACTTTAAGTGTAGAGGGAGATTTCCTCATCTAACAGTTTCTGTAGAAACTGTAATATCACTGCCATAGGGCAGGATATTGGGTCATGGCCTTCCGCCAGACACCAACTTTGAAACAACTGCCACTTGTACGTATACTGCGACCTAGTAGAGGGTGCTCTAGCACTCTGAATGGTCGAAATCACCACCGCCGAGAGCCCTAAGGCTGACAGGCGCTCCTGCTCAGGGCCAAGCCCATAGCTGCATGAGCTTGGGGTTCGGGTGCCATAGCCCTCCTTGGGCTTGGGACAACAAGTCCGCCGCAGAGGGAGCTCCTCGGCCGACCGCGGCAACAACTGCACCAGACTCGGGAACCATATTCTCCGAGGCCACCGAGGAGCGATTAGAATCACTGTCGCTGTTTCTACCCTGACCTCTCTAAGAAGGCGGGAGCATCGGATCGGTGGAACGCATATAGGAGCCCTGGCGGCCATTCGTGAGCCAGTGCATCGACTCCTAGGGGCTGTCGAGATCCTTCACTGAGAACCATAGGGGCAGTGCGTGGTCTCTTGTGAAGCAAAGAGATCTACCTGGGCTGTGCCGAACCATTCCCAGATGCGCTCTACCACTTGAGGGTGGAGACGCCATTCGCCGGCAAGAGGGCCTCCTCTGGATAGGAGATCCGCTGCGTAATTGACTCTGCCCGGTAGGTGAACCGCACGCAGAGAGGTTAAACGCGGTTGTGCCCATAGCAACATCCGTGCTACCATCCGTGAAGACCGGGGACCGCAAGCCGCCCTGGCGGTTGATGTACGCCACAACTGTGGTGTTGTCTGACCGCACTAACACATGCTTGCCTAGAAGCACTGGCAAGAAGTGCCGGAGGGCGAGGTCCACCGCTCTGAGCTCCAGAGCATTGATGTGGGCTGACCTCCAGGGTCCTGACCACACTCCACGGGTCCCTGTCCCGCTCCAGACTGCTCCCCAACCGTGGTTGGAAGCGCCGGTCGTGATGACCTGCCTTCTGAAAATGGGACCCAAGCGCACGCCTTGGCGGAGGTTTGACGGAACTTTCCACCAGCGTAGCGCTTCCCAGCAGGCTGGGGATACCCTTAGCCTGCGGTGTTTGTCTCTCCGCGGATGCAACGCGAAGGCATTGAACCAGGCCTGCAGAGGTCTCTGGTGTAGTAAGCCCAAAGGAAGGGCTTGTGAGGCGGCAGCCATCAACCCCAGCATGCGCTGACACAGCTCCATGCTGACTGTTTGTCTCAACCTGAATAGGGAGAGACACCGCCTATTGAGGCAACTCTTTGTGTCGACAGGGTCGCTTCCATGGACACTGAGTCCAGATGCAGACCCAAGAATTCGGTCTGTTGGCTCGGCACTAGGCGGCTCTTTTCTGAATTGATCTTCAGACCTAGCCGCTGAAGATGGTCTGTAACCATCACTGTGTGCTGTGCCACCTGCTCCTTCGACTGCGCCGCAGACGAGCCAGTCGTCCAGATAATTCAGCAGTCGGACACCTTGAGCCCGCAAGGGAGCTAGAATGGCATCCATACATTTCGAAAAGGTTCGAGGAGCTAGTGACAGGCCGAATGGAAGGACACAAAACTCGTGATACCCTGCTCTGAAATGCTAAACGCAGATACTTCCTGTGACCTGGGCAGATGGGAACGTGAAAGTACGCGATCTGTCAGGTCCACGGTGGTGAACCAGTCGCCGTGTAGGACTGACTGAATGATGTGCCTGTGCGTAAGCATCCTGAATGATAACACCCGCAGGTATTTGTTCAGTACTCGCAGATCTAAAATAGGACGGAGCCCGCCGTCCTTCTTGGGCACCAGGAAGTATTTGGAATAGAACCCCTGGTCGATCAGAGCAGGGTCTACTTGTTGAATGGCACGCTTGCTGAGCAATGCCTGTATTTCCACATTCAGAGCTGAGGACTGAACCGAAGTCCTTCACTGCAGTTACAACCACTCCCGGAAGGGGAGGTTTTAACTGGAACTGAAGGGTGTACCCGTGGATATAGTTTTGTGCACCCAGATGTCGTTGGTGCATTGTTGCCAGAACTGGAGCTGGGAGACAGTGTAGGGGCGGGTTAACAGCTGCCTGGTGTTCTCAGGGCTGTTTAGGCTGGGCTCGCTCGCGAGGGGCCTGGCCAGAGCCCCGAGGGCGTGGCCTGCCACCACCTCTAGGGCGCCACCCTCCGCTGCGGTCTTGAAAATGGAGGTTGACCGCGCTGCTGTGCTGGAGGGAGAGGTCTTAGTACCCCTGGCCGTGGCTGGCGCTGCGGTGGTGTCCTGCGCCACTGATGTTCCTGAGGCCGCTTTGGCTGGAACGGCGGTTTTGGCCACATTTTCGCCATTTGCTGCGACGCCTCCGCGCTTTGGCGGAGCGTTGCAGCATCTCCTCCACCGCTGGACCAAATGTGTGTCCCGTGTAATTGGGGCATCCAGCAACGGGCCTTGTCAGGTTCCTGCACTCTCGCCTGCGAGCCAGAGCTGCCTTCTGGCCACCACCAGAGATGCGATGCTCCTGCCCTGAGCCCGCGCTGAGCTGGGCCAGCTTCACCAGCAGCTGACTGACGGTCCCCAACTCGCTTCTGAGGGCCGCAGAAGGGCACTCAGGCAGGTCTCTAATGAGTGCCGCCTGGTAGACCGTCAGCAAGCTGGCCACATTGGAGAGTTTGACCGCCTCCGTGGTCGCAGCGCACCCTTTTAAGGTGTACCTCAGTGGTCCTGCACTGCTTATTGGGGCATGCAGGATCCTTCGTCAGCCCCGATAATGTTGGCGTCTTCACCAACGCTGGCTAACGCAGCGCCCACCGGTGGGAAGGACGCCAACCCAGCTTCATTTGCCCCTTGCATGTTAAAGGCCGAGGCCTTGTGAGAAGTCGCAGGGGCAGAGGCCGGAGCCCCCAGGTGGACTGCACCTCCTTAATAAAGTCAGGGAATGCCGGAAGCATCCTGGACTGATGGGGCTGGGCTGAAGGCGACTCAAACAAGGAGCCGAGGTAGTTCCGCCATAGGCCACTCGACGCCCAAGTGGCGGGTTGCTCTCTCTACCACAGACCACGTTGGGTCATCGGTATCCAGCACGCGGAGCTCGATGTCCTGCTCAGAGTGCTGGGAGGATACCTCAGCCTCTATACTGTCCCCCTCCAGGATGTCAGATGCATCTCTGGACACTGCATCGATATCCCACTCCCCTTGAGATTGCACTGGAAGGGCGACGACCGGTGCAGGTTGTGGAGGGGCCACTGGTTGGCTAGCAATGGGCCCAGTCGATTGTTCTGGGACTGGAGGCACCACATTTGCTAGGGACATCAGGATGGACTGCTGCCCCATCATAACCTCCATAAATTGAGACATTTTGGAGGTTAGCTCCGCCACCCCGGACCTGTCTCTGTATCGCCTGTCCCGACGAGGGGAGCGAGAGCGTGCTCTCCGCCGAGGCGATCTGGAGTGTGACGCTCGACTCCCGACGGGGCGCACCCTACGAGGGAGGGGCTGCGCTCCCGAGCGCGCCTGGTGGGGACCTCTGACCAGCCGTTAGCTGGGAGGACGGGCTCCTGGAGAGCTGCAGCCGCACTGGCGGCGTCGCCGTAGACGACGGCGGGGCAGAAATGGTGTGGGACGATCCAGAGGAAGGAGAGTGCCCACCCACTGCTTTCTTCGCCCTTTGGCGGAGGGTGCGTGTCTGGAACCCAGCACAAAAATGGCAAAAAGCCCTATCCGCCAACGCGGATGCGGCGTGCTCTGGCCCCAGGCACGCCACACAGTCCTCATGGGGATCGCTCGCTGGCAATTTTGCCTGGCAGGTGACGCAACGGTGGAACCCGGACATGGTTGCCACTCTGACCCTGAACGTCGAACGGCGGCGTTGAGCGTGAAGGTATGTGCACCAGCGACGATGCGCCCGGCGTCGAGTGCGTGCACTGATCGTTAAGCGTCGATCGCGAAGCGTCGGCGTCGGCGTCGAGGTGCGTGCACCGGCGTCAAAGCGTCGGCGCCCGGCGTCGAGGTGCGTGCACCAGCGCCGAGGTGCGTGCACCGAAGCGTCGAGCGTCGAGTGCGTGCACCGGCGTCGCGCGTCAGCGTCGAGGTGCGGGCACCGGCGTCAAGCGTCAAGCTCGGCGTCGAGGTGCGTGCACCGAGCGTCAAGCGTTGATCGCGCCGAGCGTCGGCGCCGGCGTCGGCGTCGAGGTGCGTGCACCGAGCGTCAAGCGTCAGCGCCGGCGCGTGCACCGATTGTCAAGGCGTCGATGCGCCCGGCGTCAGCGCCCGGCGTCGGCGTCGAGTGCGTGCACCGAGCATCAAAGCGTCGGCGCCGAAGCGTCGAGGTGCGTGCACTGGCGTCAAGGCGTCGATGTGCCGGCGTCAAGTGCGGCGTTGGCGTGGAGGTGCGTGCACCGGCGTCAAAGCGTCGGCGCCGGCGTCGAGCGCCGGCGTCGGCGTCGAGTGCGTGCACCGAGCGTCGAGCGTCGGCAGCGCCAGCGTCGAGCGCCGAAGCGTCGGCGTCGAGGTGCGTGCACCGAACGTCGAGGCGTCGATGCGCCGAAGTCCCCAAGCGCAAACGCGCTAGCACCAAGCGCTGATGCGCTGCACAAAGCGCCAAAGCGCTGCACCAAGCGGCAAAGCGCCGACACCAAGCACCGAAGCGCAGCACGCCGGAGCGTGAGTACCGAGCGTAGAACGCTAGCACAGACGCCTAAGCGTCAGCTGACCCGCAGAGCGGAGACGCTAAGTGCTGGTACAGTGTCCTGGATGCTGTGCACAACTTACCTGTTGGTGCTGGGGACTGGGCTTAGTGGTCGTCTTCCTCTTGTGTAGTGAATGGGATTTTTTTTTTTTTTTTTAACGCTGCAGCAGCACTAATGGTAGTGATTATGTGACTGGGGCACAAATATATGTGGGCACAGTACAACTACCACGTCCTTCACAAAATATATATATACACACAGAATATATACAATTTTAATACAAAACCCAAAACATAACACTAATAATCAAAAATAATTATTAACACAGGAAAGACGGAGACCACGAGACAACGCGATGCAAAGCAAAGCGTGAAGGAAATATATAAAAATATATAAAATATATAGACAATTTATATAATCCTTAACAAGAACAAAGCGTAACTGAATAAACCCAGAGAAGGGGCAAAAACCAGCTTCTCAAGCTTTTTAAGCTTATCGAGTACAACAGCTACGAGCTGTAATACCTACCGCTACCAATGCTGAAGACAAAAGAGGACGTGAGTCTCTGCGCGCTGCGTATAGTAAGCTCCCAAGGGGGCGGGCTTACGTGGCAGCTCGCGCAGAGGCCTATCGGCAGCTTTGCTATAAAAGCTCAGCCAATCGCTACTGCCTGACGGCAATATCCCATCCTTGATGGTTATTTTCGACTTGAAAGGGAACTCGGATTACCTTAGACAATAACCGACATTCACACAACGTGTCAGAAATATAAAACGATAGTTTATTTAAGAATAAAAAGGAATGCACAACTAATATAATATTACAGAAAGGAAATATCACTCATAACCACAGGTATAGAAAAGGCTTACACATTTTCATACCTACAAATATTGAATTATCTAGGTAGTCTGTAAGAAATTAACCTTGGACCTGTACACGCTCACAGCCGCGGTCTGTTACATATCTGTTTCAAGATGAGTTATATACGTTTTCTAATTAAAACTCTCCTTTTCCAAGTGCAAATGAACTCCTGATAAATTATGACAATTAACACGGAATTCCTTTTACGCAAACAAAAGCAACAGTCGCAAGAAGCACTGCTCATTAAGATATTGACATTATTTCGTAAATCAACATAATTTTCATAACGACACACTTGAAAATGACAAAATCAATTCTACATACCGATTTGTTGATTAACACTGGAGTTATAATGTACGACCTTTTAAAAATCTCCCCAAGTTTGTATTATAGTCAGGGATCCTAGGAATCCATTTGCTGCGGAATAACGTGGAAAAACACGGATTTTCTATGCTGTCAAAGAATTTTTTGTTTTACACTTGGGGCGGGGCAAAAACATGCAAGGCTTTTTTTAGTTGTTTGATAACCAAATCAATACACTTATCATGTATAATCATCAACACAGGTAATTTTGCTGGTTGAACAAGGCGCACTGTCAGTGTCACATTCATGCTGAAACGTAGCTGCAGTTTACTTCAGTATCCAGTGCGTTTTGTACTACTCAACAAGCTGTTTAAAGATGGCGAAAACAATAAAAATCAACCCCAAAGATCGGTTAAATGAGTTTGGCAATAGCCATTCAGGTGACAAAGACTAACTCGAGATAAGCTAATATGAATACTATTTTTTTGGTTTTTATTATTACTACACAGACGTGTTTAAAGTACAAGTAAAATTGTATGTTTGTTTATATTATTGATTGATGGCTCTGATGAGCTTGTAACTTCCTTAGAATTTGAAAGTGTACCAATACTTCCTGTGTTAACTGTTATTCAATAGTACTGTTTGTGTATCTTATAATGTGACGTGGGGATGACGACGACTCAATTTTAGCCTTTTATTTTAATTGCGGGATAACGCTGATTTTGTTATCGTTTTTTGTTGTTTTTTTTGCAGAGAACTAGGTTCCCTGGTTATAGTTGTATTACTGATTTATAAATGAGCTGCTGTAGCTTTAAGAGAGTGATGATGTGTGCCATAGTTAGGGGTCTACTTAAATCGCGGTAAATTTACGTATTTTTCGCGGGTAGGTTATGGAATAAAATTAGGATTTCGCTGACGTTTCGCAGACCTGTTTAAACATTAAATAAACCTAAGTAGACAATATTTCAGAGCACTATAAAAGCCTAAAAATAGTGGTGCTTGCTTCCTTACTAAAACAAAGTGCTGTCATTTGTTAAAGGCAAGCATGCAACATCCCCCAGTAGTTGCTGCCGACATTCTCTGTCTGGTGTGGACTTGCCCATACATTGAGACTTCACGTCTGCATCCACTGAATTGGTTGGAAGTGTAAGGCAAAGCTTTGCCAAGTTATACAGATGTGGAAATCGATTAGAAACAGTCACAAAACTCGGTTACCCAAGGGCATCTGGCATACTTCAACACTAGAACCGCCGCGGGATTAATGAGATTTAAAATGTAAACGAATCTGCGTACTGTCAATGCAATGCGTTTGCCCGTTTAAAAAAAAAAAAGAAAGAAAAAAAAAGGACAACTGCATTGCATTCACAAACGCAGATTCGTTTACATTTTAAATCCAAACCCGTCAAAATGACTACCGTGGCGCTTCTAGTGTTAATAAAGGCAATATATGTAGCACTTTCGTTTTCATGTTATTTGTCCCATCCAAGAATTAATTTTACTAGTACCGAGTTAAAACAAAGAAAACGTGCCTATTCAGGTCTAAAATTCTAACTGCGTTTAAAAATTAAGCAGCAGTTTGTATGAAGCGAGGTGGCTGTGCTAGATCATGCCTGTAGTACTGATTTAACTTGGCTACAACCAACAGGAATACTTTTTGTCTGCGCTGACTTTCCAGTTTGTTTTCTGAAAGCTGTTTATTTTACGTTCTGTTCAGCAGTCTCTGTAGTAGCCTTTCGTTTAATGTGTGATTCTGAAGCTAAATAGCGATCATCGTATTTTCTCCAAAGACACATTACAAGATGTGCAAAACAGTTACCTCCATCTGCATGTACAGTTTCTTTGGGAAATATTTTAACACGATCATCAGCTGAAATATACTTTGTTTTTTTGCTTTGTCATCCATTTCTGGTATTTTACCTCCAATGCTGAAAACCAGACTAAACTAAAACTTTTAGCAACCTAAATCAAAACATTGCAGCACTGTGTCCCACCCCCTGCTATACAGTACAGGTCACAGACAAGCCAATACAGATGCACTGATAGGCTGATTAAAACATTGTTGTCATTTGAACAGTAAACGAGAACGTTAACAGCTTTGGAGTATTTTTTTGTAAATGTTATTTGTTATTTTTGCCTAAGTGCAATGCACAAAGGACGGAGAAGCAGTAAAAAAAAGCCCTGTACAGAAGGAAGATACGTAGTTGGCGTCACTTGCGTTGTGCAGTAGTTCATTTAAACAAGGTTTCTTTTTTTTCTCGCCGTATTTGTCCTGTGTGTATTGGCCCCTAAAAGAAGTGAATTTCACGGTGACCCCTCTATTTCCAGATTTCCACAAAATCATGATTTAGGTAGACCCCTAGCCATAGTGCTTGCAGGAATGGTGGAGGAGTTATGGGGAAGTCCTTGTTGTAGTACAAGCGTGTATTCAGTGTGTTACTTTGGCAACTTCAAACTTGCAAGAATATCATTTCATATTCCTGTTTGTATAATAGGAAAAGGCATGATCAAGTTACTGTATCCGGGAGACTCAACAATAAACGTTACCTGGATTGGTTTCACAGACATCTGTCTGGAAGTGGTTTTCTTTCACCGACCAGCCGGCTACAGTAACATTATGTTACGGTAATACTTTATATTACTTTTAATTGTTTTTCTATACAATGTAATATATATTTAATGGCAAAACTTTGTTAAAGTAACGTTAAGGTTTGTTTGCAAATGTCCAAAAGGTTAGGAAATTGCCAGTTAAGGTAGCCACGCAAACTTAACTCTGCACCCTTATGTGTATGTTTCCTGTCACACTTCACATATGACATCATAACATCACATATGACATCATCAATGACATGGTGTGACAGGCTGGCTGTAGGGGTGACGTCAGGCCAGAAAGAAACACACAGACAGGCAGTACTTGCAGAAACTGAGACGAAATGGCTGCACTCAGTAGGTTTATTAAACAAATAAAAGATTTAAACAAAAAAACAGCACATGGCACTTGAGGCCAAAATAAATAGACAAACAAAAAGGACTAACACTTAAACGAACAGTGGACTAACAGACAAAACAAACACAGTAAGTCAAAACAAATAACAGTTATTATTTTTTGTTTACTTTTTATTTTCTCCTTCTCCACACCCGTTCTCCACTCACCGAACACACAACCCCAAGTGAGTGAAATGTGCATCTATATATACTGTTTTGCCAGGATTCAATTACTAATTAATTATTCACTTGAATCCCAGCACGTGAACTTATTTGTGCAATCCCGTGCTCACAGATTATTACATACTTTAAATGCACGTGAAGTGTTTGTGCAATCCCCGTGCCTGAATACAACTATATTTTAAATAACTCGTGCTACACAGACCCATTTATATCCCATGCACCAATTACAATACACCAACATTTACACACTACATACAACATAAAACACACAAATGCACACAGAGGCGGGGCACATTGCCACACATGGGCAATGACATCACTAAGCACATGACAAATTCTCCCCAAAGACTGACCATACGGAAGTCATTGTGATTGGTAACATGTTCAGTAACTGCATTCCCACAATCTTTGCTGTCAAGCTCATTATTTCACCAGTGTTCTAAATAAAACCAATTAACTCAGAATACAGTAGAGCTAATTAATTAGTTGGGACCTTCCACAAGCCATATTTCTCCAAACTCTAATATTGGAATCCACAACATTGGCTTTCTTGTATAAACTACACTGTTTCACATGGCAAAAGGAGTCACTGCATTTTCTACAGTATTATTATTCATTTTATTTTTGCACTGTTACCCATTCTTCTTTCAAACTTTACAGTTCAGTAAGAATTCTTGCTAACATAATCTTATGACATTGAAATGTTTAGATACAATTGCAGATTTCTGCAGTTCAATGAAGTACATAAAGCAGAAGTGGATTGTAATGTGTGGATTTTATGCTTCCAAGAAACATAAAACACTGCCTTGTGTACCACAGTATACATGGAGCAGCAGTATACCATACAGTACTACAGAAGATTCCTTTTCTATTTCACTGGCGCCTTCTGAGTGAAATTTAATGGAGAGTGTTATCTTGCATGTAGGGTTTCACATATTGCATGCCCCATCCATTTTCAGGTACTCCTTTCCAAACATCAAATACTCAGCACTACATACCTCAACATGAATTACACATTTCTGAATACATGGAAAGCTGTTGTTGGTTAAAGCACATTTCGACAGCAAAGATAATACAGTTACTGAACATGTTACTATTCACGGATTGCCCGCAGACTTTGGGAAAAGCTCACAATAAAAATGAAAATAACTTATTACTTCCCTGGAGACTCTGGCTTTTCCATTCGGTCCCAGGGTCTGGGTGCTTGGAGATTTGCTGCTGAACAAAACTAAATCCCTAGCTGCTTAAATGTAATGACCAAATCCACCCACCCAGCGCTATAATAGGCTGCTTCAAGTTCTATTATAAAAAGGACAGTATTATTAACGTAATAACAACCAATAATAATAAGGAGTTGTATTAAACTGTCCAATCAGAGAGATGGATGCAGTTACTGGGTGGAACATGAATGATTAGCTGATTCACATTTGACAGTGTTTATGACAAGCGATCTAAACAGTTGGAGAGTACTCAGTGGAGTGACTGAGAGTGTAAGTACATAATACATATCTAGATTTTAATACTTTGTTTAAAATAAATTAGTCTTATATATCTCATTAAATATTTTATACAGGCATGTTTAAATATATGCCTATTTTCTGAAACTGGACTTGTGTAGTTTTTATGAATGAGATGAGTGAGTGAGTGATGCTACTCAGGTAGGCGGGTCAAACAAACTCTTTAATCGTAGCTCTGTCTCTGTCCCCTGAAAACATAAAATGAAAGATCTTTGACATTGATTTCAGACTTTGACTGGGCAATTGTGGGTAAAACCCAGAATGAAAGATCTTTGTGATTCATTTCAGACTTTGACCGGGCAATTCACAAATTGCCCAGTTTAGGGGTTACCCCGTAACATATATATACTGTATATAAAAAAACCTTGAAAGTAATAGTAAAGGTGCACAGTGTATAACATAAATAAAAAATATTTAGGAGGTTTCCAGCAAGTTGTTTGTGGGGCTTCTTGGTAGAATGTTCGAACGTTCATCCGAAAAGGTTCAGAAGTGCACAGTTTGAAAATCAGCTTGTCTTCTTTCTGCGTTCTGGCCGTGTGTGTTCCGTAGCATTTCTAAATTCCTCAGACAGTAACATCAGCAATAGAATGTCCATCAGTATTAAAATGTATAGCTACAGGTGACCAAGGTGGATTTGACCTTAATGCTTCTGAGGTGTTCTACAAAGTGATCTGCTAAACATCTTTTAATCTCTCCAATATATAGCAAGCTGCACTTTTTGCAGATGAACAATACACATTTCCCTTGGTAGTGCAAGTAAACTGTTCATTAATGGGGATAGAAGATTTATGAACATGAATTTCCAAGTTTTTATTTGTGTGTTTACAGGTTTAAAAACTTGGAAATTCATGGTCCTAAAAGCAAACAACTCACTGGACTTTTTTGGCATTTTAGTTGATGAAGGAAAGTCTTGTTTGACAAAGTTGTAGTGAGCAGATTCATTGGGTTCAATTCACAAATAACACTCACATGAGTGAGATATGGTTAACAACTGGTATGATTGCAATTCAGTACAGAACTATTGCATAAATGCCTTTGAAGATAATTTGATTAGCCCCTGGTGAGTGCTCCAGATCAAAAAGGAAATTCTATTTGTAGTGGATTAAAATTTCTCACTGATGTAACTTGCAGTATGAAGCATACAAAACATATTAAGGATATTGTAACAGGGCCATATGTTATTTTTACTTGTAAATAAAGAAAATCTGTTTGAAGTCTTCACCAGTAAAATGTCCTATAGGTCAGATTAAATATTCTTCTGGGTCTGAAGTCAGTGGTGTGTACAGGGTTGGCTGATTATTGCCATCCCTCTGGAATAACGATGACACTACCAGCAGGTTACGCAAACAAGACTGCCCAAGCTATCTGTTTTTTCTTTTTTCTTCCAGTCATGTGACATGTGTCCACAACTGACATCTAAACACAATGGGGTAAAATTTAAGATGATAAACTAAAAATCTCACAAACTACTGTAAGATTCTAAGGGTTTTGCCCAATGGTGACAGAGAATAAACAACACATCACACAAAGATGCAAAGTTAACTTTATTATTTTATTAGTCTTTACTGTTTATTTCTAATATAACAAAATAGTATATTAAGCCATAAGCATACATAAAGAAAATATATTACTCCTTCCAGGTGGCATGGAGGAGATTGCTTCTATCTGCTGCATGTCTGGAGTCTGAACTGTAAATTGTTACCATACTCAAGAGCCTTATATACTCATGTTCTTACCCACAGAGGGTGGGGAGGGAAACTAACTAAAAATAGTTACTTCACCTATGGTTGCAGGCTATGGCGAATTAACTAAAATAGCAGTCTCCTTATGGCTACATGCTGTGGTGAGTTAATCAACTTAACTCCTAGCCACCTTTCAAACTATGCTTTTACAACAATCACACAAGTACAAACAGGACATGCAAAAGTCACACTTTAGCAAGAAAATATATCACAACAGATTAAAAGCATTTTACTCCCAGCATAAATGCAACCCCATAACTGCATCATGCCCATAAATATTGATAATGTAACAGTACACTTCCAGTTAAAGTGACACAAAGTATTTACTCCTAGCTTGCATAGTTTTTTATTCTTATCCTCTGTAAAAGGGGATCCGCTGACAGAAGACAGACCACAGGGTATTTCTGCTGAGCTTTGCCCAATAGTTACCTAAGAGCACACACAGCCCTTTCCTGCAGCTGACTCGAATGCACTAGAGAGTTAGCACCAGTTCGTCCCCTCTCACACCATCTAATTCAATCAATGACCTGGGTTTAGTTACATGTCCATATGTACATATGTATTTTGATATCATGATTTACTGGATTATTTTGTTGATTCTCTCTCGTGTTACTTTAACTTGCGGTCTGGGCATGAACAAGACATGCTGCACATGTCTGTTCTCTCGCTAAAGGTATCGTTAAAGGTAGTGCAGCATCATAGACACAGAAGAACAGGAAGTAGGAATATTGACCTGTTTAAGGTACCACAGGAAATGTTATTTGTTGCAGCATATAAAGCCAAAGCTTATAATACAGGTACGTTCATTTTACATAAATGAGACATGGATTCAGTACCATAGCAATGGTAATGTAACCCAATTCTACATTATGGCTAAATGCAATGTGAATGGAAGAGATGTAGTAAGTTGTTACCATAATAAATATCTGTGGGAAATCTACATGAATTCCTTCATACGTTTTTATTTAATGGATTTGTTTAATCCAACTCAGTTTATTATTATTATTATTATTATTATTATTATTATTATTATTATTATTATTTATTTCTTAGCAGACGCCCTTATCCAGGGTGATTTACAGTCGTAAACAAAAATACATTTCAAGAATCACAGTATAAGTATTAATACAATTAAGAGCAAGATAAAATACAATGACTTCCGTTCTAGCAAGTACAAGTATATGACAAAATACGATTCAATAACAGAGCAGATAACAGTGTCAGTGATAGTTACATCAGGATATAATTAAATACAAAATACTACAGATTAAATAACACTTGTGACAGATTACAGTACTCTACAGGATTAAATGCAGTAAAATAAGGAGCAGATAAGAACAAGTAAAGCACATTAAGGAAGAGTGATAAAGTGTCCAGAGGGAAAAGAGGAGGTGCTGTCTGAAGAGGTGTCTTGTGGAGGCGCCGGAAGGTGGACAGGGACTGGGCAGTCCTGACATCTGTAGGAAGGTCACTCCACCACTGCAGGGCGAGGGTGGAGAAGGAGCGGGCTCTGGAGGCAGGGGAGCGTAGAGGAGGTACAGCCAGTCTTCTAGTGCAGGAGGAGCGGAGAGGTTGAGTGGGGGTGTAGGGGTAGATGAGGGTCTGGAGGTAGTTGGGTGCAGTCTGGTCAAGGCATCTGTAGCAGTACAAGAGTCTTGAACTGGATGCGGCGTGATCGGGAGCCAGTGGAGTGAGCGGAGCAGTGGAGTTGCGTGGGAGAAGCGAGGCAGAGAGAACACCAGGCGAGCAGCGGAGTACAACTGACTACAACTGTGCTGCTAGGACAAAAAATGAAAACACATTCTTGATATCCCTCTATATGGCTCCTCTATTTGATTTAAAAAAAGATTGTATTTTTTGCAAAATTGACGATACATACTTCTGGTACAACACTGGTATATGATAATTTCTGCTGTCTCATTTTGTCTATCCAAAACATCTTTCATCTATTGTACAATGAAAGTGTGTACCAGACGTCTTGAAAAATGCAAGATGGAAATAATTGAGTGATTTGGTGTTTTTATGACAGGGTGAAGATATTCTCTCCCAGGAAGGGTTGATGGAGAACACAGGAGACATTCCAATGGATCCTGACAATGATGTTTATGAGATGCCACCACAGGTACATTTAAAAATAAGAATTTAAGTCTAAGTATTGCTGCAATACTTATAAGAACTGCTTACATCTTAACTGTATAACAAGTGCATGGGCTTGGGCACACATAGTTTTCGAAAACGCAATTTTGTTGCACCTATTGGGATATAAATGCCTTTATGACTGAAGATAAGTGGAAATGCAAGAACTGGAGGCTAAAATATTTATGACTATAGTACTTGGTAAGTTGTGATAATGAAATTGCTAGAAACTATACTGAAGCCTTGCAGGTGGATTTCTAATATTTCTTATAAAATCTACTAAAACAGTCCCGCATACAAGCACATACGCTATCTTGTGTAAAGGTACACTCACCGTACATACAACTGTAGCTAAAACAATAAAAATCCTACCTGTGTGTAGCTCAACATTGTATAATTTGTATAATTATTTAACCAGCATTGTATCATCACAATTTGTATGCACTGTACAATTAATTTATGTTGTAATCTAATTTGCTGCTGTTACCTGAACCACGTTTACCTCAAAGAGGTTATCCTTGTAAGCTAAATTTCGAAAGACTCTACTGTACCAATTTTCAAGTAAACCAGGCATACATGTACAAGTTTTAAAGGTAGTTTTCCTCCATCCAAAGGTTATGCAGACACTATATGCACCACCTATGGAATTCCACGTCCTATGTTGCCATTATTATATCCTGCAAATTTTACATTTATCATATTATGAAGAACACTTAGAATTTAGTAATCAAAGAATTTACAACCAAAAAATATTTTATTGTTTTGTTTTTGTAGGGGGACTACCATGGTTTCCAGTCAGATGCGTGAGAATTGCAAAACTGAAAAATAATCAACAAGTCCTCTACCAAGTTGCACCCAAATTGTGATTTCTTTTCAAGTTTGTAAAACAGTGAATTTTGAAGTCTTCCATCAGCAGTAACTGGAGTGTATGCACTTTTGACCTGCCACCATTTTAGTGATTCCCTCCCACTGGAATGAGTGTCTGATCAGAGGTACATTATGTGTTCTGTGGGCATCTGTGGCTTTAAAGGTTAACAAAAAAAAATATATATATATATATATATTAATTACACCTAAGTGTCTGCTGCTTTGTTAACATAAAACTGAATTATATATTTTTGTCTGTGAATTGTCACTGTGTAAACTGGTGTTATGCAATGCTGAGTTTCTATGTTTTCAATGTTTAAACTGAAATGTGTAAATTCACCTATGTGCATGAGGCTATGCACATATTACTATTGACTGTGAATGTTTTTTATGTCTTGTTGCATTTTTTGACTTGTGTTTGTAAATAAAATGTTTCAAACAAAAAAACAAAAATGCCATTTATCACTGTGAACAATTTTTACCAAAACATTGAAATAGTCAATTTCTAACAACAGAAGACTATTTACAAAGCTTTTGCACAATTTTTTTTGTAAAACAAAAAACAAACTGCTAATGTTACAGAACTAACGGTGGTAAATACTTTGTGAATATGAATGTGGTAAATGTTATCACTCCACCAATATAACACAATCTTTACACTAAATATTAACAGGCCTAAAATGTAATTAAGACACCTCCATGATATTTGAATCATGCAATTTAAACTAGAGACACAACTGCAGCAATGTTAAGAGTGGATGGCACACTTACACATACTGTATATTCACTTCTAAAGAAAGGTTACATTCCTAAAACATGACACAATGGCAGAAATATAGCACCTTGAGCAAATTGGCTTGTTAAATCCAGGATTCATGCAATGTTATGTGATTCTTACAAGCATCCAATATCACAGACAATTTTCAAAGTTGTCTAGCTTCACAGGAGTTGAAGGCATCTTTGGTTCTTAGGGTTGAACAGCTTTACCAAGTGCCCCAGGAACCAGACCCCAAATCTATGCCTTCAGTTAAAATAACAGGACTCACATTTGCATATGGTACTAACTACAGATATTTAAATCACAAACTATTTTGAAGAATATATATATATACTATTCAGCATATATATATATATATATATATATATATATATATATATATATATATATATATATATATATATATATATATATATACTTTTTACATTTTAACCTTATAGGATTGAACTGTTTATTTAGTGGCAGTAATGAGAAAACAGAAGCAGATAAGTTTGGTTGAAGCCAGATGTCAGAGGGCAAAAATCAGTAAAAGCACCAAACTGTGTTTCTGACAGTGGTGGAGTGTTAAGCAATGAAAATACATTGGCAGCATTGAATGTTAGTACTGCATTATCTGAATGTTGATGCTTCCAGGATCTTCCAGGATTGAGCATGGTAAGTGCACATTTATATACGTTTCATTTGTTTTTTAATTGTGTCGCTGTGTTCATACTGCTAAACCTCAATGTGAACAACTGCTGGACTCAGTCCTTTTGCACATAGGAAACAAACTATACAAGGTAACCTGATTAGGAAGTAAACATTTTGCGGTTTAGTTTATATTCTGAGGAAACAAGTAGAGAAAAAATAAATAAATAAATGTCTCGGGGAACTGCATTCGGGTTACCAGAAATCCTAGGAAAATTGAGATTGTCACGGTTTTCAGAATAATTTTTTTGTCCTGGTCGGAAACAGTCCAATTGTTCATTGTCCCTGTTTTGCTATTGTATTTTTATTTTTTCAAGTACAAACCTGTATCAGCGTGCTCAGCAAGTTAATAGCAGAGTAATGTATTGGGTTGTGTGTTAGCGACATTCAAAAATAAAATAAACAGTCTTATGGATTATTTGTTTAATCCCATATTTTTAAATTGTAATAGCTGATCTATTTTTTAAATCTGGCTAATTGAACTGTGCTTCGGCAAAAATAAGTTCTGCAGTGCATTGTACTTAACTGCACGGTAAAAATCATCAACAGCTAATCAGCGTGCAGCATCCAAACATTCAGTTTTATAAATAAAGATTATAGCTAAAGATTTGTAGCTCTGACTGTGCGGGTACCCCATGAATGTAACTTCACAGATTATAACTTCACATAAATCCATTTCTCCTGTATATCCATTTAAAAATCAAACAATTCGTAAATTCGTGTTAATGAAAAGTAAACTAGAACCGTTCTTTAAAACTCCAATCTTAACATAACTTTGCTCACAGAAACAGGCCCACCCATCGCATTAAAACAAAGAAAGCTAAGCCTATAGTTCTTCTTAATATTATAGGGATTTTTTTTATGTGCTTATTTTTCAGTAAGCTATTACTCTTTATTGTGTGGTCTGCCAAGATAAAAAGAAAAAAAAATCAGATGGTCTGCGAACAAAAAAGAACAAGTTTTTTTAGTCAGATATCATGTTTTGAAATTAAAATATATGTTTGCTATGACGTGTTTCTTTCAAACCTACACATTTGAGACTTATACAGTGAATAGATGTGCATGGTGGACATATTGTATGGAACTATTTTTTTTCAATTACACTTTAGATGGAGTGGTAAAACTGCTAAAGGGATATTACCCAGGGTGTGATAATAGTAAAATGATATCAAGAGCTTGTCTCCATTGATTCCATTTGTACTTTGGTCAGGACATTTAAATCTGGTGAAAGTTTAACTGTACATGCAATGTCTATGTATAATTAATGGGAAAAGAAACCATTTTGAATACAAAAGAAATACAGATTACAGTGCAACTGGATGCGCTTAATATGGATTTATAGCTGCACTGTATATATCAATGTATCAAATTGACCTAAAAAATACTTTAGTTGTTGAAATGCAGCTACATATAATTAAGATGTAAAAATGTATAAGATTAACCCTACCTTCCAAGTAACTATTAATTACATTTACATTCCACAATTCTACATATTCATGCTGCATATCCTCCACCCTAATCCAGTAAGTCTTCAGAATGTCTCTCTATAACTTACTCTGACACTGTAACTATGGCAATAAGCAGAGATGATGGCAGTCTAGTGAGGTGCTGAATTTTCAATAGCCTCTTGTCATATTTTCAGTTTGTGCAATTGCCCAGTATTTTTTAACTGTCTTATGACCTTTATGTCTATACTGTAAAATACTGTATAGTGACCTTTTACTCCTAAATGATTCCATCCATGGCTTTTAATACTAGGATGTTAAATAAAAAAATATATGGGGCTTAGTATGGCCAAGTTTTGTAACATTTTCTGTTCATAAACAACTGAGCACTTTAAAATACAGTATATATATATATGACCCATTATAGTGAGACTTAATACTTATTCAAGCCCTTAGAAAACAAATGGTCTTATAAAAGATACCTAAATGCCAAAGTGACGGTTAGTGTTTCTACAGTGGATCAAAGCCTATTAAAGGGTAAGCTAATAGAAGGACAACAGTGACTAATAGTAACACCTGCTGAAAAGCAGAAGAGAGGCACAGTGAGTTCACTGTCAGTCGATTTCTGCTTCTGCTTCAGCAGCATTATTATTCCAAGTTTCAGCTTGTTATCAGAAAAAGACAAGCAGCTGTTAGACTTTAAGCTGCAATGTTTTCTGATTAAAGCAATTCAAGATGTAATTTAAAGATGTAGTTCCTCCTTACTGCTTCTAACTGTGATGTACTTCTCCCATGCTGTCACCTCACTCGCTCTTTCCATAGCTTTTGATAGATTATCTGTGCATTTTCCAAACTTGATTCCAAATTAATTATCTTTTTCTGACAATCTATCAATTGTTGTCTTTGCGTGGTGTTTTCCTTACTCATTTCCAATTGCTGTGTAGCAGACAATTGCCTTTCAACCAAAGTAATACTTGTAAATGTTTCTGCTTAACTTGCTCTCTCAAACCTTTATTCTCAACTGACAATTACTTACAGTTTTCCTCTGTAAAATCATATCGCGTTTGTAACTCCTCGACAGTCTATCACATCACTGGCACACAATTAGCTTAACTTTATTTTATTTTTTCTCATTTCGGTCTATGCATTGCTGCCCTATTGTGATAACAGGTTAATCTGTTTAGACAGTTCTTTACTTCTTGGCAAATAACAATTTTCAAAAAAATCCGGCCAACTTCTCAGAATTAATTGGAGCCATGTACCAATAAATTTAAGATTTTATATTTGTCCAACATTGGACCATGATCCATCCTCTTTTTTCTCGACCCCCTCCTTTAGTTAGTTAAGTTAGGTGAATCAAGATCCTGGTTATAATATAATACAAAAAATACTACTGTTATATGTGCATGCAAACACTATTTCTTATATGTGTATATATGAGAGATGTTTTTAATATGTGACATCATCTCTAATTATATTTTGCTAAATTAAAAGTTTCTCCTAGCCTCATATTGTGTTTCAATATGTTTTCAATTTTGACTCCATATGCAAATGACTAACAAAGTATTTGACAAAAGATTGCCTCATACAATGGTCAGTTAAATTAGTTTCATTAAGTTTAAGTGGTAATAATAGTCTTCTATTTACCAGGCTCTGACCTTTATCTGATTCTAAGAATTGCCTGCACAAGCAGATTCACACACACCCTTGTTTTTTCAAGGCTAATGTCTTTGATTAATGTAAAACACTATTGTAAGCACTTTTTCAAATATATGGCCTACTATGGTCTTTTATGCTATCATTTTTGCGTGTAGTTCCAAGAGATATTTCTTATCTGTATTAGACCATTAATTCTATAAACCTTAAATTCCAAACCCATAAGCTTGCAGCCTGACGTTATGGATAATCAAAGATTACCAGGATTAATTACCTTCTCTTTTGCTCTACTGGGGTGGAAGGCAAAGGAGGCACCCTGTTTATTTTATAGCTCTTACATCTTAATAAGAGAGAGAGAGGCCACATTCCCAATGCTAGCAGAAGTTTCTATCAAAGAACTACTTTTACACAGACTCTAGTCAACCATACTAATTCCACTGACATTGACCTTCAAAAAAACCTTTTTTTAAATGATAATAAAGAGAATCAACCTTAAAATACATGACAGTATATTATTAGAAACTAACACAAGGAATATAGCATAATACCTTTATATTCTGTAATTTGATAGATATTATAATGTCTAAAGGACATTTTATTTAGTTGGAGAAAGAAACTGAACTAATCCTTAAATTGATTAAATGCTCGCTCTGACTTCCACAGTCCTCTGGCACTACAGTAAAGCCATGAACAAGCAATAACACTCGCCAATTTAAATATTATGTTTCTTATTAGACCAAAATACTTAAAACATATTATTAATCCTATGAAATCAAATAGATCTTTTTAGTTTCAAATATCGTTCTGTCTAAAAAAGGGTTAATCATTTATTTTTACTAATTTGCAATACCTGACCTTTCTGTCTAATTTCTATTTCCTTGACCATTATAACCTTTAGACAGTGTCAGTTAATACTGAACTTCTTTCATCTTCAACCATATTCAAATATTATTTGTATAACAGTTTAACTATACATGGCATTATAAGATGTACTTTTAATTAATTTACTTCATTTTAACAGTTGCTCCTAGAATTTGTAATATTATTTCATTTCATTGGTAATTCTTTCTAAGATTTGAATGGATGGTCCAGTTATTTATATCTAAATACAGGCCAGTATTAATAAATTAAACTTCTATTGTACTATAATGACTGAACCCTGTCCTCTGTTCACACAAAATCCAACCAAAACAGGTTTTTCTTAAGACCTCGGCTGTTGCCAATTTAGTGTTAATTAATATGTTTCAAAAAGTCCCTCTCTATGCTGCTTTCTCCCACATATATCTAGAAAATAATACTCCCCTTTGAATCTTGCGCTTGGAAACATAAATCTATAGGTAGGAATAGTGTCTAATTTTTCAGCCAAAATTGTAACAAATCCAGAGTTCTTTAAACTCCCTCTCCTAACTTCAAAGCTACCTAACCATGTTCATTAAGGCCTTTTAAATCAATTTTTACTTATTTATCTAACCAATACTAAATCACAAACTTTCATCTTAATGTTTTAATGAAACAACGGGTGAACTGACCTTTTTCATGGAGCTCTCTCTCTCTTTATCCTTTTTCAGTTTTTTTTTCTTTAAAAGACCCCTAACCCTTTATTTTTCATATCAGAAAGTCTATATTATTCAAAACACATATCATTTCATCAATACATTTCATATTTGAAATCGTCTAGTACATGTATGCTTATCAGGACATTTCCAGCAGGATTCAAATTCTGTGCCAGGTTCAGCTCTAGTTGGTTCAGCAAACACCACAACAGGTCCCTTGATCCAACACTTTGCATCACAAGTGTGGGTTGCCATGGTCTTGACTTCATACCTACAAGATACTTGGACACGTTTAGCTGGGATACCTTCTTCACATTCCAACTTGCCTAAATGTGCCCATTTCATTAAGTGACCGCCTTAACAGTTCATGCATTCAATCCTTTTAACATCCTGTGGGTCTCTATTCAGATTAGAGAAAATCCTTCAGAATCATTACATTCAAACAAGATCCGACAGTGTCTAGCTAAATGTCTAAAAGCTGGACAAGGTTTGGGCCCAATCACTGGTGATTTACCTCTGCACCTATTACATGCACACATGACAAGAGGATTACTTTTCATTTCACGAGTCAGGGTTAGCTCTGCACCTTTTACAATAGTTCTGGATCTGTACATATTGTTGTTCATATTTTCAGGCACCCAGTTGCTGTTTTGCTTTACATCATCAGTTGGCAGACTTAACACAACTGAATCTGAATCAATTGATAAACCATGAACCCCTTAGCTACTGAAATCCTCCACACAAAGGGGTCCAATGTTTTATTGCACAGAATAACTGGTTCAGGGTCAGCTGCGACAAAGTGATTGTGAAGCGTTCTGTCTATACATTTGATTATCAAAAATAAATATTTCAATGAAAGATACGGCCCCAAAGTCGACCCCCCCCCCCCCCTTCTCACATGCATCTTTTAAATGGATTAAACACGCGGGTTCGTTTCAACAGATTCAGGATTTGTGACTGTGTTTGACCACAGTTCAGTCATAAAAATAATTATATAACGATTTTAAAGCAAACTATATTCATGTGACTTGTAAAGGTGATGTTTTATGCATTACATCATTTCGATTGTGTTGGTTTAAAAAGCATAGTGCAGTTTTTTTGCTGCAACAGTTCTTAAAATAATGTTTTCTTAGTTTACAGTATGTGTCTGTATACTGTACTATGTGTACATCTAAATATAATCCTTTCCACTGTAATTACTGTTTTTTAAGTAACATGTGTTAGTAAAACTGTTCTTGTTAAACATCAGTAACAAGAACAGTTCAGTAAATTCAGTTCAGTGAATTCCTAAAGCATCATGGCTGCTTTAGGAATTTTTTTTTGTATCCCTTGCTGAGTTTTTCATGTTAACAGCTGCCCCAAGTGGTGGGGATGTGTCATTTCAGGGTAAAATATGGGCAAACTGGCATGTCATCCATATTGATTGGCTCATGGCGGTCATGTTTGTTGATGTAGGAACTTTTCCTACATTTTTCCATGTTTTTAGAGGACAGTACAAAGATAACGTATAACCAAGATTCACATCAATCGGCCAAAGGGCTCATGAGGAGTTGTTGTTTAAGCATTTTACGCAAAATCCAACATAGCTGCCACACCATGTGACCGATCCATTTTTCCTTAAGTAGGATCAATCGTGGACATGAGCGCACTATGTACAAAATTTTTTCACAGCTGTGCTCCATTCATGAGAACAAGACTTTTGAAAATTGCACAAAAAATGTCATTAAATCTAAGATGGCTGCCACACCATGTGACCAAAGGCCGTCTGTCACAAAGACGGCCAGAGTGGGTGACGTCAGACCAGAGCCAGGAAATAAATAAACAAAACGAGAGGTGGAGCTTGGTGGAGCTGAGCAAATGCTTTCGCTCAGCGTTTAATAAACAAAATAAAAGAACACAAAAACAGGACACGGCACTTGCGGCCAAAATAAACAGGTAAACAAAAAAACGAACAGACAAACACGGTGAGTGAAATGGTTGTTGTTATTATTATTATTATTATTATTATTATTATTATCCTCCTTCTCCACACCCGATCTCCACTCACCGAACATCCAACCCTGAGTGAGTGAAAACATGCTGCTTTTATGCAGTTGTACCGAGACTCGATTGCTAGTCAATCATTCAATTGGAATCTCGGTACAACTGCACGTGAATTAATTAAAGTGCAATTCCCCGTGCTCACATATTATTACTTTTTACTTGCACGTGATGTGATGTGCCATCCTCGTGCCTAAATACAAATATACAATTTAAATCAAACGTGAAACACAGACCCGTTTATATCCCGTGTACCGATGACTATACACCAACATTTACACACAACATGTAACATACAATACACACAGGGGCGGGCACTTTGCCACACCGTCATATTGACCATGGCACAACATCTCATAGTCCTCTACGTCCGTGTCGTATTTTGTGTGTTTTGGTGCAGTCGATAAGAAGTTATAGGCAGTTTTATAGCCAGTTGCGTATGTTGATGATGTCATGCATCACGTTTGACCTTTAGGAGAGGTCAGAGGTCACAGGCGATGACATTTTTTCATAGACTGCATATGACTTCCTATATATCTTCAATAATAACTATGGCCCTATTGGCATTTCCTAAGGAGTTAACATTTTAATGTAAATTTCAAGATGGCCGCCGCGCCGTGTGAGCAATGTGTTTCAATCTTCAGCAGTTATTACTTTCCAATGGTCTGTACAATTGTGTTGACATTGAAGAGCATAAGTGCAATGGTATTCTTGTTATGGGTTGCAAAAGTTTTTTTACAATTATCAATATGGCCGCCAAACCATGTGACCAAAATGTGGCATTTTCATATCAGCAGTAATTCACGTGGGATGGAGCAGTAAGAGGCTTTAGAAGAAAAACATTCTTGCCGTCCAACCATTTATCAGTTAAATTCTCAGATGATACTGGAAAGCCAGAGGAAGCTCTTGATCTCGGGGGACCCAGAAGGGAATTTCTACATCTTCTGATGCATTACCTTGAGTGATCCCCTCTTTTTGAAGGTTCATCAACCTCCAAAACGATAGCTCTCAATTCTTCCGGTATGCGGTATCTTCAGATGCTTCTCAGTATAAAGCGTATATAATTGTCATTTCCTGACAGTAAAGCATTTTCATTAAGTTCCATTCTAGTTAACATCAGCTCTAGTTAATTTCTAGGCAATATTAGTTTCTTTCTAGTTCATATCCGCTCATGTCATGAAGGAAATGGTTAATATACTGTACATTAAATGTATAAAAACTATATTTAGGATAACTGTTCATTGCAAATGTCCTTCTAGAGTCACCAATTATATTGGCATTATCTATTTATATACCCCCTTCCCTTATAGCGCTCAGAGAAGACTGGTACTATGAAGCAGGTCGAATGATTGCAGTGTCCTTGGTTCATGGTGGTCCTGCCCTGGATTTTTCTCTCAGGTTACTTTTGACTCCTTAGTCTATGGACCTGAATCTGTGGCACCAAAACTAGAGGATGTAGCAGTGAAGTGGCTCACAAAATCCAACAGGTATAAATTTGTGGATCCTGCAAAACTTATCCTCTACTTTTGATCCAATCTGTCCTTTTTAACCTGCTTGCATATTTTTATATTCTCTATTATATTAATTTATTAAATCTATTCTTTTTTATGTTCACTGTTGTTTAGAGTTAAGCTTGTTATAGTGATGTTAAGATTGCTACATTGTAATGTTGTTATTAAAATAGATTATATTGTTTAACGCTGGGAATCGCCTTGCATAAATAAGTCTGCTAAATCTCTGCAATAATAAGTGGTCGTGTATGTATTTCTGTTTTTCTTTTTTGTTAATAGTGCCGATTTGCAATTAACATTTCATATGGAGTGTCAGAAATAGCAGGGGGGGTCTGGGGATACGCTAAGACTGAAGACTGACAAGATGTGAAACTTGAAAATATTATTTAGTTTTCAGTAAAATTAAAGTCAAAGATTATCCTTTCTATTACATGTATATCCCTGCTTAAACATATTCTGTAAGCTTTTGATTAAAATACATAAACAATATTTTGTGTATTATAATTACGGACGTACCTAAAAATGCAACTAACTGTAATGTTTCACCTAGATTGCAAATGCAGCTACTGTTGAAGAACTGAGGACAGCAATAAAGAATAGTGATGATTATCTGTCCTTTGCTGGTTGTTTGGGACCAGTCCAGTCAGTGAATGACAAGGAAGTTCTTGTGAAAGATATGCTGCACTACCATGTTGTGAATCGTGTGAGAGGACCATTTGAAAGGTACTGTAGATACAGTTGCCACTATAATAATCAGTCATATCTTGTAATCCTAAAATAGCAAATTAAAATTAAACAGACATTTTGGCATTCTCTCACAGGGTTAATTAAGCAATTTCTGGTCCATAGAATGAAATCTCTCACATATTCACACCAATGTATGATGGATATGCAGTGATTTGTGTTTAAGTATGAATTAAGACTTCATTTAAGTAACAAATACCTCAATTGTGGTTCGATTGACTATGTAGGACTGTAATCTCTGGCAGAACAATGAAATTACAGTACTAATGTCTTAAAGTGTAATCAACTACTAAGGTTAATCCAATATTTGGAGTTAGTAGTAATATTACTATAGCTTATGTCAAAAGTCTGATTTATGATCCTTTTGACCTTATATGTGTGAATATATGAATATAGAATGAGGTGGCGTGGATTTTATATAAGAGTATGGAATATATATATATATATATATATATATATATATATATATATATATATATATATATATATATATATATATATATATATATATACAGTACTGTGCAAAAGTTTTAGGCAGGTGTGAAAAATGCTGTAAAGTAAGAATGCTTTCAAAATAGACATGTTAATAGATTATATTTATCAATTAACTAAATGCAAAGTGAGTGAACAGAAGAAAAATCTAATCAAATCCATATTGGGTGTGACAACCCTTTGCCTTCAAAACAGCATCAATTCTTCTAGGTACACTTGCACAAAGTCAGGGATTTTGTAGGCATATAGTCAGGTGTATGATTAAACAATTATACCAAACAGGTGCTAATGATCATCAATTCAATATGTAGGTTGAAACACAATCATTAACTGAAACAGAAACAGCTGTGTAGGAGGAATAAAACTGGGTGAGGAACAGCCAAACTCAGCTAACAAGGTGAGGTTGCTGAAGACAGTTTACTGTCAAAAGTCATACACCATGGCAAGACTGAGCACAGCAACAAGACACAAGGTAGTTATACTGCATCAGCAAGGTCTCTCCCAGGCAGAAATTTCAAGGCAGACAGGGGTTTCCAGATGTGCTGTCCAAGCTCTTTTGAAGAAGCACAAAGAAACGGGCAACATTGAGGACCGTAGAGCGCGGTGGTCGGCCAAGGAAACTTACTGCAGCAGATGAAAGACACATCATGCTTACTTCCCGCGCAATCGGAAGATGTCCAGCAGTGCCATCAGCTCACAACTGGCAGAAAACAGTGGGACTCTGGTACACCCATCTACTGTCCGGAGAAGTCTGGTCAGAAGTGGCCTTCATGGAAGACTTGCGGCCAAAAGCCATACCTCCGACGTGGAAACAAGGCCAAGCGACTCAACTATGCATGAAAACACAGGAACTGGGGTGCAGAAAAATGGCAGCAGGTGCTCTGGACTGATGAGTCAAAATTTGAAATATTTGGCTGTAGCAGAAGGCAGTTTGTTAAGCGAAGGGCTGGAGAGCGTACATGAATGAGTGTCTGCAGGCAACAGTGAAGCATGGTGGAGGTTCCTTGCAAGTTTGGGGCTGCATTTCTGCAAATGGAGTTGGGGATTTGGTCAGAATTAATGGTCTCCTCAATGCTGAGAAGTACAGGCAGATACTTATCCATCATGCAATACCATCAGGGAGGCATCTGATTGGCCCTAAATTTATTCTGCAGCATGACAACGACCCCAAACATACAGCAAAGTCATTAAGAACTATCTTCAGTGTAAAGAAGAACAAGGAGTCCTGGAAGTGATGGTATGGCCCCACAGAGCCCTGATCTCAACATCATCGAGTCTGTCTGGGATTACATGAAGAGAGAGAAGCAACTGAGGCTGCCTAAATCCACAGAAGAACTGTGGTTAGTTCTCCAAGATGTTTGGGCCAACCTACCTGCCGAGTTCCTTCAAAAACTGTGTGCAAGTGTGCGTAGAAGAATTGATGCTTGATGCTGTTTTGAAGGCAAAGGGTGGTCACACCAAATATGGATTTGATTTAGATTTCTGTTCACTCACTTTGCATTTAAATATAATCTATTAACATGTCTATTTTTGAAAGCATTCTTACTTTACAGCATTTTTTCACACCTGCCTAAAACTTTTGCACAGTACTGTATATATATATATATATATATATATATATATATATCCATACTCTTATATAAAAAAATAATTACTGTTGGTAGGATTCAAACCCATGCTGACAATTGAGTCAAATCTTAAGTCCATCGCCTTAACCACTCAGCCACAGCAGTTTTTCTTAAAACGTTAATAAATAAAAATAAGAATTAAGCTTACCGGGGTTCAGAGAATCATGGTGGTTAAGCGTTTGAGCAAAAGGTTGAAATGATCGAGACTACGAAAGTTTTTTTTTTTTTTTAAAGGGCAAGTCTGGGCATGTTTTCAGACCTCATAAAAGGAGGAAAATATTTGTGCAGTTTATTAGAGTGTTACACAAGATGTCTCATGCCGGCGTTAGTTTCTGCTCTGAGTAAGTGGATCTTGATGATCGGCAAATGTCTGAACTTATAAAAGCCTTTAAAACTTATAAAAGCCAAAAAAATGCACATTAGCCCTTCCTCAGACTGCAAAAAATAGTTCAAGAGAGTCCAAGCAAGGGGACTTTAAGCATCTGTCCCAAGCATCCTCTGTGCACTGTACATACTCCTCTGTGGACTGAACTGAAAATAGACCCAAATGAGAGAGGGTTGGATGTTTAGGGTAACTCAGAAAACGCCCCTAGGGGCGGTGCCCCTTGGACCCCCATTCATGGATCTCTGCTAGGCCGTCTCAAAAGATCCCCCATGGGGCCAGAGGTGTCCTCACCTCTCATAGGCTGACACATGATCTTCAACTAATGGGAAAAGAAACCATTTTGAATACAAAAGAAATACAGATTACAGTGCAACTGGATGCGCTTAATATGGATTTATAGCTGCACTGTATATATCAATGTATCAAATTGACCTAAAAAATACTTTAGTTGTTGAAATGCAGCTACATATAATTAAGATGTAAAAATGTATAAGATTAACCCTACCTTCCAAGTAACTATTAATTACATTTTACATTCCACAATTCTACATATTCATGCTGCATATCCTCCACCCTAATCTAGTAAGTCTTCAGAATGTCTCTCTATAACTTACTCTGACACTGTAACTATGGCAATAAGCAGAGATGATGGCAGTCTAGTGAGGTGCTGAATTTTCAATAGCCTCTTGTCATATTTTCAGTTTGTGCAATTGCCCAGTATTTTTTAACTGTCTTATGACCTTTATGTCTATACTGTAAAATACTGTATAGTGACCCTTTACTCCTAAATGATTCCATCCATGGCTTTCAATACTAGGATGTTAAATAAAAAAATATATGGGGCTTAGTATGGCCAAGTTTTGTAACATTTTCTGTTCATAAACAACTGAGCACTTTGAAATACAGTATATATATGACCCATTATAGTTAGACTTAATACTTATTCAAGCCCTTAGAAAACAAATGGTCTTATAAAAGATACCTAAATGCCAAAGTGACGGTTAGTGTTTCTACAGTGGATCAAAGCCTATTAAAGGGTAAGCTAATAGAAGGACAACAGTGACTAATAGTAACACCTGCTGAAAAGCAGAAGAGAGGCACAGTGAGTTCACTGTCAGTCGATTTCTGCTTCTGCTTCAGCAGCATTATTATTATTATTATTTATTTATTAGCAGACGCCCTTATCCAGGGCGACTTACAGTTGTTACAAGATATCACATTATTTTTACATACAATTACCCATTTATACAGTTGGGTTTTTACTGGAGCAATCTAGGTAAAGTACCTTGCTCAAGGGTACAGCAGCAGTGTCCCCCAGCTGGGATTGAACCCACGACCCTCCGGTCAAGAGTCCAGAGCCCAGTATTTTGTCTAGAGAGTAGAGTTTCAATACGCCAAAGCATCACGCTTGCAGTGAGGGCAATGATTCACCTTGCTAATAGAGAATGACCATAACAGTGTGATGAATAGCAGTTTAATTCTGCTTTTTATGCATGTCAGGCTGTGCGTGGTGAAGTGCAGAAAGGGAATGTCCACACAAAGTTCAGTAAAAAACGTGCTTTAATATTTTTTAAAAAGCCGTCGGTCAAAATAATAAAGACACCCCTGCTACCAACAATGGTATCAGGGGGAAAGAAAAAGACAACAGTCTCCAAACAAAAAAAAAAACACAATAATTAAGCGGTGCCACATTGGTTCCTCCGTGCACGAAAACTGCTCAATACAGGTTGTGGTGTGGTGCTGTGCTGGATTGTATAGTGCTGTGCTGTGCTGTGCAGTGGATAGTGTCCTGGGTCCTCCTGCTGGCTGTATAGCTGCAGCTCCCGTGTCAATCCTGTGCAATGAAACAAAACAAACACAGCGCTCCGGCGCGTCATCAGTCAGCAACGTAAGGTCAATGCTCACACAGCTCCACCCCGTAATCAGCCCGCCGCCACGCCTTATCCAATCACTGCACGGCCCCCAGCTGATCAGAATGGTTCCCTTTCAAGTAGGGAATATTAACCATTACAAAATGGGTGTTCCCATTTAAGACGCCCAAACCTGAAAACTCTCTGACTCTTGTCAGAGCAGTGTGACGCAGCTGCTTCTCCGCCCCCACGAGCATAAAGTCACTACTCACCCTGACAGTATCGCCATTTTCCTTTTCAGCCTAACCTGATTCACGTCAGAGAGTTGATAAGTAAATCCTCGATTAATTTCTCACTCCTTCTTAGCAATTGCTTTAAAAAAGTGCAGGATTATTACATAATCGCTATAATAGTTATTTTATTATTTCTATCGTGTTTTTCTGTGTTTTCAGCTAGCGCTAGTTAAGTCCCACTGCGGCCTTGTGTGCTGTGGGAAGCCTGCGGCTCTGCTGCTGTCCCTCTATCACTCCTGCTGCCCCTCCGATCCACCTGGATTTTCTGTTCGAATTACAGTCTACTTGGGCTCATCCAGCTACGGCTGGGGCGGTTTTCCCGTTCTGTAGACTCTAGTGGCTCAGGAGGTAACAGCTCTGCTGCAAAAGCGGCCCATTTGCACAGTAGACCCCCCCAGCTAGAACGGGGGGTTCTACTCCAGGTATTTTCTGTTGCCAAACCGCTCCTCGATCTCAGAAAGGTGAACCTGTATCTGAGTAGGAGACGGTTAAAGATGCTGACTTCGCAACGGCTGTTGCAGTCCATCAGGCTAGGCGACTGGTCCACCACGGTGGACCTGAAGGACGCCTGTTTCCACATCCCAAGTAAAACCAGCACACAGGAAATACCTGAGGTTCACCTTTCAGGGTACAGTGTATCAGTTCTGTGTTCTACCATTCGGCTTCTCTCTTGCCCCACGTTTTTTTTACAAAATGCATGGAGGCTATACTAGCCCTGTTGAGACTCAGAGGCATCAGAGTCCTCGACTATCTGAACAACTAGCTCATTTTTGCAGAATCTCCAGCAAGGGCACACTAACACACAGAGATCGTCACTAACCATCTACATTGGTTGGGCTTGAAGGTAAACCATGCAAAGAGCTAGCCAGCACCCACCCAGATAGTGACCTATCTGGGGGTGTGCCTGGATTCAGGATTCATGTTGGCTACTCTGACGGACAACAGAGTTCTGAGAGTAACTGTCTGCTTAGAGCTGTTTCAGCTCGGCAGGGCCCTACCAGTAGTGATCTTCCAGAGGCTTCTGGGCTTGATGGCAGCAAACACCCTCCCACTGGGTTTTTTGCATATGCGCCCCCTGCAGGTTTGGTTCAATCGCATGGCTTGACAGCCAGTTCTGAACCGCAGTCTCCTATTGACAGTGTCCCGACACTGTCTACAGGCACTCTCTTGGTGGAGACAGCCGGCCCATCTACGCCTAGGTGTAGCGCTGGGCATCATCACCAGGAGAGAGGTCATCACCACAGATGCATCCAACTCAGGCTGGAATGGCAGGGGTGCACAAGAGGTGTGGGAGCCCCCGTGGGAGGGTCGCCACATCAATATTTTAGAACTGCAGGCAGTGTACCTGTCCTTTTTGGAGCAGGTTCGGGGGAGAGACGTGCTCGGCCGTACGGACAACACTTTGTTTTATAAGAATATTTTATATGAATACAAACGTGTGAAGGTGAAAGTGTACATTGTACATAACGTGTGGGGGGAGTCTGACAACATGACAAATACGTTTAGACAAAATCCATGTGAATGATCTTGATCACATTCCTAGTGGATCTGTGTGTCCTTGTACATCTGTTCTTCGTTCTTGTGTGGCTTAGACACAGGTGTTAAAAGCCAAGGATGCATTGCAAATCTGCAATCACCTAAGAAAACTTTATTGTAGTATCTAATACACTGAGTGTACAAAACATTAGGAACACCTGCTCTTTCCATGAATTAGACTGACGAGGTGAATCCAGGTGAAAGCTATGATCCCTTATTGATGTAACCTGTTAAATCCACTTCAATCAGTGTAGATGAAGGGGAGACAGGTTAAAGAAGGATTTTTAAGCCTTGACACAATTGAGACATGGATTGTGTATGTGTGCCATTCAGAGGGTAAATGGGCAAGACAAAAGATTTAAGTGCCTTTGAACGGGGTATGGTAGTAGGTGCCAGGTGCGCCAGTTTGAGTGTGTCAAGAACTGCAATGCTGCTGGGTTTTTCATGCTCAACAGTTTCCCGTGTGTATCAAGGATGGTCCACCACCCAAAGGACATCCAGCCAACGGCAGGCCAGTGGTCGAAAACAGCTCATTGATGAAAGAGGCCAAAGGAGGCTGACACGAATTGTGCAGAGCAACAGACGGGCTACAGTTAGTCAATTGACAGTCCAGTACAACATTGGTGCCGAAAGACCCATAAAAGAATGCACAACTCGTCGTACCTTGACAAGAATGGGGTATGGCAGCCAATGACCTAACAGAGTTCCACTTCTTTCAGCAAAACACAAGAAACTGTGGTTGCAGTGGGCTAAGGAACGAAAACACTGGAGGATTGGAAAAACATTGTCTGGTCTGATGAATCCCGGTTCCTGCTGTTTCACACTGATGGGAGGACTAGGGTATGGAGAAAACCACATGCCGCGTGTCAACATTGCAGGCTGGTGGTGGTGGTGTGATGGTGTGGGGTGTGTTTTCATGGCACACATTGGGCCACTTGATAAAAATGGAGCAACGTTTGGGCTTCCGAGTGGCGCATCCAGTAAAAGCACTCACTAGAGTGCAGGATGCGCTCTATAGCCTGGACGTCGCCGGTTGGAGTCCAGGCTATTCCACAGCCGACCGTGGACGGAAGTTCCCAGGGGCGGCTCAATTGGCCGGCGTCGTCCGGGGAGGGAGGGTTAGGTCGGCTAGGGTGTCCTCGGCTCACCGCGCACCAGCGACCCCTGTAGTCTGGCGAGGCCTCGCGGGCTTGCCTGTAAGCTCCCAGAGCTGCGTTGTCCTCGAAACTGTAGCTCTGGGGCGGCTGCACGGTGAGTCTGCAGAGTGTAAAGAAGCGGGCGGCTGACGGCACACGCTTCGGAGGACAGCATGTGTTCATCTTCGCCCCTCCCGCCACAGGATATCCTCGGTTTTTACTGATTTATACTCAATTTTGTCTACTATTCAATATTTTCCCGGTACTATTTTCTAGGAAATACACAACATTTTGATTAAAATGCTGTTTTATTTTGACTCCGACATTGTAATAAGCAGCCTGTGACAGGATGGCTAAGTGGTGACGTCAGGCCAGCACCAGGAACAAAAACAAAGACCAGGTACTGCGGTGTAAAAAAGGACACGGCGTGCACCATTTATTTAAATAATACAAAAATAAAATAAAAAAGTTCAAACAGAAAACACTGCTCACAGAGCAAAATAAATATTTTAAATAAAACAAATCACGAACACAAAATAATCAGCCAATACAGGTCAGGCTGGGCAAATGCCTTCACTGATCCTGTATATTTTTTCTATTGTAGTTAGTTGCTCGCTTGCTCGCTCACACTCGTTCCTCCTCTGAACACCCACCCTGGGTGCAGAGAGCTGCAGGCTTTTATATTGTGGCCGAGGGGTTTAACTGGCTAGTAATTATTCTATTACCCCTCGGCCACAATCTGCACGAGTTTATTAAATTATTCCCAGCTGAGGACGAGCACCAATCACGTTTTAAAATAAACAAAACAATAACAAAACACACAGCTACGCCGTCAATTTACAAACATAAATCATAAAACAAATACAAAATAACACAAATGAGACACAGAGGCGGCGGGGGAGACCCCGTTCTAAAAATAAATGTACAGGGATTTCTACCGCCCTGCTACACAGCCCTACACTGTATCCTAGGATACAGCAGACGTTTATACGTCAAAGGATCAAATAACGTTCAAACGTGGTTGTCTGTCGCATCACAAACATATTTGGCCAATCAAAGTCTGATTATGGTGGCAATTGCTGGCCGTAGTAACTACTAGCTTGATCAAAAACTAAATTGAAATACTTACACGAAAATATAATATTTTTAGTGGATGAGGAATGGGGAGAAAACGTAAATTAGTTTATGAATATTCAAAAGAAAACGAATGTTGCAAAATAGCAGATGAGGCAGAAGATGCATAGCGCTGCAAATACTGCTGCATTGAGGTACATGTTCACGCTGACAATAAAACATACTGAAAATTAAGCAACACATTAAACTATGACAATAAAGTGAACTGGGAAGCAAACAAGCCATTTATGCTGCTTTTACATGCGCTTTAATAAAAGAGAGCGCAGAATGACTGTGTTAATGAGTTTGTCAGAGCGCTGTGCTTTGCTGGACAGTCACTGTTTACTACAGAGAGGTATGTAATGGTGACTTCGAGCGATAGTGCTGTCCATCAGCGAAAAACACTGCCTAATGGCAACAATCTTAACCGTAAATATTTGACAGAAAATGGTGATGCTTTAGTTGGTAAACTTATGGAACGCATTGATGGAAATGGCCAGTGTGATTTTTGACGCTCTTGGTCGCGCACCACCCAGTTCTGTCAATTTTCTTTTCTTTTTATGATTTCAAGGCAAATAAATGGCTTGTTTTGTGCTGATGTCATCTTCATACCTTCTGTAGATACTATTTCCGTCAGCTTCTGTTAGTCTCTGTTTCATACCTTCATAGTTTGCTTTTCTAAAATTGTAAACCTTAGCTTTAGTCATTACTTTGGGGTTTTAAAAAATACTTCAAATGAGACCATGTTGTGGTCTGAGTTTGCCAATGGCTCTCTGACCTCTGTTTTAGTTATTCTGTCTTCATTATTTGAAGACTAAATCAAGGCATGCCTCCCCTCTAGTCGGTGCCTTGATAAATTGAGTTAGGAAGCAATCATTTGTCATTTCCACCATTTCAATTTCGTCCGTCGTGCTCCCCATCGGGTTCTCCTATTTTATACAGGGGAAGTTGAAATCCCCCATTAGTATGGCTTCTCCTTTTCTACACGCATTTCGAATGTCATTGTATAACAGATTATTTTGCTCAGCGTCTGAATTTGGCGGTCTATAGCATGCTCCTATTATTATGCCCTTTGAATTTTTGTCCATTATTCTGACCCATAATGTGATATTTTGTAACAACTGTAAGTCGCCCTGGATGAGACAAAACATCAACAATAAAACTGCAAAAACCATAAAAGCAGTTATAAAACTGTAGTACATAAAAAAATGAAAAATGAAAAATGACAGATTAAAATGGAAACGATAGATCATGAAAATAGGTTTTCAATCTTGACTTAAAAATTGCAACGGTTAAGACCTCTCTTATAGAGCCAGGGAGAGCGTTCTACAGTGCAGGGGCCTTACAACTGAACACTCTACCACCTGTGTTTTTCTTAAAAGCCCTTGGGACAGTAAGCAGCCCCGCATCCTGGGATAGGAGAGGCTGCCCAGGAATATGAAGGACTAAAAGGACTAAAAGATCCCTTAAGTATGATGAGGCCAGACCATTCAGGGCTTTATAGGTTAAGAGTAGGACCTTAATAAATCCTAGACCACACCAGGAGCCACTGTAGGGCTGCTAGCAGAGGGGGAATATACTACATTTTTTCTGTTCTTTTTAAAACCCTGGGCGCAACATTTTGTACAAGCAGCAATCAGAATAAAACATAGCTCATGATACCTGAAAACATGGTGTTGCGATAATCCAGCCTAGGTTATAGAAAGGCATCAATCTCTCAGCATCCTGCAGTGAAAGAAAGTGTGAAAAAATGACATTTTAGTTACATTCCTAATATGCGGTTCAAATGAAAGATATGGGTCAAAAATTACACCCAAGGTCTTTTGTTTCTCATTCCAACTGAGTTATCAGTTACTTCATTTAACCCTTAATTGAACTATTCATCAGCTTAATTTGACCTTTTTAGTTGTTTCCAGCTTTTAAACAGTTGGAGATTTCAAGGTAACTATACAATTAACGTGAAATTGGCAACTTTTTAGGCGCTGAGAACAATTAAAAAGGCCTAATTAAGCACATTATTAGTTCAAGTAAGGATTTAATTAAGTAATTGAGTTGGAATGAAAACCAGGGTTGGGAAACCCTGGTTTAGTTGACTCTTTGATCCTAAAAGCATTACCTCTATCTGAATTTAACAATGAAGTTGTCTGACATCCATAGCTTAATATCAGCGAGGCAACTAGTCAGAATATTTGAAGATAAACTATCACCGGCTTTTAGAGAAACATATATTTGAGTATCATCAGCATAACAATGAAAATTGACTTCATGTCTGTACTAGTGGGCAATGAAAGAGTTAATCTGTGATAGCACTGTTTTAAGAAGTATTGATGACCTTCCTGTAGTTGTTCCGGTTCAGGGAAGAATAAACAGGTTGCTTACCTCATCGTGCATCTATGTGTGTTCTGTTTCTCCGCCGTCTACATGGTGTCACAATAAACTTGACCCCACCGCATGTAAGTACATAAATAAGTAGAATAAATCCGAAATAAGTAAAACAAAACTTAAAACAAAAGTTTGCTCTGCGTGAGATAGCGCAGAAAGCTTGCAGTCACACAGAGTGGCTGCTGCGTTACCTTGATGACACGAGAGCCTGACTTGTTGCCTGGCAATAAGCCAGAGAAAGAGAGAGAGAAAAGACGGTTTGATGAGAGACTGTTTAAATAAATAAAAATGCAGAGAAAATAAATAAAATACAAATCAAATAACCAACAAGACACCGTTTTACCGCTAACGTAAAAAATAAAAAAAATATTGAGTTTAACACTGTAATGGAGCCAATATTCCCCATAACTACACCAGGATGTTTTAACTTTGCAGATACAGGAGTGTGGCCGCAATGGATAAGACACTTTGAGAGGTTTCGCATTGCTTCAGGTCTTAATGAGAAAACTGAAGAGTACCAAGTGAACTTAATAGTGTACACAATGGGTGACAAGGCAGATGATATATTGTATGCTTTGCCTTTAACCACTTCAACACCATGACGTACACATGTAAGTCAAATGAAAATGCACTTACAGTACCATGCCATACCTGTGTACGTCAAGTTTCCCATTCTATTCTATGATCGGTTTCTCAGTCTAGCGTTTCAGGTTTCATTCTCTAAGGCAGTGCTAGTACTGTGGAATGTGCAATGAAAGTCGGGGAGGGTCAGGTGACATTCGTATCCAATTGCGTGTCATGTAGCGATTCCAATCTAGCTGTGGGCGTTTAGAAGACTGAGATATATTGTGGGAAGCCATTAAACTTTTACAAGTATATACAGTATATATATATATATATATATATATATATATATATATATATATATATATATATATATATATATATATATATATATATATATATATATATATATATATATATATATATATATATATATATATATATATATAGTTTAAAATTATTATTAGTTTTACTTGTTTAGTTGTAGTTTATATAATTTTTAGCGAAAGCTAAACATGGCAACGTACATGGTCTTTCTATAATGAGCAACGGGAGGTTTTGACTTATCACTCAGTGATGATGATGAAGAGGATGTGGCGCCAAGAACAGTACAAACTGTACAAACAGAAGAGCATGCAGCTACTTTACAGGTAAGCCAGCTGCAAACAGGAAGCTGTTTGGTTTGAAATGGCAGTGCTGTGACGAAATACTATCAAAACACAGCACTGGGTACAGGCAATGTGGCAGCCAGATCCATCACAATGCCTGCGCAAAGTAGCTGTGTACACGCATTTGTGACTATCCCTCTGTGGCAATGTGCCCTGCCCCTGTGTGCATTTCTGTGTTATATGTTGCGTGTGGTGTATAGATATTGCTGCATGGGATATAAATGGGTTATTTAAAATATATAATTGTATTTAGGCACAGGGATTGCACTTCACTTCATGTGCATTTAAAGTAGTTAATAATATATGAGCATGGGGTTGCACAGATTTAGTTCATGTGCTGGGATTCAAGTGAATAATTAATTGGTAATTGAATCCCAGCACAATTGTATATATAGATGCACATTTCACTCACTTGGGGTTGTGTGTTCAGTGAGTGGAGAACGGGTGTGGAGAGGAGAGAAAGTAAAGTAAACTAAAATAATAATTGTTATAAGTATTTGTACTCACCGTGTTTGTTTGTCTGTTAGTCCACCGTTTGTTTAAGTGTTAATCCGTTTTGTTTGTCTATTTATTTTGGCCTCAAGTGCCGTGTCATGTTTTCTGTTTAAACCTTTTATTTTGCAATAAACATACTGAGCGCAGCCATTGCGTCTCACTTTCACTCATCACTGCTGCCTGTCTGTGTACTCCTTTCTGGTCTGACGTCACCACTACAGCCTGCTTGTCACACGTGGTGTCAGCTGTGGGATAACAGCGCCTCCAGGACTCCGGCCAGAAAGGAGTACTGCAGGAAAAAAAAATTTCAAAAAAAAAAAAAGGGCAATGGCAGAAGACACCATCAGGCTGCGGGACTGGATCCTGGACAGTGCTGGGCTGGAGGCCCAGTCAATGCCCATAGCCATCCGGTTCCTGTGGCTGATGGACAGGGAGCGATGGGAGGCATATGAGAGGGAACACACCCCAAAAACCTTGGAGGAAGGTGTGGAGTTGGTCCTCAACTACCTGGACACAGCTATAAACAGAACAGCAGCCCAGGTAACAGGGTCTCCAGCAGAGGAAGAATGCCTGCTGTCCCCATCTTCACCAGCAGAGGGAAAAATGCCTGCTGTCCCCATCTCCACCAGCAGAGGAAGAATGCCTGCTGGTTTCCCCTTTCGAGACAGAGGGAGAACCGCACCCGTCCCCTGCAAGTGAGGGAGAGCCGCACTAGTCCCCTGCAAGAGAGGGAGACTACACGCTGCTCCCACCTCCGTCGCCAGGAGACTACACGTTGCTTCCACCTCCGTCGCCAGGAGACTACACGCTGCTCCGACCTCCACCACCTCCACCAGGAGCAGAGCTGCCTCTGCCTCCACCATCTCCACCAGGAATAGAGCTGCCTCTGCCTCCACCACCTCAACCGCTTCCACCACTAGGAGGAGAGCAGCAGGAGCTGCCTCTGCCTCCGCCACCACCAGGAGCAGAGCAGCAGGAGCTGTCTCTGCCTCCACCACCTTCGCCACCAGGAGGAGAGCAGCAGGAGCTGCCTCTGCATCCACCACCTCCACCGGCAGGAGCAGAGCAGCAGGAGCTGCCTCTGCCTCCACCACCTTCAACAGCAGGAGCGGAGCAGCAGGAGCTGCCTCTGCCTCCGCCACCTCCACCAGCAGAGGGTGAATACTTGCTGGTTCCGCCTTCCCCAACGTGGGAGGACTGCTTGCCGCTCTCACCGCCACCACAAGAGGAGCTGCAGCTGAGTTTGCCACCGCCCGGGGATGCCTTCACGTCACCGCCCGGGGATGCCTTCACATCACCGTCGGGGATGCCTTCACGTCACCGCCGGGGATGCCTTCACGTCACCGCCGGGGATGCCTTCACGTCATTGCCGGGGATGCCTTCACGTCACCGTCGGGGATGCCTTCACGTCACCGCCGGGGATGCCTTCACGTCACCGTCGGGGATGCCTTCACGTCACCGTCGGGGATGCCTTCACGTCACCGCCGGGGATGCCTTCACGTCACCGCCGGGGATGCCTTCACGTCACCGTCCGGGGATGCCTTCCGCGTCACCGCCGGGGATGCCTTCACGTCACCGTCCGGGATGCCTTCACGTCACCGTCCGGGGATGCCTTCACGTCACCGTCCGGGATGCCTTCACGTCACCGTCGGGGATGCCTTCACGTCACCGTCCGGGGATGCCTGCCTCGCACCGGCCAAGGATGCCTGCCTCGCTTTGCCCAAGGATGCCAGCCTCGCTTCGCCCAAGGATGCCAGCCTCGCTTCGCCCAAGGATGCCTGCCTTGCATCGCCTGAGGCTGCCTGTTGCTCCGCATCGCCTGGGGCTCCCTGTTGCTCCGCATCACCTGGGGCTTCCTGTTGCTCCGCATCACCTGGGGCTGCCTGTTGCTCCGCATCGCCTGGGGCTGCCTGTGCTCCGCATCGCCTGGGGCTGCCTGTTGCTCCGCATCGCCTGGGGCTGCCTGTTGCTCTGCATCGCCTGGGGCTGCCTGTTGCTCCGCATCGCCTGGGGCTCCCTGTTGCTCCGCATCGCCTGGGGCTACCACATCGAAGCAGGAAGTGCTGTGGCCGGAGCCCCACGGGGGGATCTGCCGGCTACGAAGAAGGAGGAGGTCGGGGGACCACCTGCCTCCGCAGCTTTTCCGCTGCCAGGACTGCCCTGGCTGAAGGAGTCAGCCTGGGAGCTGTCAGCCATTATGCTGACAGCATTGCCAGTAGCAGCCTAGCTACTGACAACATTGCCGCCCATGAACCCCTTGAAGTCCCTGTTCTTGGCCCAAGACTTTGGGGATTTTAAGGGGGGAGGTGGCCATTGAGGCCAAGGTGGGGGGATATGTGGCAATGTGCCCCGCCCCTGTGTGCATTTCTGTGTTATATGTTGCGTGTGGTGTGTTAATGTTGGTGTATAGATATTGCTGCACGGGATATAAATGGGTGTGTGTAGCACGAGTTATTTAAAATGTATAATTGTATTTAGGCACGGGGATTGCACTTCACTTCACGTGCATTTAAAGTATTTAATAATATCTGAGCACGGGGTTGCACAGATTTAGTTCACGTGCTGGGATTCAAGTGAATAATTAATTGGTAATTGAATCCCAGCACAATTGTATATATAGATGCACGTTTCACTCACTCTGGGTTGTGTGTTCGGTGAGTGGAGAACGGGTGTGGAGAGGAGAGAAAGTAAAGTAAACTAAAATAATAATTGTTATAAGTATTTGTACTCACCGTGTTTGTTTGTCTGTTAGTCCACCATTTGTTTAAGTGTTAATCCGTTTTGTTTGTCTATTTATTTTGGCCTCAAGTGCCGTGTCATGTTTTCTGTTTAAACCTTTTATTTTGCAATAAACGTTCTGAGCGCAGCCATTGCGGCTCAGTGTCACTCATCGCTACTGCCTGTCTGTGTACTCCTTTCTGGTCTGACGTCACCACTACAGCCTGCTTGTCACACCCTCCAACACAAGGGAAGCAGAGACTGCAACAAAGTTGCAGGGTCTGCTATGAAAATGAAAACAAAATAAAAGACACAAGAAAAATGTGCAGTGGTTACGAAAGCAACCCCGGGTTCTGTTGTATTGAACATTTCAATAAATGGCACAGAGCAAGTCAATAATGGCACACATTTTGATGTTGTTTGATTTTTATTTGATAATTACTGTTTTACTGTTTACTTATTATTATTGTTATTAGCAGCGTTTTTGTTTTCATTGTTCAAAAAAAAAAAGAAAATGTGTTTTTATCTCTATATTGAATATGGGCATGTAGTACACAGCAGCATAAAGGGTTAATGAAAAACACAGTTTAGGTTTTTTATTTCTGTTTTATTCATCATATGTTAACATTTTATAGCAATTACAGGTTTGAAAACATTATTATTATTATTTTCAAAATCTGGTACCTGGGAAGGGGTTTCATTTTCACATCTGGAGTTGAAGTTATTAACACCTGAAGAGAAAAATAAATATGACGCAGTAAAGAAAGCATTTGAAGAACACATTATACGGAAGCATAATGTCATATATGAGCAAGGTTTAATAGACGAGAGCCTTTAAAGTTTTTAAAAAGCAGTTTATGGGGGGAAACCTGAACAACACAAACAACCTCAGGAGCAAACACTAAAGACCACAAAACAAACTGCGGAAGGTGTGGCAAATCACCACAAAACCCACTGAACATGTGCCCGGCTCAAGACACAGAATGTCGGAGATGTCGAAAAAAAGGACATTTTGCAGCATTATGTAGGTCAACAAAACGACTAGAAGTGATACATAGTACAGACATCCCACAAACGGAAGAGGAAGTATTCCTAGGTGTGATGTCCACAGCAGACTCATCCGAGACATGGCTGCAGTGGTTGTATTTGATGGGAAACAAGTGTACTTTAAACTAGACACAGGAACTGGAGTGACAGCTATCCGAGGCAGTATGTACTCTAAAGCCACTCATGGAGACCTGCAGAGTGGACCAAGCACACTGTTGCAAGTGACAGGACAGGTTGTTGGCCTTATTGAGAAAAGTGGTAAAAAGTTCAAGCAAGACATGTTGTACGAGGGCTGGTGGCGCCATTACTAGGGCTGCCAGCTATACAGAGTCTTCAGCTGTTAAAACAAATCCACTCTATCCAAGATACTGCAACACATTTCAAGGGACAGTATCCAGAGGTTTTTACAGGGCTAAGTAAACTCCAGGGAAAGTACAAAAGAGTCAGCACAGCCATATGCCCTTTCATCTCCAAGGAGAGTCCCATTACCCTTGATGGTGAAAGTAAAAGAAGAACTTGAGAGAATGGAGCAGATGGGAGTGATCACTCGCATTGAAGATCCCACAGACTGGTGCACGGGCATGGTCGTTGTGCCTAAACGGAATGGCAAAATAAGAACATGTGGTGATCTTACACATTTAAATGGGAGTGTTTGCCGAGAGAGACACATTCTTCCTACAGTGGATCAGACATTGGTTCAGTTAAAAGGAGCTAATATTTTTACGAAGCTGGATGCTCCTCTCACCACGTTCATTACACCCTTTGGCAGATTTTGTTTTAACAGCCTGCCATTCGGAATATCGTCGGCACCAGAACATTTCCAGAAACGAATTACACAACTAATTTCTGGATTGGAAGGCACACTCTGTCATGCAGATGACATATTAGTTTATGGAACAACCCGTGAGGAACATGATGACCAACTACATGCAGTGTTGAAAAGATTCCAGTTAGCGGGCTTAACACTGCGCGAGGGATAGAAGCTGACCCAGAAAAGATCAAAGCTATTGTGGCGATACCAGAGCCCAAAGATGTTGCAGACATCTGCAGGTTTATTGTCATAGTAAATTATGTAGGCAAATTCTCCCCATGCCTGCCTGAACTTAAAAAACCTGAGACCTGCTGAGATCTGAAAAAGTGTGGACATGGGATATCCAACAACAAAAAGCATTCGAGGGGACTAGGCAAGAGCTCAGTTCGTCAGCAGTCTTAGCGCAATACAGTCCTCAGAGGGAAACAAGAGTGTCAGCTTATGCATCTTCGTATGGACTTGGAGGAGTCTTGTCAGCTTCAACCATCAGGTGACTGGTGACCTGTGGTATTCATATCAAGGAGTCTGACTGACACAGAGCGTCGGTATGCACAGATTGAAAAAGAGGCATTGGCAGCAACATGGGCCTGTGAGCACCTCAGTACGTACTTAGTGGGTCTTGACTTCACATCAGAACATACCACAAACCATTAGTCTCACTACTGGGATCCAGAGCCCTTGATGATTTATCACCATGTATACTGAGATTCAAGTTACGTCTGCTCTGCTTCAATTACAAAATTGTCCATGTACCTGGAAAAAATCTGGTGACTGCGGATGCACTTTGGAGAGCTCCTATCAACAGACCACTGACTGAAGAGGACCAGTTACTGGAAACTGACGTTAAGGTGTACATGGACCACATCCTTCATTTGCCAGCTACAGCCTCAAAACTTGAACATACGTTGTGCACAGAATTGCGATGCTATTTGCAAGCAGTTACGAAGGTTTGCAGAGAAAGGTTGGTCTACTAGAAGAGCAGTCCCAGGACACCTTTTACAATTCTGGCAGGATAGGTCAGATCTACACATTGCAAGTGACTTGCTTTTAAAATGACACAGGCTGGTTATACCAAAACACAAGACTTGAGATACTTGACAAGATCCATCAACATCAAGGTATAAGTAAATGCACTGCCAGAGCACACCAATCAATCTGGTGGCCAGGCCTGTGAAAACAGATCAGAGAACTGGTTGTGAACTGTGAAATTTGTGCAAAAGAAACACAGAGCTACAACATCCACTCAAGTCATCAAAAGTGAAGGCGATCTTTGCCAGAGACACTGTCCCCAGTTTGCAGCAGCAGAGTTCGCAAACTTTGCCAGGGACTATGATCTTGTGCACATGACCAGTAGTCCTTGATATCCTCAGAGTAACGGTGAGGCGGAGAGCTGTGAGAACAGTAAAAGTGTTACTAAAGAAGGAGGAAGATCCACACAAGGCACTCATGGCCTACAGATCGACACCATTGGCACATGGCGTTTCACCGGCTCAACTGCTAATAGGTCAAAAGATCAGAACTCCCTTACCAGTTCCTTCACACCAACTGAAACCAGAATGGCCAGATCTTGATGCCTTTAGAGGAAGACAGAGCATTAAAAAAGCACAAGCTCAGCAGTACAACCACTGACATAGAGTTCAACAAAAGCTAGACCTTATACTGGGACAGTGAGTATGGATCAAAAACACACCAGCCACAGGGTACTGTTATCTGTCCAGCTGAAACATCAAAGTCCTATGAGATCTCTCTGACGGGACACAGCAAGAGGACCTCTAGCTAAATCTAGCTAATTAATGAAGGAAAACTAATCAAAGGTTTGGTCCGGTGTAGCAGGACCCAGAGAAGTAGTTTTGTCCGTGTTGTAGGACGGCTTGTTTAAATTGTCTGTACTACAAGCCTAATTATCTGATTTCTTAAACTGCCTGTACTCTTAGATATCTGATTTCTTAAATTGCCTGTACTATTAGATATCTGATTTCTTATATCAAAGATTTTTTTTATTAAAGTGGTTCATGAAATCATCACTGCTTGCTGGCGACAGTTTACCCAAGGAGGGCTCCTTCTGCTGGTTTGTTAATTTAGCTATTGTTTTAAAAAGAAAATCGAGTATTATCTTTATTTGTTTCTATAAGAGTTGAGTAATGGGCTGATCTAGCTGAAGACAGAGCAGCTTTATATTTCAAACACTTAGTTGACTGTCCTTTAAAATCCTGGTATCAAATACCGCTGTTGAAAATTATTTTAATACAAAATACTGTACATCTTTCACCGGACAAATTTTTTATGAAGTTCATTTTTCCACTGTAGCAATTCTGATTGTCGCAATGCTGAGTAACCAAAAAACAAAGCACCTATTAATTTATGTAGTTTAAAAAAGTAAACTTAATTTAACACTACCATGATGGTCAATTTGACTGTTTGTACATTTTTTAACTCCACCATAGCTGCTTTAAATTCAAGGAGATATTTAAATTCAAATTTAAATATCTCTGCGTATGTGAATATCTCGTGCATGTGCGTTCTTAAGTGTTACTAAATATTTGAATGAAATACCCATACGGTGTTTCAGCTGAGGAATCGTAAAAATGAATACGTTATAAGCACTTGCTTCTTCAACCGCCAGACCCGCAGTTTATGCGGCATATTGAAATCAATACAATATAGCCGACAATTTAGTCTGGGCTTTGTAATAAAATTAAAGTCATTATGAAAGAACGTATTATATACTCCTGTCGAGTGCTGAAACACTAATGAAAGTCATTCTACACATCATATTATTATTATTGTTATTATTATTATTATTATTATTATTATTATTATTATTATTAGCAGTTGTCACAAAATATACACATTGAATCACAATACAGTGTGATATAGCTACACTACTTTTTCTCATCTGCCTGTCCTCTGAATAGAGTTACCACCAACAGCTCAAGCCGTGCGAGCCCCCCTGCACTCCACTACACTCCTCAGGCAAACGACTGTGCCACCCTCAGTGTGTACAGGTGTAAAAAAATAAAAATGTACTTATTCTAAGCTCTCTGCACAAATCAAGTCTGTGGTAAATGCACTTGTACAGTTGAAAAGCGTGTTTTCTGCGTAGATTGTACTTAGAAAGCTATAATAGAACTCTGAACAGACAGACAGAGCCTTTGAACTCTGTTTCACTCAAAGCATTTTCACGTTGCATAAGTTATGTTATATTTTAGTTTTATGTTATTTTTATAACTAGTTATTTATGTTTTATAATTTTATATGTGCATACAGCTTTCTACACCTGTTTACACAGAAGTTTATTGCGTAAAGTTTATTTTATTACAGTTTTTCATGTTTATATATATATGCGCTCTTCTTGAAAAAAATAAGAAGACAGTTTAATTTTCAATGTAAATAAGGTGTTTCTGCTCAGAAAATGTTAAGTTATATCCAATTGTTTGTTTTTCATTTTCATATCGAAGCCATTTTAAAATGGAGCCGCACATTTTGCGGGTGCGACGGTTGTATGTAGTCCGAAATCTCAGTGGTTCTAGTGTTAAATTTAATTTACTCCTCCTGTTTGGCAGATATGGGGCTGTGCATTTATGAGTTTTCCTAAATATATGTATTAATTATCCTGACAAAATATGAGACGTGTGGTTGCAAAAATAAGGGAGATATAATACCCTTATACCTAGAACTACCAGACCAGTCAAATTGACCGCTACATAGAAAACAATTGTATTTTGCTTATAAAGTACAGTATTCTATTTTATTATTTGTATTTATCAGTCAGGACTGTGCTGGTGATGTACTAAACTGTGATTAGATCAGTTTGCAGCCTGTGTATCTCAGAAGTTACCCAAAGGAATTCAGTCTTCCACAATTACACTGGAGAAAGTGAAAATGAGTCGCCAAAGACATATGACTGCTGAGCAATGCTTAGAGTTACTACAGAATTTATCTGAAAGTTATTCTGGAGACAAAAAAGTTATTGCCAATGACAGTGATAAAACTGACTCTGGTGAAGAGTGGGTTTGCGTATGAGAAAATTCCAGCAACAGTTAAAGGACAGTGCCAGCGAAGTGCCATGACCAAGTGTGCAAAGAGACCGCCCGAGCACTCCATTGGGAACACCTGGACACAGAACCGGACTCGCACAGGGGCGTGGAAGACGTGCTTCTGTGTCATCCCCTGTACCTGTACCAGCTGCTTCGCCTGTATCAGCCCCTGCACCTGTACCAGACATTTCTCATGTGTCAGCCCCGGCACCTGTACCAGACATTTCTCATGTGTCAGCCCCTGCACCTGTACCAGACATTTCTCATGTGTCAGCCCCGGCACCTGTACCAGACATTTCTCATGTGTCAGCCCCTGCACCTGTACCAGACATTTCTCATGTGTCAGCCCCTGCACCTGTACCAGACATTTCTCATGTGTCAGCCCCTGCACCTGTACCAGACATTTCTCATGTGTCAGCCCCTGCACCTGTACCAGACATTTTTCATTTGTCAGCCCCTGCACCTGTACCAGCCGCTTCTCCAGCGGTAGCACCAGCACCTGAGGCAGCCTCTCCAGCGGTAGCACCAGCACCACCAGGTATTCAAGAGGTTGGTCGTGATGGTACTGTTTGGGACATTATAAATCCTGGTCACCATGCTGCAGGAAGAAGGGTTCAACAAAATGTTTTGAAGGAGGTTTCAGGACCCACAAAATGTAACATCTCTGATGACAGCGTATTGAGGGCTTTTCTTTTATTGATAGATGAATGTATGCTTCGCCACATGCAACGCTGCATTGAAGCTGGAGCCCTTGAAGGAATTGGATGCATTTATTGCAATGGTGTTTGTTTGTGGAGCATATGGTGCCAACAACCTTTCGCTGGACAGCTTGTGGTCCAGTAAGTGGGTACCTTCTTTTTTTCCAGAGACAAAGGCACAGATTTGCTTTTATTAAATTATAAAATGTTTACGTTTTGATTTGATGACCAGAGGTGTGCGCCTTCAAAATGATAAATTTGCCCTGGCATCCGCTTTATTGACAATAGCATTCTCAGCTACAAACCGCGAGAGAACATTACAGTGGATGAGCAGCTTTTTCCAACAAAAGCAAGGTGTTGGTGGACTCAATATATGTCTAACAAACCTGACAAATTTGGGATCAAGTTTTGGCTGGCAGGGGATGTTTAGTCCAAATATTTGGTCAATGGCTACCCCTACTTGGGCAAGAATGAGACTCGCCCAGCTAACCAAAGGCTGGGTGACAGTGTGGTACTTGGCTAATGGGACCCTATTTAGGAAAAGGGAGAAATGTTACCACTGACATTTTTTTTACCTCATTGCAATTGGCAAAGTTGAAGAAGAAAAAATCAAGCCTGGTTGGAACTGTAAATAAACAAAGGAGATAACTGCCACCATCTGCAGGAGACCTGCAAACAGAGCTGTACACTACAAGCACTTTGACTACACTCAAACAGTTTACAAGTGTAGGTCGGCCAGGGTGTCCTCAGCTCACCACACACCAGCGACCCCTGTAGACTGGCCGGGCACCTGCGGGCTTTCCTGTAAGCTGCCCAGAGCTGCGTTGTAGCTCTGGGTTGGCTGTATGGCGGGCTTGCAGAGTGAAAAAAAAGCAGTTGGCTGACAGCACACACTTTGGTGGACAGCGTGTGTTCGTCTTTGCCGCTCCCAAGTCAGCGCAGGGGTAGGGTAGCAGTGAGATGAGCTTAAAATACATTTGGATATATCAAATTGGGAGAAAAACAGGGTAAAATCAATTGCTGATTACTAAATTAAAATAAAATAATAATAATTGACTGCTCATGGTAGTTCTAGGTATGCATATAACTCCGGTAGTTCTAGTGTTAATTAGTAGTAGCGGTAGCTTGTTGAGACAAATTTAACACAGCACATTAAGGAATCCCCTTTGTGCTATAAGAGAATTGCATACTGGAAACATTTAACAAATAATTACATTTAACCATCCTGGGAGTATATATAAAAGAGAGATGATCAGTAGAATCATCCAGTTACATCTGCTGTAAACCAGGATGGTGAAACTGGAATGTTTCTGTAATATCATTGTAAAATCTTACAAAGTTGTCTGAAACACCCTTTTTAATGCAATGTGCATTTAATTGTTGGTATGTTCTTTTTATGTGTGCTGTATGAAATATTTGTATAGCCCCTTTTTAATTACCATAAAATGATTGGCATGGCACTTAGAAGTTTGTTGTAAACCCTTGACAAAATAAAAAAGGACAGGGTCAAGGGATTTTTTTACCTCTAATTTTGTTGTAAATAAAAGGAAAAATAGAAATGGCAATTTAAAATTACACATGATGGAAAAAATAGAAATAAGATGACTTAAATAATAATAACATCATTGTTTTCAAGCATTTTTTTTATCAGCCCATCAATGCCATTTTTGTTCCTCTCTTGCATTGCCTATCTAAATTACATCTCTGTTCCAATAGAACTACCAAGCCCTCAAACTGTGATGTTATTGTTATATTGTCATAGTTAATATCATTGTCCATGTTATTAGGATTCTATAGCCAGGTTTATGGAGCTTCAAAATGCATTAATTGTAATTGAAAAAAGTGACTAGGTTGTAAGAAAAATAATCACATTACCCCAGGGAAATATATTTAAAACCAAACGGCAACCAATTCAAATTGCGTTATATTAAACATGGATGAGTTAAAAACAAAGTATGCAGTACAAATCTATTTGCCTTGTTATACACAGTTATTTAAGTTATGTCATACAGAATGATTTGCCCTTAAACAGACAGCACTAGGAAAAACAGAAACAAATGTAATGTGATACATATTTTGTTTCTCCACCACTAAACTCACTCACATGCACTGGATCTATGTGAAAAATAAAAACTGTAATTAAAGGCATTAACAAGAAAAAGCTGTTGCCTATTCTGTAAATTAAGCAGTTAACAAGTATATTTAGCAAAATAGGTAATTTACCAAATTAAGCATAACAAATATATTCCTGAGGTAATAAAAGAGAATTGGTTATATATTTAAATGCACTAAACTCTACCAAGAAAATACTGTAGGAGTAACTTTATATTTATGTATAATACAATATACAAAATATAGTACATAATACACAGAAACTCAATTGAAACTTCTGTTACTCATAACATGAGCAATAAAAAGTGAAATATTAAGTTACCATAACTAACCCCAACCCTAATCCCAACTCTAACTCTAACCCTAACCTAAAAGCAAAACACCATTTCACATAGAGATACTTGTAGTTTTGCCACATATTTTGTTCTTACTATTATGAATATTAATTCATATCTTAAAAACCGCTCATCCAGTTGTCATGAAACTTGATATTAACTCTTTGTTAGTGGCGTGTTTAAAATAAACTTAGAAAATGGTTGGATAAATTAACCCTTTGCGGTCCATTTATTCAGCACGTCTCAGACGCGTCAGGTCCAATTTTCACACTAGCAGTTTATTGTTGACATGCTGTTTACTCGCTGTTTATTTTAGACATGCTGAATACTCGCAGTTTATTTTAGACGTGCTGTATTTTTTCACAGTAAAACAGGTTTAAAAGGCACTGCGTATCAACAGGACACTCAGTACTGCAGCTCCAGCCCCGCCCCACCCCTTGTTCGCTGTATTTTTCACATAACTCTTCATAGTCGTGCATGCCGATAAATCATCTCCTGATCACTCGTTTTATCACCAAACTCCTCAATAATGCGATCCAAGTCATTATTTTATTACTATAACATCTCAAAAAGCTCTGCAAATGTCTGTGATATTCTTTGAGCGCTGGATGCAGAAGCAGCTATCTTGTTTGTTTATGTCAGTGTTATCTCACAGGACATAACCTGTTTAATTTCAAAATCAAGCCTGCAGAGTGTTCTTCTTTATGAAATAGATTACTGAAGCTAAACTACATTTTCCGTTGGTACTGATTTATGACCTTATGTTTTAATCTGATTTTGTGATTATTGTATTAAGTTATGAGTGAAGGCATCACATCCTGCAATTGCAAAGGAATAGAAGGTCACATTTGATAAGGATATACCCTCTTCACAGATTTCCTGAGGAAAACCTATTGGGCGAAATGTAAACTTTTTTTATTAACATCATTTTACATGCTTAGATTGCATTCCACATTTTCTTTTCACTGAAAATAATCGGTAATCAATTTCCCAAAGCATTCCCCAGGAACGCAAGCAATCTGAAAACCCATACCCACCTCCAGTACAGCGCAAACCCCTTGCAATGTGCACAGAACTGAGATTCTCTTGGGGGCAGTACCGTGGAGGCATGATTACTGAGCTGTACAGACTGGAGTGGGCTGGGAATGATGGATGCAGATGGAGAGCTTATTCAGGAAAAGATTCTTATCATTAAAATACTCACTTTTTCCAACATCAAGAATGGCAGGTAAAAAAAATGTGATACAGTAAAATGTCTCATACAGTTTTTTGCTGTTTTGAACAGGGTTTTAAAAAAAAAAAACATTTAAAATACCGGTCATAAAACTACTGATAGGTCATTGGGCTACCATGGACAGACATGAAGATACCGAGTTCTCCAGATATGCAGTTCTCCAAGATGGCCCATCAGTGTAAGACTGTTCCTTGCGAAATCTCTCAACCTAATCTTTGACAACATTTTCTAATGAGAAAAGAGGAAAAGAGACCACACCCAGGTCAATGTAGCAGAGACTCTACTGTCAAACATTTATTGGCACTGGCGTTCCGGGGGTTAGGGAAGCAAAACTGGCAGTGACGGTTTCTGTGGAAACCTAGGCAACGCAACCCCACAGAATATAGCAAGGGAAGAGCAAAGCTTAGGCTGGAGACCCGAGTCGTACGAGTAGCGGAGGGGGAGCGCTGCAAGAGCAGCAATTTGTATTTTCCTTTTTCTTTGTGCATTTTGTTTTAATTATTATTTTGGGCACCTGTGTGTGCGCCACCACCAAACAGCCAACCTTTTACCATTGCTGGTATTGGGTTGAGCTCTGCAACATTGCCACCTTGTGGCGTAAATAAAATGGTGCACCCCTGTGGTGTTCAAATCCACTTTTGTCTTGTGTCCAGTGAATTCCCACACCCTCCCACAACTAGAAAGTATTTTTACATGGGATGTCTAGAGGTAATTTTTCTCTTTCGATGCCTGTGGCTGCCAATATATTGGAATACAGTTACAGGTTGGCTGTACAGAGCGTGAGTCACAAACGTAGATTCCCCAGCAATACAGGGTATGACGTTCAGTCCCATAGCTACTGCTTAGCAGGGAATAGGTATGGAAAGATAACACGGTCACAGAAGCTTATTCTACTATTCTGTTGTCCAAACCCGTTGTTAATATACAAGAGACTCACCTGAGTTTTCCAATCATGTGCTTATCCATTGCTGGCCTATACACAAATGTTAGAAAATACATAATGTGTATGATATAACTCCATTGCTGTGTGATTGCATGGTTGATCTCAAACCCACAACCCAAGTAACCGATCTGTCAGATTAGATATTTAGACCTTTGGCTATGCCATGGCATACATCCACCTAACAAGGCTGGAAATACAATAGCACATTACAGGTGTCAGTATCACCATGCACTACATCCACAACATAAGGTTTTGGGTCATTGAGTAGTTTACTCTCCAATTTAGAAAAGTACTTGCTGACTGCCATAATAAAACAAATTTCGTTTAAAACTAACGAAAGTCATCCATATTGCTGTTCATATAATGATCTGAGAATACGAGCGACTGTCGCAAAGCACTTTATGAAAAGGGATACAGTCCGCCTCTTTTTGATGACATCATCAGCATTATTAATGTTTCCTGGGTGGTGTCGGTAGCTGTTCCAAAAAGAAAATTGGAATCCACCGACAGTAACCTACTACCGAAACCCGAGTCTGCAGCTGCCAGTCACGGGCAGTTTGCAAAACCTGATTCCGATGCCCCTATCACGTCAGGACATGTCATAATTTAGAAAAAAAAAAGTAATTAAATAAATACTTTGTATTTTCGTTTTGTTTGGCAACGCTGGTAAACATATTTCCATACTTACACATAAGATTTCTATTCTTAACTGCAGGACCCCCCCCTGCCACCCCCAAAAAAAAAGCTAAACAAAAAGTACTGTAGAAGTACGTTTGAATAATACTATTATACTAGTAGTAATAATAATAATAATAATAATAATAATAATAATAATAATAATAATAATAATAATAATACATTTAAATTATAATAATTTTGAAAATTTTAAATGTTAATCTTACAAATGTTCTATTATTATTATTATTATTATTATTATTATTATTATTATTATTATTATTATTAATAATAAACTCCGCTTAAAGCAGGGAATCAATCAGGTGCGAGTTTATGTTTATGAATCCATTAAAGTTTCATGCCGTATTGCACACTGTACACAAAATGGATTGTTTTGTGGTGCGTGAAAAAAGACTCCTTTTCGAACACTGATCGGTTCGATCAGTGTTTTTTGCAATACCAAGAAAGCCCAAATTTCCCACAGACTGCATCAGCAGCACTGGTATGCTGTATATTGTAACGCTCCATGAAAATAAACAGGTTCACACAGGCAGTATTTATCTAAACTGTTTATTGTGAACACAGGTAAAAAAAAAAAAAAAAAAAAAGAAAAGATAAAGAAAAGGACCGCTGTCGGCCGCGGATCACGGCAAAGAAATAATAAGAATAGAATAACTGTCTGTTGTCAGTCTCACTTGCTCTCCGCTTCACACAGTGCTGTTTCAAAATGCCAGAGAATTTGTTCTTGTGTGAGTATATATTTAAACATTTCCCTTCATATAAAGCTACCGTTTTTTGTTTTTGTTTTTCAAAATAGGCAGTGTTAATCACAGGTATGTCAAACTGTATAACAGAGCAAGTGTAGTAATAAAATATGTCTTCAAAAAAAGTCTGCCGAGGCTGTCTTTAGTTTAGACTTGACTGTAGAAAGCGTTCAATAAGTCCTAGTTCCCTTTCAAGTCGAAAATAACCATCAAATATGGGGATATTGCCGTCAGGCAGTAGCGATTGGCTGAGCTTTTATAGCAAAGCTGCCGATAGGCCTCTGCGCGAGCTGCCCTGTAAGCCCGCCCCCTGGGAGCTTACTACACGCAGCGCGCAGAGACTAACGTCCTCTTTTGTCTTCAGCCTCGGTAGCGGTAGGTATATAGAGCTAGCAACTGTCTGTACTCATTAAGCTTAGGCTTGAGAAGCTGGTTTTTCCCTTCTCCGAGTTTATTTCAGTTGTATTATTGATATTGGGTTATATAATTGTATTATATATATATTTTATATATATATATTTATATTGTTATAATCCTTCACGCTTTGCTTGCATCGCGTTTTGTTAATACTCGTGGTCTCCGTCTTTCCTTACTTATAATTACTTTGTAATTGTTATCGTGTGTTTTTGGGTTTTGTGAATTATTGTATATTTGTTGTGTGTATATTATTATATATTTGTACGACGCTGCTATGCGTTGGCCTTTGGCCACGCGCCCATTGCAGCCTCGGTCTTGCCTGGCTAGACCGCGTGTGTTAGAGCCTGCTCTGCAGCCTCTCTATACTACTCCACTGCGGTGTGTTCCATCCCTACCGCGTGGTGCTGTACGCTTACAGTTCATAAGCATTGCTGCAGCGTCCCACACAACGAAAAAGAAAAATAAATAAAAAATAAAAATCCCTTTTTCACCATTAGGAAGACGACCACCATCACAGCACATATTCCCTTAGCACCCAGGTGAGTATTACAGCACCAGACACTGTACCAGCACTAGCGTCCGCTCTGCGGGTCAGCTGACGCTCAGGCGTCTCGTGCTAGCGTTCTACGCTTGGTACTCGCTCTCCGCGTGGTGTCAGCGCCCGGCGCTTGGTGCAGCGCTTCGGCGCTTGGTGCAGCGCTTCTGCGCTTGGGACTCCGTGCTCCACGCTCGACGCACGCACCTTCGGTGCTTAGCGTTCGACGCTTACGCTCGACGCTAGTGCTTCGACGCTAGGCGCGTCGACGCTCGGTGCACGCACCTCGACGCTCGACGCTCGGTGCACGCACCTCGACGCTCGGTGCTTCGGCGCCTCGACGCTCGGTGCGCTGTTGAAAATTACGCGCAATCTGGCGCCGAAAACGATCTGTCTGCTAAGCGCAGACGCTGCGCGTCGCTCTCGGCGCCCGTGCACGCCTCGACGCTCGGTGCACGCACCTCGGCGCTCGGTCGCGCCGACGCTCGACGCTTCGGTGCACGCACCTCGGCGCTTCGGCGCTCGGCGCTTCGGTGCACGCACTCGGCGCTCGACGCTCGGCGCTCGACGCTCGGTGCGCCGACGCCGACGCTTCGGTGCTTGGCGCCGACGCCTCGGTGCACACACCTCGACGCTTCGGCGCTCGACGCTCGGCGCGTCACGCTCGACGCTCGGTGCACGCACTCGACGCTCGGTGCTTCGGCGCTCGACGCTCGGTGCATCGCGCCTCGACGCTTCGGTGCACGCGACTTCGACGCTCGGTGCACGCACCTCGACGCTGACGCTTTGGCGCCGACGCCGGTCGCGCCGACGCCTTTACAACAGTGGCAACCATGTCCGGGTTCCACCGTCGCGTCACCTGCCAGGCAAAATTGCCGGCGAGCGATCCGCACGACGACTGCGTAGCGTGCCTGGGGCCAGAGCACGCCGCGTCTGCCTTAGCAGACAGATCGTTTTGCGCAGATTGCGCTAATTTTCAACAGCGCACTCTTCGCCAGAGGGCCAGGAAAGCGGTGGGTGGCCACTCCCCTTCCTCAGGGTCTTCTTTCACCCTGTCTGCCCCGCCGTCATCCACGGCGACTCCACCCGTCGCACTGCGGGTATCAAGTAGCCCTTCCCAGCTTACAGCTGGCCAAAGGTCTCCAGACCGTAGGCATGAGCGCCTCGTAGCCCGCCTACTCGGCCCGAGGCTCCTCCCTCGCAGGGAACGTTCCGCCGGTCACGGTCTCGCTCCTGTCGCCCGCCGTAGGGGACGCCCCGCTCTCCTCGGCGGGACAGGCGCTATAGGGACAGGTCAGGTGTAGCAGAGCTCACATCCAAGATGTCCCAGTTTATGGAGGTGATGATGGGCCAGCAATCGTTGCTGATGTCCCTTACCAGCAGGGCACCACCGGCCGAACCACTTGCCAGTCAGCCGCCGCTTCAGCCACAGTCTCTGGCTGTCCCTGTTATTCAACAACCCCAAGGGGTATGGGATGTAGATGCCATTTCCAGGGATGCTTCTGAAGGGGAGCCTCTCCTTGAGGAGGACAGTGTGGAAACTGACCTGGCATCCCAGCATTCCGAGCAGGACTCTGACGCGGAAGTGCTAGACACCAGTGATCCATTGTGGTCATTGGTGGAGCGGGCAACTCGTCACCTTGGACTTGAGTGGCCAGCCGTGGAAGTGCCTCGTCGGTCACTGTTTGAGTCGCCATCGGCACGGTCTCCTCTGCCCAGGGCGCCCCTGCCTTCCCTGATTTCATCAAGGAGGTACAGTCCACCTGGGGGCCCCTGCTTCTTCACCGGCAACTTCGCGGAAGGCCTCGCGCTTGCCATGCAGGGAGCGAGTGAGGCTGGTCTGGCGGCTTTTCCACCGGTCGATGCTGCTTTTGCAGCCCTGGTTAAGACCCCGACACTTTCAGGCCTGGTTAAGGACCCTGCGTGTCCTAACAAGCAGTGCAGGACCACTGAGATCCATCTGAAAAAGGGCTACTTAGCGGCTACGGAGGCAGTTCGGTTGTCCAACGTGGCCAGCCTCCTTTCAGTTTACCAGGCGCCCCTGCTGAAGGATCTCCCAGAGCACCCGCCGGCGCCTCTGAGGGCGGAGTTGGCGCTGGTCGCACAACTCCTTGTTAAAATGGCCCAGTTGAATGCACGGGCTCAAGGCAGGAGTATTGCTTCCCTGGTGGTCGCCAGAAGGCAGCTCTGGCTCTCGCAGGCGAGAGTTCAAGAGTCTGATAAGGCTCCTCTATTAGATGCCCCTATCACGCCAGGGCACACGCTTGGCCCAGCGGTGGAGGAGATGCTCCAACGTTCTGTTAAGGCCGGGAGGCATCTCAGCAGTTGGCTAAGATGTGGCCACATAAGCCTTTCCAGCCAAGGCGCCGCAGGAGCACCGGTGGCGTAGACCACCACTGCAGCACCAGCCACGGCCAGGGAGTACTAAGCCCTCTCCCTCAACCGCAGCAGCGCGGTCAGCCGTCATTTTCAAGACCGCAGCGCGGAGGGTGGCGCCCTAGAGGTGGTGGCAGGCCACGCCCTCGGGGCTCTGGCCATGCCCCTCGCGAACGAGCCCAGCCTAAACAGCCCTGAGAACACCAGGCAGCTGTTAACCCGCCCCTACACTGTCTCCCAGCTCCAGTTCTGGCAACAATGCACCAACGACATCTGGGTGCACAAAACTATATCCACCGGTACACCCTTCAGTTCCAGTTAAAACCTCCCCTTCCGGGGAGTGGTTATAACTGCAGTAAAGGACTCGGTTCAGTCCTCAGCTCTGAATGTGGAAATACAGGCATTGCTCAGCAAGCGTGCCATTCAACAAGTAGACCCTGCTCTGATCGACCAGGGGTTCTATTCCAAATACTTCCTGGTGCCCAAGAAGGACGGCGGGCTCCGTCCTATTTTAGATCTGCGAGTACTGAACAAATACCTGCGGGTGTTATCGTTCAAGATGCTTACGCACAGGCACATCATTCAGTCAGTCCGGCACGGCGACTGGTTCACCACCGTGGACCTGACAGATGCGCACTTTCACGCTCCCATCTGCCCGGTCACAGGAAGTATCTGCGTTTCGCATTTCAGAGCAGGGTATACGAAGTTTTGTGTCCTTCCATTCGGCCTGTCACTAGCTCCTCAAACCTTTTCGAAATGTATGGATGCCATTCTAGCTCCCTTGCGGGCTCAAGGTGTCCGACTGCTGAATTATCTGGACGACTGGCTCGTCTGCGCCGCAGTCAAAGGAGCAGGTGGCGCAGCACACAGTGATGGTTACAGACCATCTTCAGCGGCTAGGTCTGAAGATCAATTCAGAAAAGAGCAGCCTAGTGCCAAGCCAACAGACCGAATTCTTGGGTCTGCATCTGGACTCAGTGTCCATGGAAGCGACCCTGTCGACACAAAGAGTTGCCTCATTAGAGCGGTGTCTCTCCCTATTCAGGTTGAGACAGACAGTCAGCATGGAGCTGTGTCAGCGCATGCTGGGGTTGATGGCTGCCGCCTCACAAGCCCTTCCCTTGGGCTTACTACACCAGAGACCTCTGCAGGCCTGGTTCAATGCCTTCGCGTTGCATCCGCGGAGAGACAAACACCGCAGGCTAAGGGTATCCCGAGCCTGCTGGGAAGCGCTACGCTGGTGGAAAGTTCCATCAAACCTCCGCCAAGGCGTACGCTTGGGTCCCATTTTCAGGAGACAGGTCATCACGACCGACGCTTCCAACCACGGTTGGGGAGCAGTCTGGAACGGGGCAGGGACCCGTGGAGTGTGGTCAGGACCCTGGAGGTCAGCCCACATCAATGCTCTGGAGCTCAGAGCGGTGGACCTCGCCCTCCGGCACTTCTTGCCAGTGCTTCTAGGCAAGCATGTGTTAGTGCGGTCAGACAACACCACAGTTGTGGCGTACATCAACCGCCAGGGCGGCTTGCGGTCCCCGGTCTTCACCGGATGGTAGCACGGATGTTGCTATGGGCACAACCGCGTTTAACCTCTCTGCGTGCGGTTCATCTACCGGGCAGAGTCAACTACGCAGCGGATCTCCTATCCAGAGGAGGCCCTCTTGCTGGCGAATGGCGTCTCCACCCTCAAGTGGTAGAGCGCATCTGGGAATGGTTCGGCACAGCCCAGGTGGATCTCTTTGCTTCGCAAGAGACCACGCACTGCCCCTATGGTTCTCAGTGAAGGATCTCCACAGCCCCTAGGAGTCGATGCACTGGCTCACGAATGGCCGCCAGGGCTCCTATATCGCGTTTCCACCGATTCCGATGCTCCCGCCTTCTTAGAGAAGGTCAGGGTAGAAGCAAGCGACAGTGATCCTGATCGCTCCTCGGTGGCCTCGGAGGATATGGTTTCGAGCCTGGTGCAGTTGTTGCACGGTCGGCCGAGGGAGCTCCCTCTGCGGCGGACCTGTTGTCCCAAGCCCAAGGAGGGCTATGGCACCCGAGCCCCAAGCTCATGCAGCTATGGGCTTGGCCCTGAACGGAGCGCCTGTCAGCCTTAGGGCTCTCAACGGCGGTTATTTCGACCATTCAGAGTGCTAGAGCACCCTCTACTAGGTCGCAGTATGCATTATAAGTGGCAGTTGTTTCAGAGTTGGTGTCTGGCGGAAGGCCATGACCCAATATCCTGCCCTATGGCAGTGATCTTACAGTTTCTACAGAAACTGTTAGATGAGGGGAAATCTCCCTCTACACTTAAAGTGTACTTAGCCGCCATATCGGCTTGCCATGTACGTATTGACGGTTTGTCACCAGGTTGCCATTTTCTGGCATCGCAGTTCCTAAAGGGCGCAAGGCGTTTGCGGCCTCCAAGGACGACCAGTCTACCGTCATGGAGCCTTGATGTGGTGCTGGAAGCCCTTACCAAGGCACCGTTCGAGCCTCTCCACAGCGTGGACATGAAGCTCGTGTCTATAAAACTGCGCTTTTGCTGTCAGTGGTTTCAGCAAAACGCGTGAGCGAAGTTACACGCACTGTCAGTGCATTCTTCATGTACTCGTTTCGCAGGAGACGGTTCTAAGGTCTCCATGCGCCCAAACCCGCCTTTTACCCAAGGTCATATCCCGTTCCATATGAACCAACCAGTCGAAGTTGATGGCGTTCCATCCTCCTCCTTTTTCTTCCCCAGAGGAAGAACGGTTACACAGGCTCTGCCCGTGCGGGCATTGAGATGTTATATTGACCGCATAACGGCTGTGAGGCAAACTGAACAGTTGTTCATATGCCATGGTTCTAGGACTTTGGGTCAGCCGTTGTCTAAACAACGCCTTTCCCACTGGATAGTGGATGCTATTAAATTAGCTTATGAATCTGCAGGCCTTCCGCCACCAGGGCAGTTGAAGGCGCATTCCACTAGGGGTATGGCGACATCCTGGGCCCTCTTTAGAGGGGTGCCGGTGTCTGACATTTGCGCTGCAGCCAGTTGGGCTACACCGCATACTTTTATGAGGTTTTACCGGTTAAACGTACTGGATTCCTCTGCTCCACTGTTCGAGCATCTGTACTACACTCTATGATCCCTCAAGATGCGGACGTATAGAGTGGTTGACAGCATGGTGTTGACTATTCCACCTTAGGACAGGTGTCATTGCGAGCATAGACGGCTGCGGCGCAGCTCCGCATATGCGTAGATGTATTCCCTACACAGTTGCGTTATGACGTAAGTCTGTCCTACTGCCGAGAATCCTCCCTCGCGACAGCTTGGGTACACTGTCCCCATATTTGATGGTTATTTTCGACTTGAAAGGGAACGATAGGTTGCGGATGCAACCCGGTTCCCTGAAAGAGAAAATAACCATCAACTCGAGGTCGCTCCAGACGTCTTCACGGCCTGAAGAGCAAAGAGGGCGTTAGTCTCTGCGCGCTGCGTGTAGTAAGCTCCCAGGGGGCGGGCTTACAGGGCAGCTCGCGCAGAGGCCTATCGGCAGCTTTGCTATAAAAGCTCAGCCAATCGCTACTGCCTGACGGCAATATCCCCATATTTGATGGTTATTTTCTCTTTCAGGGAACCGGGGTTGCATCCGCAACCTATCGTTATCGACAACAGCATTTTGCTGTCGTTCACTCTTATAAATAGTAGGTTGATGCTCAGGACCAGTGAAAACTTTATGCTAATGAGGTAATTGTTAACCTTTCTCTCAATTAGTTAAAAACATTCCTTCATAGATGAAAATCGTTGGTGCTTAACGACGCATCTGAATGATCTCTTATGAATAGCAACTGCCGTTAAATAGGCGGCTATGGATGAAATCCAATCATGTACTCCTGTTTTCTCATTGACAGGCGTTAACCCTTTATGAATATACCCCCATGTGAGTAAAATGTATTGAAGACATTACTTTCACATCGGACCGGAAAGGACCGCAAAGGGTTAAACGCTGTGATTGGCTGAACAAGATCACATGACAGACTTGTCTTATGCAGGGCTAGGGGGTGCCTCGGAAGATCAAAGCGCCTCTGGGTCATCAGCTTAAAAAACGATTTCAGTGCTAAAACAAAAAATTTAATTATTGCCCTCATTTCATTTTTTTTGTGCTTCTTTTGACTTGCTGTTCTTGAATTCTATAACTCTTGTATATAAATATTATTGTCTCCATGATACTAAATCATTAATTTTTAATAAAAACAACTTTTCAAATTCATTTTTTTTTTCATACATTACCATGATAAAACGTTTTACATAAGATCTGGCAATGTACTTTGTGATATTTTGCTTAATCTGGACTACTTTCATAAAACAGCCTACAGACCAATGCTCGGACAAAATCTTGTAGCTCTTAAATAGTAGAAGATATTTGAAATCTGATTTTTTTTTTTATTTGAAATCCTCTTAAAATTCATATGCTGATATTTTTTTTATACGTAACTTGGGAAGGGGTCGAAATTGGCAGTTTTTAGAAATATAATTTATTATTATACATTTTTCAATTATTTTTTGGGCGGTGCAGTTTATATAAAAAACATATAACATACATTTCACAATAAAATACATTATATCATTGGAAACAGCTACTAAAGGCAACTTACAATTGTTACAAGATATCACATTATTTTTACATACAATTACATTATTATTTTTTACATACAATTACTCATTTATACAGTTGGGTTTTTACTGGAGCAATCTAGGTAAAGTACCTTGCTCAAGGGTACAGCAGCAGTGTCCCCCACCTGAGATTGAACCCACGACTCTCTGGTCCAGAGCCCTAACCACTACTCCACACTGCTGCCCACACTTTTTAGGTATGCATTTGCACCCCTTTCCGCCTTCCAAGAGTTACAGAAAATATACGTTTTTCACATACCTCAATCATAGTTCCTGCTTACTGATACAATTGATTGTTGAGAGTTGTGGGAGAGCTGAAGGAGATGTAGACATGGTGTATTGCTTCTAAATTATTGATGTACCCTTAATTATTTATTTGTTTAGCCAAAAGTAATTTTCATGAAACTGTGCATATATGTATGTCTAATACATAGGTTTCCAGCACTGTATTTACATTCTTTACAGTACCACACTTATTACATCTTTCCTATACTAGGCTACCACTATTGTGCAGTCCCTGATGATTTGAAGAATTGATGCCTGTGAGAGACGACAGCCAATGGAGTAGATGTGCCCCCATTTACAGGATTTTGAAACACTGATAACAGCACTATATCTTTATTTATTTTTTGCATATGGTACACATTGTTATGTACGCAAGTTCTTTATTTACACTTTTTTTCGAAGGAAAGACTGAAGCTGCTTTTTATGTGCATTGCATATTGAAGCACAGGTATGTGTTGACAAATATATTTTTTAATTAGATTTTGTACATGTTAAGTTTGCAATGACAATATAATATTTATTTTTGTAGTTTATATTTGTGTTTGTGACATTTTAACCTCTTTGCAGCCTAGTGGCCTTTGGGTAGCCACCATCAGCCATGATCAATTTTCACGCTATGCATCCATTCTTAGCTGTGTAACTGCGACACTTCATCATTAAACTACATCAGTCTTTGTATATAGTCATTGTATTTATCTTGCTCTTATTGTATTATTACCTGTACTGTAACACTTGAAATGTATTTGCTTACGATTGTAAGTCGCCCTGGATAAGGGCGTCTGCTAAGAAATAAATAATAATAATAATAATAATAATAATATATAGACAGTCAAACCCCTTGCAACCTGCCAGACTTGCAGCTGTCCCTCTCTCACATTCCCAAATCACCTGCACGTTTTTTCGGCCCAACAAAAACTTCTAAGGAGAACGAAAACATCTAATACATGTAAGTAATTCATTTTGTGATATTCTGAACTTATTATAAAAATTTAATAAAACCAGGTGTGCAAACCAACATCTCTGATTGGTTCCTAGCAAGTGTCTAACACTTGTCTGTTCATAAGTATCATTTATGGACAGTGCAGATCTCATTTTTTAAATCACATTCACCCTTCATAATTTGTCACAATAAATCAATTAAAAATAGCTCATAATTCTAAGCACCTTATAAAATAACTGAGCAGCCTTAGAATTGGCAGCTTAGATCTTTTTGGAGGACTTTCTGTTGAAAGGCGGCTGGATGAACTGGACGACTACCATCTACCTATAAAAAAAAAGAAAATGAAAGTGTAAGTTGGCATGTATCCCTAAGTGAAAAAGAACTGAATGACCTTGAAGAAAATACCAAAATAACTACTTCATGGGCCATGAAAGTATTAATGAAAAAAATATGGCATAGTCAGAATAGTGAAAGCAAAATGCTACAGTGTTTCCAGCTTCCTTGGACTGAGTGCAGGAATAAACAGGCATCTGAATTTTCTAAAGGTTGGAAGAGACATAAACAGGGGTGTAAACTTGGTGCTATGGCGCTAGATTCCAGCACCAGGGTACCTGATATAGCGGCAACAACATTAAATTCTGGCACCAGTAGACATGTTTAATTTTTTATTCCTTAGCAATCATAGATGATGATAGTTTCTCATTGGGTCTGGACTAATCACATGACCCACCCACACTCATCATCACAAACAGGAGAGAAGGTTTGTGTCGTGTGGGAAGTTTAACTGCAGAAACTGGTCGCAAACATGTCTTCGCAGCACTTACCCAATTAGCAATTAAATCAGCAAGTCAAAAAGGTATATGGGCAATAGTAGACTTAACAGGTAATGATAAATGCATTTTACTGTTTTCAAATGTTGTAAATTAGTATTCCCAATCCTCTTCATTTTACTGCAATAGTTAAACATATTTTGTTGATTAAAAAAAAACATAATGGTCTAAGGAAGCAGGTCTGTCTTGCTGTTATACAAACCACTCAATTAGAAGTACAGTAGTTCACATACATTCTGATGCTGGTTTTGAATCATGAGAAATAATGGCTGTATATGTGTGAAAGCAGCCTGAAATATTTCTGGACAGCATCCCTTCAAAACCGGAAACAGTGGGCGCTATCCTGGCAGGCAATAAAAAAGTGAAAGGCTTGCAATGCCGCATCTTGCAACCATAGTTCATCTGTGCCGCCTACAAACCTTACAAGCACAAGCCATCAGCCTTTTAACCTTCATTTCAGGACACCACCTTCAGTCTATGTTGATTTCCATTAGGTAGCATCTTCAAAGAGCATTGTAATATTATTTAAACATCCCCTTTTTAATCTGAAAGAGAAGAAATTGTCTCTTATATTATCATCTTTGAAAAGAACTGGTGAGATTAAAAACTGAGGGCTCTGGACTCTTGACCGGAGGGTCGTGGGTTCAATCCCAGGTGGGGGCGCTGCTGCTGTACCCTTGGACAAGGTACTTTACCAAGATTGCTCCAGTAAAAACCCAACTGTATAAATGGGTAATTGTATGTAAAAATAATGTTATATCTTGTAACAATTGTAAGTCGCCCTAGATAAGGGCGTCTGCTAAGAAAGAAATAATAATAATATATACAATATACTCACTGAACTCAATTTGGTTTTATTAGTAGCCGACTTCGCCAATGGTGGAGGCTGGGCACCAGGACCCAGATTCTAACAGGCTTACACAGGTTCGCTAACTGTGACCAGTTGGGAATCATGACAGGCAGTAACCATACCAAGGGAGGCAAACACAAAGGGCACTTTTTAAAACAGCAATTTATTAAGTATACGGGTAATAAAAATAGATCAAATATGCAATAAATAAACAAAATAACACTCACTAAAATAGCTAGGGTGCAAAGTACCAAAGCAAAACAAAATGAAACACCCACTACGATGGCTACGGTGCAAAGTTACAAAATAAACATTAAAAAAAAAACACTGCAATAGCTAGGATGCAAGGTTGCAAGATGGCTGTCCGTCCAATCTCCACTTGGGTCTGCCCCCTCAGATATGTCCCCTCCTAGAGGAAAGAAGAGAACAGCAGCAGCACTAAATAGTTCACTGTAACCACTTTTGCTACTCTTAATGAAATGCCAAACTAAACCGTGGTAGATAAAGGTTTAAAAACAGAGATAGAAAATGTCCCAGGACTTAAATAGGATGCTAAAAGTTGTATTCAAATCCAAAAAGAATAAAAGAACAACCTGCAAATAGTTCAGTAAAAAAAATGACAGTGTGAGAGAAGGTGCACCAGGGTCCATTACACCAGGGCTTAGCTATGCTCAGCTGGCTACACTACGTACATTAACAAAGAAATAAGAACAGGTCCTATATCCATCGAACTTTACTATGTGGTTCTAGTGCTCCACTGCTCTTCCGTCCTGGTAGCAGCCACAGTTTCTAACCATCTTGTCCGCTAGTCCAAGCCCCTTTGTTCCAGATCTGAGTCCCCAGTCTTGGCCCATCTCTTCCTCTCTGTGGTTCCCCAATCAAGTGGTGCACAGCAGTTCCTTCTCTCCCAGTGTCCCTGCTCACTCCTCCCTGTGCTCCTCTATAGCTGCCTATATGCCCCTACTATCCCTGCTCAGGACCAATCACACAGCACACAATGCCTAACCGACTACTGTTACTGGCTCAAAAACTGCACTTCCCAGAATCCACTGGGGTTGATGTCACTCGTATGTCCGCCTCCCCACCAGTAGCGGTGTTAGGCACATACAACCCATGCAATTGCATGAGGCCCCTTGTTGTCGTGACTCAGTTACTATAAAAAAAAAAAAAACTTTTATTCACCTCTTCTGCACCAGAATGTACCGTGTCTGGGTTTAAAGCTGTGTGCAAGTTTATGTCAGTATGTGTGCATAATCATGTAACCCACGATTTAAGATAAAAATGACAAGACAGTTAAAAATGAACTAATTTCTACACACTACAACAAAGTTTGTTTTTGCGTTCCGTCACTGCTGCAAAAGTGTATAGGTGTCTCACACGCGTAGAGCTGCGTGTTTGAATGCGTTTCCAGCCGATGTGTCACTCTCGTCTCTTGCGGTGCTCGACTAGCTCTACAAGAGAAATTTGCTGGACCAATATCCTAACCTCAGTATTGCCTTTCATCTGCTTTTGACTGTGCCTGTCACAGTAGCATCAGGGGAGAGAAGCTTTTCTTGCCTGAACATGAAATGAAGGAAAAACTATATTTACTTTCTGGTCCAGATATCGATCGCGCACCAGATTTGCCGAAAACTGGAATATTTAGCTATAATTGCAGACTTTGCCACCCGAAAGCACGAAAGGTTAATTTCTAACTGTCTCTGTGGGTGTGTTTTTTGTGATTGCTCTAGCAAAATGCAATACATTTAATAGTGTCGTTGTTGCCCTGTTTAAAAGTTATGGTATCGTAGCGTAGTATTACTGGTAAGAATAGGAAATAGGGGCCCCAGAATCAAGCTTTGCATGGGGCCACCACGGGACAAACGCCGCCACTGCTCTCCACAGCCACAGTCCTCCATGCACACAAAACAAGCAAAGGTAAGACTTAATATATTTAAGAAAACAAAACGTGCTTCACAAAATAAAAAGTAATAAATAAAATATGTACTCTTTAAAGTAAAACAAAAGTGAGATATGCTTTCCAAACAATTTATAAAAATAAAAGTAAATCATGAAAGTGCTTTAAAATGTACAAAAAAAATGTATTATGGTCAGAGACTGGGCTTGTAGAGTAAATAGTCACCCTATGACACATTCATAATGTAGAGGATACGTTTGGGCCCTGTTCACCAAATTTCACTTTTTACATTAAATTCACAACTCTCAAAAAGCTTCTTGAATACCAAAGGTTTAGGGCAACTTAGTAAAACACCACTTACTTCAAGTTTTAGAAATAGCTAGCATACATTTTTTCACAGGGTAGGTTAAACAATATGAAAATATGTAACCTCAAAATCTCCAATTAAATTGCTTTAGGCATGTAGAAATGACTGGTTTCCATAGATAATGTTCATGCTTGACTGAACTCCTCTGTTAATTACCAATATTCTTATCTGCTTATTCCTTCTGACAAAGCAACTAACAATGCAATGTTGTTTTGCTCTGCCTTATTTTGTAAAGAGCAACAAAGTAATCAAGTGTTACTCATATACATATTGAAATTGTCATTTGCGGCAGACAAATGAATGGCAATTACTTTAGAATATGCAAAATATATGTTCCTCATTCTGTATATATCTTTTTTTTACCAATCTGGATAACATTATTCTATACAATTAAGAAAAGCTTCCTTTTTCATTTTTTTTTTTTTTTTACCCTTGTGCAATGTTCTTTGCCCCCTCTTTAATTCCCCTGAGGGCGTCCACACCCTCTCCTGGCTGTGTTCCTTGTATGTTCTGCGTATACCAGATCTCTACCCAACGGCACAGGTCCTGTGACGGGGGTGTGTAGCTTCTGTAAGGCTCCTCCTCTTTATCTTCTTTCTCCTGCAAGCTCTTCCACTCAGGACTCCAAAGTGGCATCACCTCCCATACTTTAGCTACCCACTGCTTTCTATATCTTCCCTCTCGAACAGAGCCCTGCCCTTCACCCTGTTTCTGTTGGAACCATTCTTTCCTGTCTTGGCATTCTACCTTCTTTGTCTTACAGTCTCCAGTTCCTTTTCCCCCCTCCTCCTCTTCACTTAGCAGCATGTCCTTAAAACTCTCCCCAAACTGAACACTGTTAAAGTCACCTTATGAACTGTTACTAGATAAATACAGCAGGGTCAGTCTTTATGACATCACCAGCTTTGTCGTCCATAACCGTGGATCAATTTAAACATCATCAGCAACCTCACAGCAACAGAAAGTTGTAGTAAAAGAAGTGATTAAAACCATACAAATGAAAGGTTTGATTTGACAGGAATATGGCAGGTATTCCAGGTGCATTCATATCACAGTTCTTTGCATCAGTGATTTCATTCACTGCTTGTGGCAAAGTGCCCCCCTGTGTGTATTTTGTGTTATGTGTTGTGTGTAAATGTTGGTGTATAGGCATTGGTACACGGGATATAAGCGGGTCTGTGTTTCACATGTGTTTAAATTGTAGATTTGTATTTAGGCACGAGGAGGGCACAAATCACATCACGTGCAAGTAAAAAGTAATAATATGTGAGCACGGGGAATTGCACTTTAATTAATTCACGTGCAGTTGTACCGAGATTCCAATTGAATGATTGACTAGCAATCGAGTCTCGGTACAACTGCATAAAAGCTGTATGTTTTCACTCACTCGGGGTTGGGTGTTCGTGAGTGGAGAACGGGTGAGAGAGAAGGAGAGTAATACTTATAACAATTGCTATCGCGTGCTGTAGGACCAGCACGATACTTGTTTATTTATTTACTCACCGTGTTTGTGTGTCTGTCCGTCCACCGTTTGTTTAATTGATAGTCCGTTTTTGTTCGTCTATTTATTTTGGCGCAAGTGCCGTGTCCTGTTTTTGTGTTCTATTGTTTTGTTTATTAAATGCTGAGCGCGATCACGCGCTCAGCTTCACCAAAACCCCAAGTCTCTGTCTGCTGTGTGTTTCTATCTCTGGTCTGAGTTCCTCCCTCCAGCCAGCCTGTCACACGTGGTGTCAGAACCGGGAAAACAGCGCCTCCAGGACTCAGGCCAGAGCGGGAACCGCAGTTTTTTTTTGTTTTGTTTTTTTGAAAAATAAAAGGGGGAAAAATGGAAGGCTGGAACTGGAGAGATGGCTGCCAGGATCTGGAGGTCCTCCTCGGTGGTCTAGAGGACCAAGGCTGGTGCCTTGCCTGTGGGGAGTTCGGGCACCCAGTGGTGCACTGCCCCTACCAAGAGGGAGAGGAGGAACTGGCCCAGGAGAGGAAGGTGAGGAGGAGGCAGAGAAGGGGAAAGGGGAAGAGGAAGGCTGAGTGGCCACAGCCCAAGTGGGAGTAGCCTGAGTGTCCACAGCCCAAGCGGGAGGAGCCCGAACGCCCCACGCCTGAGCGGGAGGAGCCCAACGTCCCTACGCCTGAGCCGGGAGGAGCCCGAACGTCCCACGCCTGAGCGGGAGGAGCCCGAACGTCCCACGCCTGAGTGGGAGGAGCCCAACATCCTACGCCTGAATGGGAGGAGTCGGTGCGTCCACAGCCCAAGAGGGAGGAGTCGGTGCGTCCACAGCCCAAGAGGGAGGAGTCGGTGCGTCCACGGCCCAAGAAGGGGAAGGTAGAGCGTCCACAGCCCCAGTCTCCACCAGCAGAGGGTGAATTCCTGCTGGGTCCACCTCCATTGCCATGGGAGGACTGCTTGCAGCTCCCACCTCCACCAGCAGAGGGTGAATTCCTGCTGGTCCCGCCTCCGCCACCTCCATTGGCAGGAGCAGAGCAGCAGGAGCTGCCTCTGCCTCCGCCACCTCCATCGGCAGGAGCAGAGCAGCAGGAGCTGCCTCTGCCTCCGCCAACCCCACCAGCAGGAGCAGAGCAGCAGGAGCTGCCTCTGCCTCCGCCACCTTCACTGGCAGGAGCAGAGCAGCAGGAGCTGCCTCTGCCTCCTCCACCAGCAGAGGGTGCATGCCTGCTGGGTCCCTGTCCACCAGCAGAGGGTGCATGCCTGCTGGGTCCCTGTCCACCAGCAGAGGGTGCATGCCTGCTGGGTCCCTGTCCACCAGCAGAGGGTGAATGCCTGCTGGGTCCCTGTCCACCAGCAGAGGGTGAATGCCTGCTGGGTCCCTGTCCACCAGCAGAGGGTGAATGCCTGCTGGTCTCCCCTTCCGAGGCAGAGCCGCACCAGTCCCCTGCAAGAGAGGGAGGGCCGCACCAGTCCCCTGAAACAAGGGTAGACTACACGCTGCTCCCACCTCCGCCGCCAGGAGACTACACAGCTCCCACCTCCACTGGCAGGAGCAGAGCAGCAGGAGCTGCCTCTGCCTCCGCCACCTCCACCGGCAGGAGCAGAGCAGCAGGAGCTGCCTCTGCCTCCACCACCTTCACTGGCAGGAGCAGAGCAGCAGGAGCTGCCTCTGCCTCCGCCACCTCCATCGGCAGGAGCAGAGCAGCAGGAGCTGCCTCTGCCTCCGCCAACCCCTCCAGCAGAGGATGAATGCCTGCTGGTATCACTTCCCCCACCAGCAGAGGATGAATGCCTGCTGGTATCACTTCCCCCACCAGCAGAGGAGGAATGTCTGCTGGTATCACTTTCCACACCAGCAGAGGAGGAATGCCTGCTGGTAACACTTCCCCAACCAGCAGAGGATGAATGCCTGCTGGTACCACTTCCCCCACCGTCACGAGGAGAGGAGCAGGAGCTGCCTCTCCCTTCACCAGAAAAACCAGGACTAGATGCTGGCGGTCCTCAGCAGCCCTTGCATAGGCTGCTGAGTAAAGCATGGGGAAGAACTGCCCGGCCGCAGTGGCCGAGAAGAGGGCCAAAACCCGCACCCCAGCTAGTTCTGACTCCCTGCCTCGCTTCGCCCAAGGATGCCTGCCTCGCTTCGCCCAAGGATGCCTGCCTCGCTTCGCCCAAGGATGCCTGCCTCGCTTCGCCCAAGGATGCTTGCCTTGCATCGCCTGGGGTTGCCAGCCGCTCCGCATCGCCTGGGGTTGCCAGCCGCTCCGCATCGCCTGGGGTTGCCAGCCGCTCCGCATCGCCTGGGGTTGCCAGCCGCTCCGCATCGCCTGGGGTTGCCAGCCGCTCCGCATCGCCTGGGGTTGCCAGCCGCTCCGCATCGCCTGGGGTTGCCAGCCGCTCCGCATCGCCTGGGGTTGCCAGCCGCTCCGCATCGCCTGGGGCTGCCTTTTGCTCCACACAGGGTGCAGGGGGTGAGGGAGAAGTGGAGCTCCCGCTGCCGCCTCTATGGCCAGGGGCTCCCCTCCCGAGTTCGCCTCCCGAGGGTCCGCTGCTGCTGCCGTCGCCTCCCGAGGGTCCGCTGCTGCTGCCGTCGCCTCCCGAGGGTCCACTGCTGCTGCCGTGCGCCTCCCGAGGGTCCGCTGCTGCTGCCGCCGCCTCCCGAGGGTCCGCTGCTGCTGCCGCCACCTGGGGTCGCCAGGGATCCTGCTTCACCTGGGGTCGCCGGGGCCTCTGCTTTGCCTCGGTCGCTACACTGTGGCCGGAGCTCCATGAAGGGAGCTGCGGCCATGAAGAAAGGGGAGGTCAGGAGACCAGCTCCCCAGCCGCATTTCCGTGGCAGGAAACACGGTGGCCGGAGCCCCACGGAGGGGAGCTGGCGGCCACAAAGAAGGGGGAGGTCAGGAGACCAGCTCCCCGCAGCAGTTTCGCTGCCGGAATTGGGTGGCGGAGCCCCACGGAGGGGAACTGCCGCCATGAAGAAGGGGAGGTCAGGAGACGAGCTTCCCCGCAGCAGTTTCGCTGCCGGAGATTGTGTGGTCGGAGCCCCACGGAGGGAACTGCCGCCATAAAGAAGGGGAGGTCAGGAGACCAGCTCCCCAGCTGCACTTTCGTGCAGGAGATAGTGTGGCTGAAGCCCCGAAGAGGGAGCTGCCCGCCACGAAGAATTGGGGTGCGGACATTCCACCATGGCCACCCCAGAAACAACTTGCTTCCCTCTTCCGGGACTTTGGGACTGAGGGGAGGTGGCCATTGAGGCCATGTGTGCTTTGCACAAGGAGGGGTATATGTGGCAAAGTGCCCCCTGTGTGTATTTTGTGTTACGTGTTGTGTGTAAATGTTGGTGTATAGGCATTGGTACACGGGATATAAGCGGGTCTGTGTTTCACATGTGTTTAAATTGTAGATTTGTATTTAGGCACGAGGAGGGCACAAATCACATCACGTGCAAGTAAAAGTAATAATATGTGAGCACGGGAATTGCACTTTAATTAATTCACGTGCAGTTGTACCGAGATTCCAATTGAATGATTGACTAGCAATCGAGTCTCGGTACAACTGCATAAAAGCTGTATGTTTTCACTCACTCGGGGTTGGGTGTTCGTGAGTGGAGAACGGGTGAGAGAGAAGGAGAGTAATACTTATAACAATTGCTATCGCGTGCTGTAGGACCAGCACGATACTTGTTTATTTATTTACTCACCGTGTTTGTGTGTCTGTCCGTCCACCGTTTGTTTAATTGATAGTCCGTTTTTGTTCGTCTATTTATTTTGGCGCAAGTGCCGTGTCCTGTTTTTGTGTTCTATTGTTTTGTTTATTAAATGCTGAGCGATCACGCTCAGCTTCACCAAAACCCCAAGTCTCTGTCTGCTGTGTGTTTCTATCTCTGGTCTGAGTTCCTCCCTCCAGCCAGCCTGTCACACTGCTACAAAAGGATTTGAGCCCAAGGTTACTTAAATATGCTTTCTTTATACACTACCGGTCAAAAGTTTTAGAACACCTCCATTTTTCCAGTTTTTATTGAAATTTACGCAGTTTAATGTCTCAATGTACTCTGAAATTAAAGCATAGAACAAATAAACAATTGGAGATAAAAAAAGAAATCATGGAATCGTTTTGTTTAACAAAATTTAATCTAAATTTTTGACTCATCAAAGTAGCCACCTTTTGCAGATATAACAGCCGAACATACTTGTGGCATTCTTTCTACAATGGAAATCAAATATTGTTCGGAAAGTTCTTCCCAACACTGTTGCAGAAGTTCCCACAAATGTGTTGCACTTGTAGGTTGCTTTGCTTTCACCCTTCTGTCCAGTTCATCCCAAACCAGCTCGATGGGGTTTAAGTCTGGAGACTGTGCTGGCCATTCCATGATTTGAAGCCTACCGTCTTGTTCTTTTCTTCTAAGGTAGTTCTGACATAGCCTGGAGGTATGTTTTGGGTCACTATCTTGCTGTAGGATGAACCCTGACCAACTAGGGCGATACCAGAGGGTATTGCATGGCGCTGCAAAATGCTGTGGTAGCCGTTTTGGTTTAGGGTGCCACTCACTCTGTGCAAGTCGCCGACTCTGGATCCAGCAAAACAGCCCAAGACCATCACGCTTCCTCCTCCATGTTTGACAGTTGGTGTCACACACCGAGGAACCATCCTTTCGCCTACTCGACGGCGTACAAAAACCCTGCGTGATGAACCGGAGATTTCAAATTTTGATTCATCGGTCCATAAGACCTTCTTCCAGTCTTCAGTAGTCCACTGGCGGTGCTTCATGGCCCAGGCAAGCCTCTTTTTCTTATTTTGCCATCTTAGCAATGGCTTTCTTACTGCCACTCACCCTGTCAAACCTGCAGCTCGAAGTCTTCTCTTCACAGTTGAAACTGAGACTTGCTTACTTCGACCAGTGTTAAGCTGTGCTTGAAGCTGTTGTCCTGTGAGCCGCCTATCACGCAAGCTGTTGACTCTCAGAAACTTGTCTTCTGATTCTGTTGTGGCTTTGGGTCTGCCAGACCTCTTCCTGTCAGAGTTTCCTCCAGTTTCCAAGTGCCTTTTGATGGTGTAGGAAACTGTACTCACTGACACCTTGGCTTTCTTTGCAATTTCTCTAAAGGAAAGACCTACACTTTTAAGGGTTATAATGGTCTGTCTGTCTTCCTTTGTTAATTGCCTTTTTCTCGCCATTATGATAGCAATATACTACTTCCTGCAGTACAATACTGTCCAAATAATGCTTTAGAGGGTGTAGTAAAACAGTCTGTTCCAACACTGCTTTTATACAGACAGAGGGTTTGTAACTAATCAACAAAAGTTGTTAACATCAACTTTCAAGGCTTAATTTACTTCCATTGCTGCAGAACAGCTGTAAGTTGTTAACCCATTACTTGTTCCCTGAAAAAGGCCTTTTTGTATAACTCTGAAATGTACATTATTTTTCAGTTTTTGGTTACCTAAACTTTTTTTTTAACCTCTGGCAGTTTACCGCTTACCTTTGTACCATTTCAGGTTATTCACTGGACTTGAACTGCTTAAATTTCAATAAAAACTGGAAAAATGGGGGTGTTCTAAAACTTTTGACCGGTAGTGTATTCTGCTACAAACCTTAATCAGTACTTAATCAGTACACAGTAATACATTTTAAGCAATTAGTAAATACAATGAAAGTCAGTCAATTACTTACCATTGCCAAGTTAGTATCCTCTCGTCTCTGCTCCACCTTACACAGGATAAAGTGTCGGGGCTTGCAGTTATATAGTCATGACACTCCAGAAAATCGCACATATCTCTTCAAAGAACAGCAATTTAAGCTATTTGTCAGCATTCAGCCAGCTGTCTTAATCCTGTCCACTCGAGCCCTTCTACTAAACTAAACTCTTAAAAAGTGTGTGCATATTTGTTTTGCGATGCTGACCACCACACTACTACTAACTTACTTTAAAAATGCACATTAAAATAAACGTCTGGGACTTTTCAACAGACTTTCAACAGATCCGCGCCAACTGCCTCGCAAGCTGTCAATCAAACGTGGCTTGCACATGATTTGTTGTGTGAAAGGAAGATCCGACCCAAATATTGCATCACAATTACTACTTTGATTTGATTGGTTAAAGCCTGAGGTATTTTTAAAAAATAGCCTATTTGATCTAAACACACCCGTCTTTGGGGCGCACAGTTGACTTTTATTTTTTTTATTTTTATATAAATGTACTTAAACATGGCATTCACATAGGCGCAGATTAGCCACCCATGGCTACGCCACTGGAGCCACGACCTTACCGTGTTATAACCGACTCCGCACTATAACAGGTCGCGTTATAACGGGGTAGCACTGTATTTGTAAGTCAGGTTAAAAAGACTAGACTATAAGAGTCTTTAATCTTGACTTAAAAATATCAACTGAAGCAGCATCTCTAATAGAACAGGGCAATGAATTCCACAACCTGCGAGCATTATAACTAAATTTCTCCACTGCTTTTCAATTTTACCTTTGGGAAGCACAAAAGGCCAGCGATAGCTGACCTTTGTGTGCAGAGGTTTATATGAGGACAGAATCTCTCTTTGGTAATCTGGTGCCAAACCATTTAGTGCTTTATTTAATGTCAATAGTAAGATTTAAAAATCAATTCTAAAAATGCACTAGAAGCCAGTGCAGTGAGGCAAAGACAGGAGTTATATGAGCCTGTTTCTTTGTTCCAGCCTTTCCACTCTCCAGCAGTATCTTGCCCTAAACCTTGATTATCTTGGGCCCCTTGTTCACTGTATTGCCCTTCTCCCTTTTCTTTCTTCCAGTTCCCTGTCCCTCTCTCTCCCGCTCCTTTATTACTTTCTGTTGCCACATTTTCCATCTTCTTTGCATGTCCTCCTCTTCCTTTGCCAGCTTTATCTCGCACCACAGGAAAATCCTGTTATCTCCTTTCCATTACTCATTCCACATAGTGCACAACTGAACTAAAACAGTTATCTTCTTCCCAAATTGGACTACATGTACTGTATTGCGTTTTAGATAAATGCAAGGTAAATACATCAGGGTCTGTCCTTACGACATCATCCAGTTTTGTGAAGTTCACATCAGTGACATCATAGCAGCATAGCATACCCTCATCAATTAATACAGTTTACAATACAATACCCACTAAAAAAACAGGAAAACCTCCTTTTCTCTTCTCAGGAATCAAATAAAGTTTGCCATTGTATGTTATCCCTTCTGATACCAGTAATGTGTCTGCAAACAATTTAATTCAATTTTACAGTTTTTCTTAAATGGTAAAATATAAAAATCAAAACCATTGACTAAAACAGTTGTAGTAACATAGGCCCTAAATACCTGTCATTAAGACACATTAACATTGCTTTGTGAAACTAACCAGTCATTTAAGACAAGCTGACCAACAATATTTTATGCTGTGTATGTGATACTGGAATCAGAGAACCTTTAGGGTCCCAAGAATGTATAGCTTTGAGGTTACCAGGGTCCTCAATAGAATACAAAGGATAGCATGGCACGAAGTATTAACCTAGGGGTATTGATGTTTCAGTGGAAAAATACTAGAAAGTACAAAAAACGTTTCTGGTCTCTCTCTCTCTCAACAAGAAGCATGGCACATTCTAGGGGAAATAGTAACTCCTATAAAAATACGTTTTTGTTAGCGTATACTAGCGTTGCAGAAGAAGAGGCAGAGATGTCAGCACGGGAAAGGGCCTATTTAATGCTCACTGAGCTTGTGCAATTGATCATAAAGTATACTGTTGAAATAACAAAAACTAAAAGATGTCGAAGCAAAACTGAGCAAATTTCCACTTGGTATGTTATGGGGTTAAATAAAAATATGTCTCAGAGAATAGGGAGTTTAAACAGCAGATAGAAGAATGAGAGCAGAGAGAAAGAGAGAGGTGCATTTCAGCATAGAGAGAAAGCAGACAGAAAAAGCAGAGAGAAAGATTACAAGATTGGAATTTGAGACAAAGAATTAGAAATATACAAGTGGGATGCACTGATAACAGCCATACACTTGCAAGTAGTAAAACTACAAGGGATAGTACATGAACAAGATAGAATTAGAAAGTTATTGTGTGGAAAAAGAACGGACAAGGATGGATATGTACTGGGAACAGACTGGTCACCACCACCTAGACAGGACAAATCAGTTGTCTCTATACAAGAGGATGATCTCAGTGTTGTAATGCCGGCAGAGAGTCTCACTCCCTCAGCCTGACATTCCAGCATACATTCCTGAGGCTGTAAAGAGGCTGTAACAAGGCAACCTAATGCATGGAAGGAACTGAGAGGAATGGCAAAACTCATTAGGAAGTCTGATCCTCATGAACCAGGTCATTATATAGAGGATCATTTAGAGCGGGTTAACAAGGAAATTAAAATGCTTGGTTATAAAGTATATAATGAGGTGTTAAAGGGTAGTTTCGCTGGCAAGGCTGGTTACCGGCAGGAGGGAGACTCATAGACAGAGGGCTGCAGTTAAAGCACAGAGGCGCACGTTTATTTACAAAAAAACAACAACAAAAAACACGAGAACAAATAAACAAGGTACAAGGACCAAAATAAAAGGGTTAAACAAAACACAACAAATCAAAAGACAAATAAAACACCCAAATAATGTTGTCTTACTTGCTTGCTTGCTTTGTTCAGGCTGGGCCTTCACTGAACCCTCCTTTCAAACTCCTCTTTCCAAACAAAGGATTTAGTTCCCTTTTAAACCATGTGGCTGGGACTTGAGTGATGATCAATTATTCCACATGTGTATTTGGCAGGGATGGAATTAACCCCATCCCTGCCAAACTTAAATTCAAAATAATAAATCTTTATTGAAAACACCCACAGTCAAATAAAACACTATTTACAGGCAGGGAGGGCGTCCATGAGGTGAAATGGGGTTTCTTAGAAATGACAGTGAAAATGGAGGTAAGCAGTTGGATGTGTAATCAGCCCAGAATTGTAAAATAAAATATTGAGTTGCTGTTTAAAGCACTGAGAAAGGAGTATTGTCATAGGCAGCTGAAGGCTGTGTCTAACGGGACTTAGCCCCTCCAAACCGAGTTGCTAATTCAAAAACTTTTCTCTAGGCTTGGCACAAAAGATTACCATACTGACTGACACCAAATGCAATACCCAAAATCCCTAACCTCGCAGCGTGCAGTGCACGCTCTGTTGCTGTGCTGTTACTACTGTGGGAGGGTCTCGTCGCTTTTGGAACGTAATGACATATGCTGCAGTTTGAGATTGATTCATGTACTGTCTGTACAGTGGCGGTTCTGTTAAGCCCGCTGCACACAGCCCGACTCAAACCATCCCAACTCATCTCATCTGGTTCTGCGATCAGTTGTGCTCCGTTTTGGTTTGATGTCACAATTGAGTTTTTCCCGACTGGGTGTCGCACACTGCTAAGACTGAATTAGACGGACCACAACTAGATCCTGGTGATTACTATGTATGCAAATGTAATTAATACTGCCCTGTACACATTTTTGTATTAACTTAGCTCAACATAGCGACCCTCACATTATGCATGGCATCGTATGCTGATTAGACAGCGGAGACAGCGCCGCGAGGCAACCAAAAGAAGGGCTTAGCCTATTAATTAATTTACTATTTACACCGTACAAACGTTTCAGGCAGTGTTTGACTTTTTGTTTTGCTTGTCTACTACACTTTTTTGATTTTTTATTTGACTTTGGTGTTTTTTTCTCAGTGTGTGGATCTAGGGGTTTGTGATTTGTGACCTATTGGAGATCGACGCACCGGTTACTTCTGTTTTAGCGCAGTAAGAAAATATAGGCTGCCAATAGATTGATAATAAAATGGTAAATTGATAATTTACCTTTGATTAGTAAACGCCTAAAAAAACACTATTCAAATGTGCACATATCTGGTATTTTTTAATTCGGGACACTCAGAGCAATTCAAGACTAATGATGTATTTGTACCTGTGGAACCTAAGCTGTCAATATTCCGCCTTCTTGTATAACAAGTTACATGACAAGCTACGTCACTTAAACCTGCTTCACCATTGGTTGACACCCTTATGACTAATCGGTCTCAGTCAGTCTTGGTCGGCAACCGCTGCACACAGACAGACTGATCACATCTGAACAGAACTGCATTTGAAAAAGATTCAACATGTTAAATCTTCAAATCTGAAGACATCCCGAATGAAATCTGCATAATCTTGGTTTTAAGTGAACGCACACTGATACGATTCATCCAAACTCTGTACGGCCAGTTCAGATGAGATGAGTCGGGCTGTGTGCGGCGGGCTTTAGTGAAGTAATAAAAATGGCGGCAGACATAAGGAGCTTTTTTAAACCAAGACAGTCAAGTTCAAATGCAAATAGAGATAGAGGACATTTAGCCGACATTGATATTAGAAAGTGGTTCGGAAAATACTGAAGCAGTCAGTGTGGAAATCGCCCATCTACATGAAACAGAAAAAAAGACGAATAAGTCCTAACAGCGGGTAAGAATGTAAGTGTTGCTAGTGCTTTAAGTTATTCTAAACTAGGGAACCGATCGAGTGGGCCTCTGCAGGTGAAGTTGGATAATTATCCCAAAAGTTTGTTTGGCAAGCAAAATCGATCATTCTCATCTTCATTGTTCGATCAATATCCCTTTATTCAGTATACTGTAACTGCTGATGCTGTATTTTGCTATCCCTGTAAAAGTTTGTATTGTTCCTCTAAATACAAGGAGGCTGTGTGGTCCAGTGGTTAAAGAAAAGGGCTTGTAACCAGGAGGTCCCCGGTTCAAAGCCCACCTCAGCCACTGACTCATTGTGTGACCCTGAGCAAGTCACTTAACCTCTTTTTGCTCCGTCTTTCGGGAGAGACGTAGTTGTAAGTGACTCTGCAGCTGATGCATAGTTCACACACCCTAGTCTCTGTAAGTCGCCTTGGATAAAGGCATCTGCTAAATAAACAATAATAATAATACAAGGATAACACTTTTACAGAAAATGGGTTGCGAGATTGGAAAAAGATCAATGAAAAGCTGAACAGTCACTCCAATTGTAAGGGTCACTTGGAATGTATGAGTAAGTGGAAAGATTACCAGGCAGCAAATAAATCAGGCTCAGTTGTATGTCATCTCTCAAACTCTCACAAGATGACTGTTCAGGAAAACAGAGAATATGATTAGTGATTTGCTGCTCTGTCTTTCACACCAGGGACTGGCCCTTAGGGGTCATGATGAAAAGCAAATGTCAGAAAACAGAGGGAATTTTCTTGTTATGCTCCCTTTTTGCAAAATATGATGAGCAATTTCAATGGAAACTGCATGGTACGTTTAAGGGCAGCAGTGTGGAGTAGTGGTTAGGTCTCTGGACTCTTGACCAGAGGGTTGTGGGTTCAATCCCAGGTGGGGGACACTGCTGCTGTACCCTTGAGCAAGGTACTTTACCTACATTGCTCCAGTAAAAACCCAACTGTATAAATGGGTAACTATGTAAAAATAATGTGATATCTTATAACAATTGTAAGTCGCCCTGGATAAGGGCATCTGCTAAGAAATAAATAATAATAATAACTTGACAAGCCATGAAGTTTAAAACGAGCTCCTCTACATTGCGGCTGACCTGGTGAGGAAGCAAACACCAGAGAAAGTGCAGAATGTGGGATTTTATTGCCTGATTGCTGATGAAGGCCGGTCTTTTAAACAAGAGCAACTTTCTATCTGTGTTCGTTATGTAGGCACTGGTTTAAATGTGTACAAGTGATTTCTCTTGTTTAAAGACTTTTCTGCGATGTACAGCATACACTAGGTGTAAAGCCTATTGAATTGACAAGCCTGAGTGATATGCTTTGGGCGTGCAGGTGGAGAAATGTCAATGCATGCAAGTCTAATTTGAAGGTTAGTATCCAATGCCTAAACGAGCTCTCTCAGCCTGGAAGTAATCATAATTTTGTTAAGGCAAGTGGTTTGCTGCACCAAGCAAAAAAAGATTTTATCATCTGTCTCATTGTTTTTGATAACCTGCTCACAAGCCACTACAGTCTGAAAAAGCCTTGCTCGCCGCAGCAGCAAAAGTAGTTACTAGCACAGCCGCAAGTTTGAGAAATATGAAAAATGAACAAACAAGAAAGGGAGTCTGGGTAGAAATCCAGCAATATGCCTAAAATGACAAAATAACAAATGATGGGGACAAAAATGCAAATTGCACGCAGAGTGGTTGCAGGATTAGAACATTTGAGCTCCACAGTGACAGCTTTAGAACACCCCAATTTCTTCAAACTGCTTCAATTAGTAATTTCCCTACCTGTTGGCTCTGTAAAATTTGAAACGTCCTTCTCAGCGATGCGTCGGATTAAAACATACTTGAGAACAACAAGCCAAGAAAGATTTTCTGTACTGTCCATTTTAAACATTGAATCGGATATTGCAAGAAACATTGATCCTGCAGAGATTGTGAAACTGAACTCAGCCAAGGGAAACAGGAAACTTCTGCTGGAATAGCAAGGTAACAGCAAGGTTTTATTATTCATTTTATGCGTCAAATAGTTCTATACAGTGAACAAGAAGCCCTGTTGTTGCTGTTGTTTTTATTTACTAGATCAGTTGGTTTAATGTGGGGCTTTAATATTTCAATATTGTGAATACAGTGATAAATGCATTGCGTGTTTAACCCTCATAAGATAAACTGGAGTCCATTTGGACTCCACAGTGCTTTAGTATCAATTATTATATAGAACTACTGACTTGATTTTTGTTTCCTTTTAGGTAGTTGTCACGCATGAATATCTCAGGCACCATAATAGCTAGCTTCCTGGTTCAAAGTTTGTTTGAAATACAGATCTGGAGCTTTCCAATGATATATCGTATGTCCTAAACACCCGTTCCTAAGCTAAACTACAGCAAACCAGAACTTAGGCTTGAGTCATGTGACACGAGTCAGCTCCTAAGTTTCATTTGTTGCCTGTTACTCGGTCGCTTCAACAGATAGCATTCTGGTTTCAATGTCATTTAAAAGCACAGGCTTCGCGGTTTCTATTGATGTCAGGCATGCCCATGTGCATACATTCTACCATCCCCTCATCCAGTGCAGTGATACGCAGCAAATCAGTAGGTGTGTTCAAGTGCCTGTAATTCAAAAACGGAATGAGCTAGGAACACATAGAAATTAAAGAGGAGGCTTGGGACTTTCCAATGATATCTCACGTGCCCGGATTACATGTTCCCAGAATAAACTACAGCGTCCAGAATACAGCGGTGCCTTCACTTGCTAGGAGACAGCTGTGCACATTGGGCATCTTATCCATTTTGCATAGCATAAACAACACATTATATCAAATGATGGCTAGAAGTAAAGTAAAAGCAAACTAAAGTGTTCATTTACACATTTTCGTTCATTCATTTACTCCAGTTGTTAGTTATATGGTGTTCTATTGCTGGGGTCCAATTGGACTCCAAGTTACCAGGAAAGTCAGTTTTCCGACGTGTCCTTATGAGGGTTAAGTAGAAGCATATAATCTGGATCGGCAACAGTAGAACATTAGCTATATTTATTAAGTTTTACTCTGCCTCCCCCAAAAGAATATTTTCTCCCGCCGCCTATTAGTATTGTGGTTATCGTACTATATCAGCAGCAGCTTCTGCTGCTAGAAAATTGTTGTGTAAAAAGAATGAGGCTCCAAAAGACTTTTACAAAGAGATAAAGTGGGTGTATTATGCTGGGATGGAGGACGTTTAGCCAGATGACTATTCTGAATTTAACACAATTGGATAATAGTGCTAACAGAGGTTTTGCCAAACAACAGGCCTCACAATGGAGAGGTCGACCAGGTAATCGCAAATACAGAGGTAATCAAGGTTATAGAGGTAACTATCCACCAAACCAGCACAGTACAGACAACTATTTAGAGGAAAGATTATGCGCTTTCAAGATGAGTAATATGCAAGACTCCTGAGTAGTTTGAGACTAAACATACACCTCCCAGCATGCCCACAGGCAGCCAGGAGGAACCCCAGAACAGTAACTCAGCTCCTAATACATGACTAGCACAGGATAGAGCAGCCTCTGTAAATCAGCTATAAAAGAGCCAGCATATCACATAGAAGTAGATTTGGGAGACTCTCCATCTCCTGACTATCCTTCTCTAAGCACTTCAGAATCTGAGGTAGCTGATGTAGTTGAAGTTGACCCTTAGCTCCAACAACACTCATATCCCCTTTCAGACACCGTAGAGCAAAGTAAAACTTACATTAGGGATTTGTTTGAGAATGGTAAAGCTACACTAAATCCAATTCCCAGAAATGTTGTAGTGGATACTGTTTTGTTATTTTTTCTGCTTTTTTAAAATCGAATTCATCTAACCATCTTTTATTATTATTATTATTATTATTTTTTATTTATTTATTTATTTATTTATAATTTAGTTGTCGCCAATTGATTTTACCCCATTTTTCTCCCAATTTGAAATATCCAATTGTATTTTAGGCTCAGCTCAACGCTACCACCTCTGCACTGACTCGGAAGTGGCAAAGATGAACACGCTGTCTTCTGAAGCGTGTCCCTTCAGGCGACTGTTTCTTTTCACTCTGCAGACCTGAGGACACCCTGGCTGACGTAAGCCCTCCACCCCTGGGTGGCGCTCGGCCAATTGTGCGATGCCCCCTGGGAACTCCTATCTATGGTCAGCAGTGGAATAGCCTGGACTCGAACCGGCGACCTCCAGGCTATAGGGTGCATCCTACACTCCACGCGGAGTGCTTTTACCAGATGCGTCACTCAGGAGCCCCCATCTTTTATTATTTTTGCTGCTATAATAAAACATATGAAAGACTATTCTTAGTCTGAGTCATTGGGTTTCGTATTTAAAAAAACAAAAAAAAATTTTCCTCCCCAATTTGGAATGTCAAATCATTTTTTCTCCCCACTGCAGCAATTCCCTACATAGCTCAGGAGATTTGAAGGTTCAGTGGGCGTCCTCCGATCCCACGACCAAGTCAGCTTCCTATTTTACACCCAAGAACAGATGTCCGCGAGTTACTGGCCTCTGGAGGAAAAAGGCTAGCCCTGCATGTGTCCACTCTGAGCCCACTGGCTATTTGTTTATTTTAAACAGATACCTTTATCCAAGGCGACTTACAGAGACTAAGGTGTGTGAACTGTGCATCAGTTGGTTTAATGTGGGGCTTTAATATTTCAATATTGTGAATACAGTGATAAATGCATTGCGTGTTTAACCCTCATAAGATAAACTGGAGTCCATTTGGAGTCCACAGTGCTTTAGTATCAATTATTATATAGAACTACTGAACTGTGCATTTTCTGTGGTGCCATAAGTTCAGTCAGGAAACTCATAAGATAGATTATTTATTAAAGCTCAGACTAGACAACATGACTACATTATACATATTTGTTACACTATATTCTTTGGCTTCTGGCCTCGCCCTTTGGGAGTACCACTGTCCATAAATTAGCTTGCAGATAAGTGGAGAGGCTGACTGTAGGACAATTCTTTCCTCCTCCCAGCTTACAACAAGCACAAGTGCAGGTTTTCGTTTAATACATCCTGTTTTTTATTGGATTATGCTGGCCATGTGCTATCTCCAAACTAATATCACCCCCTCAACTTGACTATATCCATACCAAGTCTGTCTTGTGAAGCACTGCTAAAGTCATCAGATGGAAAAATTAAAAAGTAGCGAGGTTCCGAAAAATATAGTGTTACATGTCCCCACGTGTTGCTACAACTGTTTAAATAACGTACCTGTAATTTTTCTTTTCATTGTTAACATCCTGACAACTTTATACACTTAAAACATTTTGGTTTCCTATCAGTGTAACGCTCATTGTGGTCCCTATTGGCGCAAGTAAGTAAGGTTTCTCTCGATACAGGTTGATGAGAGTAACGCTATTTGTGGTTCCCACTGGACAAAAAGGAACATTGATTTCTGAGAATTAGCTATGGTGAAGGACAGCCTATGTATTTGGTAAAAGTAAAACATAAATAAATAAATACATTAATAAATTTTGAATTAAATGGAAACATAAATCAATACATAGACATTTCTTTCTTTATATTGATATTTATTTATTTCTTTTTCACTATCAGATATGCCATCTACTACTGTATGAAACGATAATAAATACTCAACAGTTCTTGTTCAGTTGTATATTATTGAAGATTTTTGTACATAAAGGTCGTCATGCTTTCATATATTTTTTACTTTCAAATTAAAAAATATATTGTAACTACCCGGACAATTGCTTTGTTGCATTACTTGTTGTCTGTTCAGTTCGTCTCGTCTGTCTTTTATGTTACATGTATTGTAAGTGGAATGGGCCACTCCGTTACTTAGCATGGGAAGGGGGAGTGAGTGAATGAGTGGGGAGAATGTGTATTGCTGTTTTTGGGGGTTGCAGAGCATGGATATGACTGGTTGATGAGCCGGACAGCGGCGGGAAACGACGGGAAGTTATATAAGGGGGTGAATGAGCCTGAGGACTGGAGACAGTCCAGCGCTGAACTTGAATGAAAAACTGTGGGTGAAACTGAGCGAGCGTGTGAGCTGTGACCAGTTAGAATATGCAGTGAAAATGCCAAGGCTAAAACGTAGGGTTATTATTTTGGTGCCGTGAATTCTGGCCCCTGACAGGAGTTATCTGTAGTTTCAAATAAAACAAACGTTTTGAGAATTCAACACCGTCTCCCTGAGTACTACTTCCTAAACATGAAAAACGTTACAATATACTAAATGAACAGATCAAGCATATTATGATAGTTTGCAAAATCAGATGAAAGCTTTCAGTACAGTCGAGATCATACATAATCATTATTTACAAAATCTTGTTTCTCTCGTTACTTGTTAAAAACTGTAACTTTACTGCTATACTACTTGCAAATGTTGTACATTCAGATCTTAACCCATGCACAGATTCACATCTTAACCCCTTTAACAGACTAGGCTACTATTTACATTTACCCTATCCAAACGGCAATACATTGCCTCAATATAGGTTGAACAATTTTGCTATTCCCGTAATGTGTATGTGTTATATCCATTTAGTGAAAAAATAAGTGATAGCTGATACAAAAACACATTGGAAATGTGAAAAAACAGCAAGTTATCAAAATTGCCCAGCCATTTTAAGTGGAGACATCAAAAACACAAGTCAAGTTTCAAAAAACCATTGGGGCAACCTTGCCCAGCACAAAGCAAATAGGCACAACTGTCAAAGCGGTGGGGGCCAAGGTTGCCCCAATTGTTTCTACTAACTTGGCTTGTGTTTTTCAGGCACAATAAACGCTTTGTCTTGGCACAATGTTTTACCTGCAAGTGTATATTGTGCAATTATAATGAAGCCAGGCGGAATATTGTGATTTCATATTTTTTTCCAATGACTTTTCTTTGACTTGTGACAGTTTTGCTATTATGCTTAAAGAACACGTATCTACAAAAATAAATCTCAAACACTGGTATTAATTATTAACGTAATTTCAATGAATAAGACCTGGGTTGCGCCAGTTTGTAAATCAGCCACATATTTTTTGGTGGTGTGCTGTTGTGTACATATATGATGTTCTTGTCGGTGTGTATGGGTCATTATATCGTGTTTTGAAAAGCCCTGCGTTGCGTATGTGAGACAGTGGGGAGACACTTTCCTTGGTGCTTGCTGAAGTTCGTCACTTCCACGATTTGCTTCGCTGTTTGGAGCGGTTCGTTTTCACGTGAACTGGAATATGTTTGGTTTCACATTGCAAAAAGTTGAAATGGAGCAAAGTGTCAAATGTACCTAGTCCACTTCCAAGCGAACCAAGACCACCATTTGAAGTGACCTTGGTTCACTTGGTTTGATGTGCATCTTGGTGCGATTACATGGTTCTTGGTGCTTTCACATATCACTCCAAGCGAACCGAACCTCACTTCAATCTGCATCAAAGGGTCAAAAGAACTAGGTGTGAAAGTGCTTTTGCATAAATACACAAACCTGCACGCCAATCCTATACTTAGCCTCTGGTTTCTTTCAGACCACAGTTGGAATGTCTGGAGGGATAGCCCAGTCCAGCTTTTCAGTGCTAGGCAAATTTCTGGATGTCATGCTAAAAACGGCATGCCAATACATTTCATTTCCTAAGGAAACTAGCATAACTGATGTTGGCTGAGGCTTTTCCAAACAACTCTGTTTCATGCTGAGTGGCCTCAGCCGTAAGGACTGTTAGCTTCTTCTCAGAAAACTTTTTTTTTCTTTTCTTCGGACATATATATATTTTCTTGCTTTATATTTTCGTGCTCCCCAAATATCATACAGTGACTACTGCTCTCTATACTCTTAGCTCTGCAAGTGCAGCGGCTAAATAGACCAATGCGCTTATTGAGACCCTCATTATAATAATTGCAGGTCATTATTTGTGCGTGTTGAGTAATTTGCATTGCTCTTAAGCTTACATAGGGCGCAGTGCAAAATAATTGCCTGGCCACAATGTAATTTGAATTTTGCATCCACAATTATTTGCACTGTGCCCATACTTACACTACCGTTCAAAAGTTTGGGGTCACTTAGAAATTTCCTTGTTTTCGAAAGAAAAAGAAATTTTTTGTCCATTAAAATAACATCAGATTGATCAGAAATAAAGTGTAGACATTGTTAATGTTGTAAATGACTATTGTAGCTGGAAACAGCTGATTTGTAATGGAATATCTACATAGGCGTACAGAGGCCCATTATCAGCAACCATCAGTCCTGTGTTCCAATGGCACGTTGTGTTTGCTAATCCAAGTTTATCATTTTAAAAGGCTAATTGATCATTAGAAAACCCTTTTGCAATTATGTTAGCACAGCTGAAAACTGTTGTGCTGATTAAAGAAGCAATAAAACTGGCCTTCTTTAGACTAGTTGAGTATCTGGAGCATCAGCAATTGTGGGTTCGATTACAGGCTTAAAATGGCCAGAAACAAATAACTTTCTTCTGAAACTCGTCAGTCTATTCTTGTTCTGAGAAATGAAGGCTATTCCATGCAACAAATTGCCAAGAAACCGAAGATCTCGTACAACGCTGTGTACTACTCCCTTCACAGAACAGCGCAAACTGGCTTTAACCAGAATAGAAAGAGGAGTGGGAGGCCCCGGTGCACAACTGAGCAAGAGGACAAATACATTACAGTGTCTAGTTTGAGAAACAGACGCCTCACAGGTCCTCAACTGGCAGCTTCATTAAATAGTACCCGCAAAACACCAGTCTCAACGTCAACAGTGAAGAGGCGACTCCGGGATGCTGGCCTTCTAGGCAGAGTTGCAAAGAAAAAGCCATATCTCAGACCGGCCAATAAAAAGAAAAGATTAAAATGGGCAAAAGATCACAGACACTGGACAGAGGAAGATTGGAAAAAGGTGTTATGGACAGACGAATCTAAGTTTGAGGTGTTCGGATCACAAAGAAGAACATTCGTGAGACGCAGACCAAATGAAAAGATGCTGGAGGAGTGCTTGACGCCATCTGACAAGCATGGTGGAGGCAATGTGATGGTCTGGGGGTGCTTTGGTGGTGGTAAAGTGGGAGATTTGTACAGGGTAAAAGGGATCTTGAAGAAGGAAGGCTATCACTCCATTTTGCAACTCCATGCCATACCCTGTGGACGGCGCTTGATTGGAGCCAATTTCCTCCTACAACAGGACAATGACCCAAAGCACAGCTCCAAACTATGCAAGAACTATTTAGGGAAGAAGCAGTCAGCTGGTATTCTGTCTATAATGGAGTGGCCAGCACGGTCACCGGATCTCAACCCTATTGAGCTGTTGTGGGAGCAGCTTGACCGTATGGTACATAAGAAGTGCCCATCAAGCCAATCCAACTTGTGGGAGGTGCTTCAGGAATCATGGGGTGAAATCTTTTCAGATTACCTCAACAAATTGACAACTAGAATGGCAAAGGTCTGCAAGGCTGTAATTGCTGCAAATGGAGGATTCATTGACGAAAGCAAAGTTTGAAGGACACAATTATTATTTCAATTAAAAATCATTATTTCTAACCTTGTCAATGACTATATTTCCTATTCATTTTGCTATATTTCCTATTCAAACTCATTTCATGTATGTTTTCATGGAAAACAAGGACATTTCTAAGTGACCCCAAACTTTTGAACGGTAGTGTACATCTACCCCTAAATGTGCATTGCATTAAAAAGGGTGTTTTCAACAACCTTGTAAGATTTTAACTACAGGAAAGGTTCCAAATGTACTTACCTAATTGTGGCTACCTGGGTTTACAACAGATGTACAGTAACTGGATAATGGGAACTTTGAAAGGTTAGAATGTAACCTTAAGTCCAATTGTGTGTCACATTATTATGAAGTCCAGTTAGTATTGTGCTGCCTTTTGTGACTCAAATAAGTTACATTTAACCCTCTCAAAGTGTCCATAACAGCAAATCAATGCATTTTTTAAATTATTATTTCTTCTCCTAATGCCTGCTAATCAATTGTCAGTAATCAGTTCTTCAGTGATACCATCTGAATTATTTTCACCCACAGTTGTGTAGTTTCTGTACTGATGTCTATTTCCAGCACATGAAACACCATCAGCCAATCAGTGGCCTCATAGAGGGTATCTTTATGTCAAAAGAACAGCTCAGCCAATAAAGTCAGTGACTACCGACACAGTAAAGACCTGATGATTCTTCCTGCTCCATAAAAGTGAACATGCTTTTAGGGACAACAAGCCTGATAAGGGTCAGCTATTTATTTTTGGCTGTATATCAGTATTGAGGGACATCCCTGTGTTTTTTTGTTTCAGAACATTCAGGCACTAGCAGTTTTAGACACAAGCAACCCATGCACTTGCATGGGGCCCCCGGTTGTCATGGCTAAACTAAGATTCACCTCAAGTCTGCACCAGAATGAATGACATTAGCCATTTTACGTTTTTTTTTGTATCTATATGCCACAAACAGAAAAAAAAACACAACATGTAGGGTTTATTAAAGCTGTGTGCAAGTTCATGTCAGCATGTGCCTCATAATCACGTAACACACTATTTAAGCTACAGATGAGTAAAATGAACTCATGTCGACACACTACAAACAAAGTTTGCTTGCGCATGCTGTTAGTGCTGCAAGCTTGAGGGGAATACATGTATAGGTGTCTCACATGCGTAGGGCTGTGTTTGAATGAACCTGGAAACAAATTAAAATAAATGAGTTTCCAGCCGATGTATCGTCCTCACCTCTTGCGATGCTCGACTACATCTACAAGGGACAATTGCTGGACCTGTATCCTAACCTCACTATTGCCTTGCGTCTGCTTTTGCTTCCGCCTGTCACAGTAGCGTCATGGGAGAGAAGCTTTTCTTGCCTGAACATGAAATTAATCAAAAACGATTTACTTTCTATAGTGCTGCAGGAACGTTTGACTAGGGCAGATGTCGATCCTGCACCAGATTTGCCGAAAAATTGATTTTTCAGCTATAATTGCAGACTTTGCCACGCGAAAGCACGAATGGTTAATTTCTAACTGTCTCTGTGGGTGTGTTTTTTTGTGATTGCTCTAGCAAAATGCAATACATTTAATAGTGTCGTTGTTGCCCTGTTTGAAAGTCATGGTATCGTCGCCTAGTATTACTGGTAAGAATAGGGAACAGGGGCCCCAGAATTGAGCTTTGCATGGGGCCACCGCGGGACAAACGCCTCCACTGCATTCAGGTATTCAGATTTACACAGCAACCCTTTCTATTTCCAAATAGAAGATTTGTGAACCTTTTTGTCATCATAATAGCTATAATGATCAAGAATAACAACCATTATCTTGAATAAAAGGTCTCCCCACTGTAAACAAATGTACTTCAGCTATCAATGTGTGTCAACCTTTTATTTCATGGTAGTAATTGGGCACCCAATCAATATTGTTAATTTAAAGCTACATTAAATTAGAGTAAGCACAAATATATCCTGAGACATGGTGAAAGGATGTGGGAGTCGGTTGTGAGAGAGAGAGACAGGGGGATTGTGGTTGACTCACAACAAAACAGTGCAAATGTAATACCAGGCACAGCCACAAGCTACCTACTCATGTGGTGTTGCTTCTTCAGCAGGACTTTGGCTTACACAAAAATGGCAAATAAAGCACAGTACAGGCCACATAGATGGGTTTGAAACCCCACCCTTGCCAAATTTTGTGTGGATTTTCAGACTACTATTTAGTCTTTGGGAGAGGACATGTTAGTTGTTGTTTTTTCTGTGTGGAATACTGTTTCCACTGGCAGGACTCATTTTTTAAAATTTAATGTATAAAGTATTGCTGATTTCCTTTAGAAAAGGACTCTTTTCACAAACTTAAACTTGAACAACATTTCATATTTATGAAACTGGACTAGACTGTTGTTGGGTTCTCTTAACTTCATTTTGGCCCTGTCCACATAACCAATCTCGAGAACTGTACTCAAAAACGTTTTAATTAATCCAACTCAAAGCGGATTAATTTAGTTGTGCTTAATGCGTCCACACACTATTAAAATAGTTCAGTTACAGTTCCTAGCAGCGCAATGAACAGTCGAAATTATAATTGATAGTATCCCACCATGCACTGTATTTTATTTTAAAATAATGTGTTATGTCCCATATTAACAGAGGTCCATATTGCTAAAAAGTGTTTTGAAAAAAGTAAATGCAAACACACACAAGTAGGGCTTGAAGTTTTCGGATTTTATTTTTAATCAGGTCCCTTTAAACAAATTGAGCTGATTCTGTTTCATAATTAAACTCAGAAAAAGCATTACAAAACAATCTTTGCTTTTACCGTCATATCTTGCCTCAGCCTAATTGTGGTCCCCGTAATTTTTATTTCAAACAGAGCTGACAAATTACGTGAATTGTTCATCCCCGATCCTACTTTTAACTTGCATTTCATTTTTGCAGTCGCCTAATTTAACGTTGTGCTTTTGTTATTTTTCCCATTAGTTTAATGGGACAGATTTTTTTTTTTTTTTAAGCAAAAATATGAATACCTAGTGTACTCTGACAGCAAGTCCTTCAGACGCCTGTTCTGAGTATTTAGCCAAATATATCTCAAAGCATTTTGGGATATTGGAGGATACACAAAAAATGTAGTTCGGTATTACAGTGTCCACACCTCTAACAAAGAGCACTACCTGATGCGATCTAATTTAGAACCGGACTCGAGACTGCCCCCTGAGGTGGTCTGGAGTACAGTTCTTGAGAACGGTATTAAACTCTGCGTAGTGTGGACGCAAACCATATTAGCACTTTATCCATTAAATTAGATATTAAAAAAATGAATGAGTTAATACTGTACTTTGTGACTATGTTTATATTTGTATACCAAACAGATATGTTAAAATGCTTAGGGACACACTTTTTTGTGGGAGCCTAGATGATCACAGTTCAAGCGACAGCACAGGTTTTAGGAATGAAAAAAAAATCTTGCTGCTGACTTTTCAATTGAGCATTCCGGGTTTCTATCACACCGCAATTTAATTTGCATGCAACGCCAGAGCCCAGTTGCACAGTATGCTAGGGACCTGCAGCAGTCAGAACATAGAGATAGCTATAACAAGTAAAGGCAAGCACGCATTTCAGATATTTTCTTTGAGTACAAACATGTTATAATGTATAGTTAATCTTACAAAGCCCCAATGAGACTGCCCCTTAAAATGTTATCATAGCAGACAACAGTATTGGGATCCATTTATTGTAAATGTATTTGATTATACAATAGAATTCTAAAACACAGAAAAAGTCTGTTTACAGTAAAGGCATGATTTAGCAGGCCTAACATACATCTTACAGATCATATATGGTTAGAATATGTGATTGACCAATCAAAGTGCAGCATCTGTGACTGCCATTGTATTAACAGTAATATAAATAAATAATCAGTTATTCTATTTTTTAATGCAAGAAGGAAACTTCTTTTATTATTATTCATTTTTCCATTATTTTGTTTACAATATAGTTAATCAGGAACATCTCAAATGGTACATGTGACATGATTTAATGACTCATTTTGTCCTTCAACAACTGGCAGGCACAAAACCACTTGCCTGATAAACAACCTTGCAGGGTGCACCTGGGCTCACTTTGATCTGTATAGAGTGCATTGGAACACATTCTTCATCAAGCTGTAGCTGGAAAGGACAACAGGAAACAGAGATTAGTCAGTGAGCAAGCTCGGAAATGGTGAAAGTCCAATGTATTATTAGCTTTCTTGAACAATGCTAAGTGCTTGGAAAACAAAACTACTGTAGCAGTCATTTTCTAAATCTAATTTGTGGGTGTTTTTTTGAATAAGAGCAACTAAGTATTTCAAGGCTCTTAGGTGACATAACCATTTTTACATAATTCACTAATCTTTTAACAGCGGTTGAATTCTGAGCTCCACAATATATAATAATTTCTTCAGTGAAAGCAATGTACAGCATACTATCAAAAGACACCAATGTTTTGTTTTAAACAGGCAAATATTGTTTGAAAGAAAGTACACATTTTGCAAATATATATTTTAATAATCACCATTACATACAGTAATCAGACTGGGGGGGGGGGGTAGCTTTTAGTCTGGGGAATGTCTACACATTCAAACAGATGCCGATTACTGCTAATTTATACTATAAAGCCATTTAGTTCCTATCCTATTCCTGTTCCCTTGCACCCTGTCACATTTTTATCCCTCCTCAATCACATAATAACTGCATATTGGCTGGAAACCTACAGGACCATGGTCATAAGGTTCCTATAGTAGGTTTTAGCTGGTTTGGGTACGACTCCTCACATTTCTGCCTCCCTATACGTTCATTTTATCATTTTGCTACCAGTCTATAGGGACTTTATTTATAGTACACATTTATTGCCCTTTTTGACCTGAATTTTTATTTAAAAAAAGAGTACTATCTATCTGTATTGAGTTGATAGCAGAGCACCGGAAATATGCCATGGTCTGTTAACAACCAAGGTGGTCATTTTGACCGTTTGTGGAATTTAAATTTAAATTGAGGTGCAGTGTGTTTAAGATACAGTGCTGTGATTTCCTGACTTTTCCTAAATATATGTACTAATTACCCTGACAAAGAAAGAATTGCGTAGATGCAAAAATTAGGGAGATAAAATGCTGTCATACCTATTCTGACCAGGAGCGGTCAAATTGACCGATACATATAAAATATATTATAACAATGAAATGTTGCGGTATTATTTGTATTTATCAGTCAGGACTTGCCGCCATGTATTGAAGTTTGATTATATCAGCTAGCTTACACAATTTCCTTGACCAAATTTGGTTTTATTTCCATAGCATGATGCATGAGAGAAAGCACATTAATAGTTAACATCTGCGTTTCTTCTTCACTTCACCAATGTCAGCAGAAACCCAGATAACAAGATGTTACATTTTTGAAGTTACAATTGAGTTTTGCTCAATTCTCACAGGCAGCGTAGCGCTATACCCACGCAAGGTTGAACGACAAGGCTGGTGATTGCAAACTGCTGATGTGCACCAGCTATGCACAGCTTGATTTTAAGTGTTCATTAACACTGCATTGATTCAGAACTTACATTAAACACAGAAAAATCACACAATGTTTACAGACAGTTTCAATGATTTCTTTACCATTTAAAGGGGCAACATAAGCAATGGATTTCATAATGGAAAGGAACAAATGGCTGATGAAAGAGCTTGCGCAATTTAACTGGAACAGAACAATGTGTACACCACCCCACACAGGGTGCGTGTTTATCAGAAAAAGCCTACGTGTTCCATTTGTATAGTGTGTTAACAGGCACTCTGTGACCCTTACCTAAAGTTATTGCGTGTCACTTTTAACACTAGAACTGCCACAGCAGTCATTTTAAATTACTCTGCGTGTCTGAGAGTTATGCAGTTGTCCATTTATGACTTTTCCTAAATACATGAATTAAATACCCTGATGGCGTTTGAAAGGCAGGATCATGAAAATAATCCCGCCCACCTAGAACTGCTTTTACAATACATGTTTTTATTTTGAATATAACCTACAATATTCTATTTTTTATATACAAGCCTGTTGTTATCTCTACTGGACCTGGCAGTCATCTATTATTCTTTTTGTACAAAGGAATGCACCAGGGAAAATATCAGTAGGAGAGATTTCATCTTGAAGTTAGCCACAGCACTTAGGCAGAAACATTTTGATCAGAAAACTGCTGCTGCAGCTCAACCTGGATTCAGTGCTGCCTGCACCGAGTGACACACGCAAGAGAAAACATATGTTACTTTGGTTTGAAATTAAAAAATTATTTTGTTTTTGCAGTTTTATATGTACATATACCTGTTTACAACTTAGTTTCTTTTGAAATGTTTATTTTATTATAGTTTTTCATTTTTTGAAGTAGTGCTTAAAGGAATTGTATCCGATAGTTTGTATTTCATTTTAGTATTGATGTTGTTTAAAATGTAAACATCATAATGACTGCCGGCGGTGTTTTTAGGTATGAGTATAACCGCGGCGGTTCTAGTGTTAACAAAAGTATGTGGTTTTGGAACCAGGTTTAATTCATTTGATTATGGTTTGTACATAGGCTCAAAACTGCTTTCTAAGGAGAAACGATTTGTTCTCATCACAGCTGCACAGAGTTATGAAAAGCCAGTCACTCCAACATGGTGTATTTTGGGCGACATGCCAAGCAACAGAGCTTCAAAAGGCTTACATAAAACTCTGAAATATGGATTTTTTTTTTTGAATGAAAGTTTTCTATTGATTAAATAATGTTATAAAAGACCAAAACTTAACAAATCAATGAGTCCTGATGTGGGCACCATTGCACTGGGTAGTTGTCTGCCTTTGTGATGTTTATGAGGTTATGGAAAGATGCCTTGGCATGGCATACTGTGGCACTGAAGAAAGAAAATGTTAGTTTATTATCATAACCCTAGTTCACTGAAAGAGAAATGTAACCTTTACAAAAGTACTGCGCTCACAGATCTCGGCATAATTTTCCTTCTAGCTTTTTGCAATCATGGATGCGTTGACCTTGAAGGTTAATGGTTACATTTCCATTCCAGGGAACCAGGGTTATGATAATAGCCTAACATTCCCTTTCATGATGCACCCTGGAATAAAGCTCATGAAGTTGCCATGACCGTGGCAGAATGGGCAGTAAGCTTTTCTGGAGGGGGCAAGTTGACCAGCTCATTGGCAGTCTGTTATCCACTTGGACACTTGCTATCCACATAGCAGACAAAAAATTGTTCAAGCTGTGTGGCAGTGCACAGGTATGTGGGGTGGGGTGGGGTGGGGTGGGGTGGGGTGGGGTGGGGTGGGGTGGGGTGGGGTGGGGTGGGGTGGGGGGTGGGGGATATTGGATGGCAGGGAGGAGTTAAAATCCTCCTGCAAAACACACATGGGAATGTGGCTGGAGCTGTCAGTTGAATAAATGTTTAAATGATTAATTAATTAATTAATTAATTAATCAATCAATCAATCAATCAATCTTTATTTTATATAGCGCCTTTTATAGTGGATCACCATCACAAAGCGCTTTACAAGATGCAGTAACAATAAGAAAATCCATAATACTTTAAATACAGAGAAATGCATAATACATGATATACAGTAAAAAAAAAATGCATAAAACTATACAGTGAAAAATGCATAATACATTAAGTACAGTGGAAAGTGCATAATACATGATAGTAGCATAATACATGAAATAGTAGCAGCAACACAGCAGCTAATATTATTTGTTTATTTAGCAGACGCCTTTATCCAAGGCGACTTACAGAGACTCGGGTGTGTGAACTATGCATCAGCTGCAGAGTCACTTACAATTACGTCTCACCCGAAAGACGGAGCACAAGGAGGTTAAGTGACTTGCTCAGGGTCACACAATGAGTCAGTGGCTGAGGTGGGATTTGAACTGGGAACCTCCTGGTTACAAGCCCCTTTCTTTAACCACTGGACCACACAGCCTCCTAGCAGATATCAGGCTTAAAGAGCATGGAAAGCAAGAGAGAACAGCTGGGTCTTGAGAGTTTAAGGCTTCAGCCACTGAATTAAGGATTCAGCCACAGGTGTATATTAGGTGATCTCAGGTGGTGAAATGGTTAGTGATGGGGAGGATTATGTTGGTGAAGGTATGTGCTTTGTGTTCTGTGTCCATGTTTGTTTACGTTCGTGAGTGTTTTGAATAACCTTTTGTTTTGTTGTTTTGTTTAGAGTTTCTGTCCGTGTTAGTTTTGTTTGGTTATAATTAAACGTGTGCACCAGTGCTTACAAACATACATTATCTGCCTCTGAGTCTCTTCCTGGTTACTCTATAGCTTGACCAGTCAAGTCATCCTGTCCACACGTGGTATCAGCAACTTGATGGTGCCCTAGAGACTCAGAGCAAAATTGAGGGTACATTTTGAAAAAAAAAAAAAGAAAGTAATTTTGGAGAAAGAAAATGGATGCAAGTATGTTGCCCGCCTGGGACCAGCGGAGCAGGAGGGCAGAGAAAGAGAGGCAAAATGCCAGGGACGCACATGGACAGTAGAGCCAGCAGTATGCCAACCGCGAGGAGAAGAGGAGGATGAGCAGGCTGCCGCTGTCTCCAACCCTCCAAGAGGCCATCCAATGCCATCCCAAAGGCCAGTGAAGGCAAAGCTGCCTGCCCAAAGGTCAGAAAAGGAGGAGTTGCCTGCCCAAAGGCCAGAGAAGGAGGAGCTGTCTGCCCAAATGTCAGAAAGGGAGGAGTTGCCGTCCTGTGTGACAAAAGGGGAGGAGCCGCTGCCGTCTCCAGAGCCACAGGGAGAAGCCCCACTGCCTCCACCACCAGAGGGAGAGGAGTTGTGGCTCCTTCTACCTTCACCACCAGAGGAGCTAGAGCTACCTCCACTACCAGAGGGAGAGGAGCTGCAGCTGCTTCTACCCGTACTGCCTGGGGTTGCCTGTTCCGCACCGCCCAGGGATGCATGTGCCGCACTGCCTGGGGATGCCTGTTCACCTCCTCAGCCAGGAGGCTGTTTCCCATTGCCTGGGGGTCCTTTGCCGCTGACCCCTGGGGATTTGTTGTTGCCACTGCCAGTGTTGCCAGGGCTGGAGTGCGCTGTACCATTGTCAGCATTGCCGCTGCCAGCATTGACACAGGGTCCGGAATGCCGAGATTGTCTTCAGCAAAAAGGTAGGATTGGTACGGAGCGTAACCTTTGTCCTGGCCTCTGTAAATATTAAGCAGGCTTTCGCTATGGAGAATGCCTGCATCTCACTCGCCTGCTTTGTGGAGGTGATAGCTTTGAGTGATAAATATTTCAGCTCAGCTGAATGCATGGGCTCAAATTGAGGCTTCATGAGTGCATTAAGCACCCGAGCCCCTTTCAAAAATTGTCCTGCCAGGAAGTGAGCTCAATTTTGACATAGCAAGCTGAAATAGCTGCCAGATAGACATTTAACGTGGAGGGGATTTCCCTTGTCAAAAGGTCCTGCAAAATTGCAGTATAACTGCCATGGGACAGGTCATGGGGTCAAACCCAGAAGGCAGACAACACGTCTGAAAAACACCCCACTTGTACCCATACTGGGAACGCGTGGACAGTGCTCTGGCATTCTGCAGGGTGTCAATGACCCTATTAGAAAGCCCCAGACAGCCCAAATGCATCCACTCAGGAGTCTCCTGGGTCAATAAGGGGCTACTAGGAGCACCTTGGCCCGGACCTGCCTGATTTTCTCCAGACACAGTGGGAGCAAGGCGAGCAGTGGGAAGACATATAACAGTTGTCTCGGCCACTGGTGTGCCAAGGCATCTACTGCCAGCGGGTCCCTGCCTCCTATTATGGAGAACCACAGGGGACAGTGGGTTGATTCCTGGGAGGCAAAGAGGTCTATCTGCTGTCCCGAACCTCTCACATATGAGGCGCTGGGGACTCTCTTTGAGAGGAGGTCCGCACCCAGTTTGTCACCCCGGACAGATGTACTGCCCGTAGTGAGAGGAGGTTCTCGAGCTCCCGGAGCAACAGCATACTGGCCACACTGTCTCGCACAGGGCGGCGGAACCTATCAAAGCAGCGGGCGCAGCCGGCTATGCCGGTCTTTGAGGCTGCCGGGGCCTACGGTGGCAGATTTCCACTGGGTGGTTGCTTGGGAAGCAGACAAACCAAATATTGACTCAAGGGGGTGAATACTTATGCAATCATTTATTTTCTGTTTTGTATTTGTAATTAATTTAGAACAATTTGTAGATTTTATTTTTCACTTTGACATTATGGACTTTTTTTGTGTTGATCAGTGGCAAAAACTCCTAATTAAATCCATTTTGATTCCATGTTGTAACACAATAAAATGAATACTTTTGAGAGCCACTGTAAATACCCATACGGTAACAGTTACATTTCGTACTTGAAAGGGAATCGCTGCAACTTTTCTAATAACAAGCACCCCATATCTGTATGCTAAAACAATAAAAATGCATCAGGCCAGGGACTCTTCAGGTGTCATTGCTCATTTTTCAGTTGTTTATATGGAAAAAATTCTGGCACTGTTGCCTAACTTACAAAAAGAACAATATGTCTATTCCTTTGCACAAAAACATTTCCTCTGCATTTTGTAAAGACAAAGGTTGTATTGTCACGACTTGGTGTTGTGTACTTGGTGAAGAACATCTGAGAAACCTAACTGTCAACTTGGTCAATTATCTGGCAGGTAATGACCGCTGTGTTGGATATTAATAGTTATTGTTTAGCTTTTTGCAGAGGGGTGTCAAAGCAGACCAACATCACTTTAAAGCATGTTGTCTCCATGTCCAGTGGCTCCAGGAACATCAAAAGATAACCCTAATCCTAACCTTAAATCATAATTTGTGTTGCTTTAAAATATATAGCAAAAACAATAATAATATTTTTCTTGAAAAGAAAGAGGTTCATTAAATAATATAATACATGCTTGCTCTGACATATTGGTCTAATAAAAGAATCAAAATCTTATTTTTTTTCTGTCCTGAGCATTGCAAATCTTTAAATAAAAAAATTAATTGACATACATTTATGTTGGTTTGCAGTATGTGACTTGTTGTAAAGGGTTTTGATTAATTACTTTTTGCCTGGTAGTCAGCTTCAGTTACATATAAGATCCTACAGTATTATTTTACTAAAATAACAATACACATTAGCAAAGGGCAATAATGTGTGTTTTCTAAAAAGATGAGATTAATTGTGTGCATTTAATTTCCTAATATGCACATATAATTTATCTTTATAAAATATTTTACAGTGTTCTGCTGTCTTTTCCTTCCTCAAAACTCCTCTCCATTGGTGCCCTCAAAGTAAGAAGATACACTCAAACTTGTGTGCAAATTCCTTATGCCCATAAGTGAATCAACAAAATATATATTTTAATTTACTTTACAAGAAACCAGCTCAAAATAATAGTTCTCTGGCCTATACCCCTTATAAATAATCTACATAGCATTCAACACTTGTAAATAAATGCTCATGTTTATGCTATTTTAACCCTTTGTTTCATAGTTTGTATGGATGTTAAATATGTACAGGTCAAAAAAATGGAAACACCAATTTAAAGTCATTTAAGAGGTAACTTTTTCATTGAAGTTGGCTTTTTTGCTAAATGTGTGTTTGTTACAACATAATAATGCAGCTGATGCTCTTTCTCGCCTACAGATCGCTAGATTTCAGCAGTTGGTTCCCACAGCACCTCCAGCACCTCTCCAAGTTCCGAAATACCAGCACCTAGTATTCCTGTGAGCTTTCCTGTCTTCAACCTTCTTCAATCTGCTAGAAATTACATGTCCGCTGCCCTAGCTCCATCAACAAGATCATCCTACTCTACAGGCTGGTCTTCTTTCTCCTCCTTCTGCAAAAAAAACAAAACAAAACAAAGCAAAAAAACATCCAAATACAGCCAGTTCCATTTAATCAAGACTGTATCCTAGCCTTTATCGTCCACGCGCCAAACATTGTACACCTTTCTGCTTCCACAATCAAATCTTACATCTCCGGAAATTCAGTTCCATTACCGTCTCTTGTCAGTGTCCTCTCCATTCTTCTGGCTATTCCAGCAATCCGTCTGATGCTCCGTGGCATATCTAAGAGCTCCCCTCCTACTTCCCCATCTTGGCTTCCTATATCTTTGGATATTCTGCAGTCTCTCATATCAATCTTGCGAAAAGGCTGTTACAACCCCTTCGACTATCTCCTCATGGAACTCATGTGTTTAACTTCTTTCTTTGGATTCCTCAGATGCTCTGAATGTACAGTCCCTTCCCTTTCCAGGTTCCCTTCTCTCAACATCCGTTCCAACGACATCTCCTTAGTTCCAGATTCTCAATTCCTAATTATGCTCCGCATCTCTAAGACAGATCAACTTCGTCAGGGTCAATTTATACAGCTGTCAAAGATTAATTCTCCATTATGTCCCTACACCTCCATGTCTAGATACATCTACAGCAAGAAGGCTTTCCTCATGACAGATCCACTGTTCACCAGCTCCTCCTGTGCAGTAGTTACAAGACATTTGTTCTCAACTCACCTTGCCTCCCTCATCTCCAAAGCAGGCCTTTCTCCTCAGTTCTACACTCCTCACTCCTTTAGAATTGGACCAGCAACCTCAGCAGCAAAAACCAACATCAATCAGCATCTAATTAACAGCCTAGGGCGCTGGTCCTCTTCAGCAGTAGAATCATACATACACACATCGGTTTCCGATACAGCTGCAGCTCACCAAACATTTTTTAGCATGCATGGAGTGGGGGCTACCTGATCCACCAGAGGTTTTCCCCCCTAATGGGGTTCCTCTCCACTGTGCAGCAGGTAAACACATAATTTCACTCTACCAATTCTTTTGTCTGCAATGGCATGTGAATTATTGTTTGTCCCACAGGTGTTGGTTTATGTGGGGAGCCGGGGGTCCAACCTTTGGGGGTAAGTGAGGCTCACAGAATTGATAGCCTATAGGTGTATTTCAGGGGACGAGATCCGGGGCTCCACCCTGCTTTCCCTGTCAATCTTCTCCTATTTCCTATTTAAGTCTGAATCTCACACAGTGCGCTGTCTAGCGTTTTCAGTTAGTTTTCTCCCCCTCCTCCTTCCCACGTTGCCATTGCATCACGGTCTCCTCTGGGGGTAAGTGAGGCTCACTTCCCCTGACCTCTATGGCGCTGCCATCCACACCTCCGCCGAGGGGGGGTTCTCGCCGCGTGAGTCAGAGGGGACCGCCGGCCACACACTCTATTCTTTAGCAGCCCCTGCTCTTTATCTTCCTCAAATTAGGACTGGGCTGTATTATTCCTTTTCGTTTCCGTCGAGCCAATCTATCTTATGTGTTTTCTGGTTCCCGAGGCTGCAAAACAGCCTGCCTTCGAGGCCGTTCTCTCTCCTCTGGCCAAGAAGGCTCCTGTCGGCTGGGAACCTCTTTCCTTTCCTATTCTATGCCCTGAGGCCACTCCTCAAATTACCTCTCCAAGTAACAACCTTTCAATCCAGCCCCGGCTCTTGTCCTGTGAAATTAAGCTGTTGGGGTGAATACATACAACATGCTGTATACAAAGGAATGTGCATTAGGTATGGTATAAGAAAATACAGTCCTGTAAGAAAATGCAACAGATTTGGAAATGCAACTGGAACTGCGAGGGTGAAGGTGTCAAACAATCTATGCAGACATTTGAATTAACTCTGTGTTGCCTTCTTTTAAAAATAGAGAATGTTCTAGATAAAATTAAACTAAGCAGATGTGTGTGTGTGGGGGGGAGGCTAGGGGGAGTGCTGTAAAGCAACCCACTTTGTATCATAACTACACTGCACTGTACAGTGAATTCATTTAAGTAATTAAAAAATACACTGACCTGTATTTAAAGTGTGTTCTACTAAAAAATCTGTTTCATGTCCATCAATTTATCAGTCAGGACTAGAACACTTTGAAATCCACCTGCTTTCCTTACATATGTTAAATCCTTGCTTTCAGTGTCAGTCTTTCCAAGTGGTATCTGCTTATGGCAAATGGGTTTGTATCACTCATACTATTTTAGGATTCACAAGCAACAACTACACACACATTTCTGACAGTCCCCATCAACCTTAATGTGAATCTGAGACATTAATCTGTTGTCAAAATGTTTCACACTGCATATTCTTAATAGAATACTTACATTTGTCAAAATGGGAATGTAAGCCAACCTATTGCCACTATTAATACAGAATTATTCGCATTTTTAAATTAGTTTAGAAGCATAAATGATTAATTTAATGTATCATTTAACAAAGACTGCTGTGCATTCCAATTGTAAAATTCCTGTCTGCTGGAATATGTAAGACTGCTTGTGCAATCAAAATAGCAAGTTACCATTATATAAGTCATTGCTTCTGATTGTTTCAAGGAACAGAACTGCTCATTGTGTGAGATCAAGGTATAAGAGAAAATTGTATATTCTCTAACATCGTATTTAAACATTGTGGCGGCAGCAAAATACTGACATTTCTGATATCAAGCATGAGCAGGTCATAAAAAAACAAAATACTGAGTGTATAGGAAAACTGTTGCCAAGACACTTTGTAAGTGTTATCGCATATGCAAAATGCCATACCTTCGAATGCACCAGCCAAACCGAGTACAAACTGAAGAACAGCTCAATACATGCTGCTGGAGAAATGTAGCACTGGGGAGTGAAGCCTGGCCTCTGCATCCTAACTTCATGCCCTTCATTACAATGCAATGCTACAATAGCTAATAAGATGTGTGGTGCAAAACTTGGAAACGAGTCATCCTCCCAATTTAAAATATTTCTAAAAGCTGTGAGTTTCCAAGTAACTGTTACATTCTTGTCGGTCCTATAAAAACCACAGGAGCACGACTGGAGAGCATTGGTCCAAGTTTGGAGTGTCTGTGAACAACTTCACGGGGCATAAAAGAAAAAGGAAAGTGCCTTGCCTCAGAACAACCTCTTTTCACAGGACTTTTCCCAACAGAATAAGCCAAAACAAACATTCACATTAACCATGACAGGC
>CM060247.1:60679087-60789087 GCA_030684275.1 Acipenser oxyrinchus oxyrinchus | reverse complement strand
TGTTTAGACGTTCAGCTAAATGGAAACAAAAGCTATTAAAATGACCAAGATGAAGTGTCCTATTTTATTTGTTATTTTCAGGTCTCAAGAAAGAGCTTGAATGAACCTGATCTTTGAATATAAATGACTGAGATTCCCAGGTTCAGAAGAATGAATGATTTACATTATCCGTCTAAGACCTGTCACTAGTTGTCCACAAGGGATAACGCACATTGCTTTTGGTCGTTAGGAAGTGGTAAATCATGTACAAATCACATCCTAGTAGAACTGCAGCTCATGGTTTTTGAAATTGAAATTATTTAATCAGCATCTTGGCTTCAAAGTGACAGTTGTTGTGCAGCATTTTAAAATAGTTTCTGATGAGGAAACTTCTAATTTAAAATGTCATCAAGATTTACAATCAGCAAAAAACTGAAGCTAGAACTGAGGCCTGACGCCAGCCTCCCAAAAACATGAATTTCTTGAATTCAATCAATATGCGGATAGTTTCAGACAAACAAAACTAATTTCAATACAGGCACATTAAATTAAGCTTCCTTAATAAAGGAAGAAGCATCTAATTTAAAAGTGTCTAGATTTGCACTAAGACTCCAAGCGGTAGGCTACAACACCCCTTTGAATTCAGGTGCTTAGTAAGCACGGTCTTCCTCAAATTACAATCATCATGTTGGTCCATGCAGCATCTCTTTTGTTAGTTATACAGCTTCACTCAGTTTACTTACTGCTTACTCCAGTTTCACAAAATTTCAGGACCTCAATTCTCATTTGATTGTTTTTCAATACTTTTGCATTTGGCAGATTTATTTAATTTATTAGCTCTAAATTGGGTCTATACAGAGTAATTTAACAGATGACACAGACTCAGCAACTTCCAGCTTCAGCTTTTCACTTCTTAGGATGCATTTTGTTTAACAAAGGTTTATGTCAGGGTACGCAGGCTGAGTGTTTGCACATGCCTGCTACTGTAGTACAAGCAACAGCAGCTTCAATCAACAAACCGTTTTAGAAACCTGAATCAACCAGACAAGTATTGCCATAACATTTCATTTATATTACTATATTAATATGAACTGTTTACATGCCGAGACTGTCAACTCCTTTTCATTGTACAAAAAATTCAGTTTCAGTTTTGGTTCCGTTTTATCTGTTGTTGGTATCGTTCAGTTTGGAATTTTATGAAAATGTCAGTTTCAGTTTGGGAAAATCATAACTGTTGCATCCCTACTTTACCCCACTGAATTAACTACAAAAAAAATATGCCACAGAAGTTTAAGTAAAACATTTTTTTCGTGTGTGTGTGTATTTTAGGCAAAACCAGTACAAAAGTAGACATCCTGTGTGTTTTAGTTGTTTTCGTCACTGATATTTCTTCGCAATAAATAATGTGGCCAAAGAGGTTTTACTTGAGGTTTACGTATGCCTTTTGTTCAGCTGAACAAGCAGGTTAAAGAGTGTCAAATTTAACTTGAATAAAAACTAAATAAAATAAATGCGAAAAGGGGGCGCTGTACTTTTTTTTTTTTTTTTTTTTTTTCTCCCACATAAAACAGAAAAATATGATCACTATAGGCCTATATAACATTTCCCTTGCAAGTTGGGGCAGTGTTGAAAAACCATGAGGCATTTCAGAGTGACCTACCTGCATCTTTATCAGACAGAAACAAACCCAGTTCTGACTCGCTTCCCAAAACAGCACCTGCGACTTTCGGCAGAGATCACTATTTGGCAGTTTGGGTTGCGTGTGCATCCTAACATGGGCTCTGTTTACTTCTTGATGTCAAAAACATTTTAAAAGAGGTGGTCGGGTAGCTGTGTTGATCTTCTGTTTTTTTATACATAAGAAATCCCACACATTAGACAGAGCTCTTTTTCCACTTGCTATTTAGACATTGCCACAGACCTATGTTTTTGCCTTTGAAAAACTGTTTTTGAAGAATATTAAAATAGAGAAATGTGCCCATTAGGATTTGATTAGTGAAGTATTTCAGTAATTATGAAATGGGGGTTCTCTAGTACAATATGTTCTCCAGTACATATGCAACATGCATTTGTGTCTGTTGGAAATGTATAAGATAAAAACATTAACTACCTTGTCATAATTTCAGAAAGTTTTTCCCTAGCCAAGAACTGTGAATCCTTTCGGATTTCTCGAATGGCACCCTTAAACTCCTTCTTGTGTTTATGGATCAGCCTCTGCCGCTCTCGTTCCTCTTTGGTTCCTCCACGTCTTTTCCCATAGTCCAGTCTGAAAGTATTTCACAATCGTTATAAGAGAAGCAGGCTTAAAACCATTATTTTAATATAAATTATGCCATAAAAATACATATTTTTTGTTACAGAAAAAAAACAAATTCACTCAGCAAGGCAAATTCATTATGCCAATTCATTAAGCTCATTATAGGACACGATAAAAGGACCTAAATATATGCTGGTAGTCATACAGTTGGTACAGGGACCTATTCTCTCATGAACGGAGGCTGTATGTAGACCAATTGTTGTTTTCTCATTAATGTAGACCAATTGCTGTTTTTGAAAACGGCTGTCTAGCTACAACTAAAACATAAAATACAAATACAGTTACTGGATTAATGTTGGTTGTCTTTCTTACCCTTTAGTTTGAATGTTCCACATATTGTACCTCAGCCTTCTAATATGGTTTAATTAACCTATTTGTGCATTTGATCATTTTCAAATTCAGGTTACTTACATTTCCATAATTTTGGGTGTAAACAATTTAAGAGGAACAGGCTTCCTTTTCTCAAACACTAGGGGTACATGAGATGTCGTTTTGTCCTCAATAGCTTGCAGAATTTCCTGACGAAGCTCCTAAAATATGCAACAAGAAATGACAACAAAATCACAGGTGAGCAATCAACCTTGTAAACAGAACATATTGCAAATAGCAGTATCCTTCTGAAAATATTACTCTGTATTTAATATTGAAATATAAAAAACACAATTAAAAAAAATGGTGTCATACTGAAATATAACCTTCAGGATACAGTGTTTCATGTTTATAATGGGAGCTATTGCTTCTAGTATACAAACATACAGTGAATCTGCCAGGACAAGTGATATGAAAGAACTGTTTTTCATTTCACAGTTAAAACGACACTCCAAAAGAAATGCAAGTACCCACTATGGGAATTCCATGTCTCGGGCTACAGATCTTACCCCCCAGTGTGAACTAACCCAGTCTAATTAGTATATTCCATCAATGTGACAGATGCAATAATTCAAGCTGGAGAGAAATTTCTCAACTGCTTCACTATGGCTGTAAAAGTGTGCCTCACTGATGTAGCACGGTATCTATTTGAAAAGTGTGCCTCACTGGTGTAGCACGGTATCTATTTGAAAAGAGTGCCTCACTGGTGTAGCACGGTATCTATTTGAAAAGTGTGCTTCACTGGTGTAGCACGATATCTATTTGAAGTGTGCTTCACTGGTGTAGCACGATATCTATTTGAAAAGAGTGCCTCACTGGTGTAGCACGGTATCTATTTGAAAAGTGTGCTTCACTAGTGTAGCACGATATCTATTTGAAGTGTGCTTCACTGGTGTAGCACGATATCTATTTGAAAAGTGTGCTTCACTAGTGTAGCACGATATCTATTTGAAAAGTGTGCTTCACTGGTGTAGCACGATATCTATTTAAAAAGTGTGCTTCACTGGTGTAGCACGATATCTATTTGAAAAGTGTGCTTCACTGGTGTAGCACGATATCTATTTGAAAAGTGTGCTTCACTGGTGTAGCACGATATCTATTTGAAGTGTGCTTCACTGGTGTAGCACGATATCTGTTTGAAAAGTGTGCTTCACTGGTGTAGCATGATATCTGTTTGAAGTGTGCTTCACATGAAACAGGTTCTGATTCTCTAAAGTCAAATCGAAAGACTATTCTTAGCCTGATTTTTTGTAATCCCTAACTTACTGTGTTTTTATCACGTAAATGTTTCAAGCCACACTCAGTTTCCTATCCTCGGTTGACTGATGCAAAAAAGCAGCTCATAATGGTTTTCAAACTTTGGTGCAATAATAGTCTAGTCTAAACTCAACAAATCATGAGTTACACAAAAGTTTACAGTTGCAATTATGAACTAGAATATTATTTATTGTAATAACTTCACAGTTGCCTTGGTTAAAGTTATCACTGCACCATCTATTATATAGCATATCAATAACGTCTCGATACATTTTGATTAAATTCAGACCAGTGATGCCTAAAGTTGACCATAAAGTTGACCTTGTCTAGTTTTCCGATGCAGCCAGTTCTATTGTTTCACTAAAGATCTAAAAAAACATGTTTGATAACTTTTCTTTTTAGTACTGCTGTACAAATGTCTGCTATACTGTTTTAAGCCGTCATGTAGAGTGTGCCACTACCTGTTACAACACATTCAAAAATAGAAAGTGTGAAATACAGATGAAGAAAACTTTGTGTAGAATGCAGATCAAATCCATTGCTGATCCCCTCCACCTTGAAAAGAGCTAAGAGAGGGGGGTTACAGGTATGCTAGGGTGGTGGTGTCATTCATCTTTTAATCAATACATAAAAGCAACATCAATTATTTATTCTAGTGCAGTGACATTGCTATGTCGTGACGAGCCACTGGAGGATGTGTGCAGAAAGATCGACACCTTCAATTTGATGAAAAAATAGATCAAATAAAAAAGTATGAATTTGACAAAGATATAACCTTAATTATGCATAGAAGCTCCATTTATACAAAGGAATACTCCAAACTTGTCTATTAGTAGAGCCCTATGAAACCTGCGATAATGAGAACACGGATGGAATCAAAATAATCCAGAATCCATTGCTGTATGAAAAAAAAAAATAAGGGGAAAAAACGCATTTGGCAGTACAGCATTAAGCTGGAAATTAGATATTTGAAGGGAAAATATGAAACCTTTAAAATGTGCACGCATTTTGTACAGTACAGGGCAGGCATTGCTACTGTGCTGCAGAGCGGGCATTAACTACATTGCTGGTTGCTGCTAAGAGACACAGAGACCATAGATATTCTATATACAGATACTCAAACTCCCCCTTTACTTTTGTCACGCTGTGAGCAAAGGGTTATGGGATACAGAGGGAGCTTGGGAGAATTTTTTTCACTTGAGAGTAAAATTTTGCAGATTTTTGCAATGTTAAAAAAATAAAATCACCATACTTTTGAAGCACATTTCACTTTTGCCCAAGGTCTCGAACAAAACGTCAACATTGGCAAATTATGACAGTACGTAATTATGAAAAATGCTATCTTCTCAGCACAGTCCTGTATTGTGGTGCATGCGCAAATATTCTACTATGGCACAGCATTCGGAAGGGTAAAACTGACTTTGGAAGCGTATCAAATTATATTATATTAATATCTTTGGTTACATGCTTTATTTATAATTTTTAAGGTTTTCAAGAATTAAATAACCACACAGATACGGATGGGGATGCCTATTTCAATTACCCGTTTACTTTCGTCCCACACAATTGTTAGGCTACTTAATTATTGTCACTGTATCAAACTTTGGTTTAAAACAACAGAAACACCAAATGACATTTAAAAAAAAAAATCCAAAAGCACAAAAATAGGATTTCATATATTAGGCATATTGTTAAAGCATATTGCATATTGTTAAATTAACATGCCTGTAACAACACATCTCTCCTCGTCATCATCCTGAGCTGGAGGAGTCCTCTTTGTTACATGACATCTCCCAGACAATGACTTCCACTTCTTTGAAAATGGCTGCCTGTATGCCATGGATGGTTAGGAGATCGGGCAGTAACGTTTGTTAGTCTTTTAGGGCATTAAAGAGGTATTTTAATGTGAACACCAGATATCTAAATTACAGACCAATGACAATTATTATACCTGAATTTGCATGCAAGCTAAAAAAAAAAAAAAAAAAAAGAAGTGTTTCTTCGCACAACATTTTAACAGTGTTTCATTTAAGCTCTATTTACCTGTAGCTGGGTAGGATAGTTTCCTGCAGGTAGGTGTTTTGTAAGAAGGTCTCTTATTGGCTGAAATATCTTGCTCAATGAAGGCAGTGATCCATACAATGATGTACACCTTTTAATGAGGTCTAAACAGGTGTTTAAGGAGGAGAACCTGTAAAGACAACATTTCAAAATGTTAAAGCAATGTCAATACAAAGAGCAAGACATGATCCAAACGGAACTCTGTTACCACCTTTGGCAGGAACTGAGGATCTGGCCTGGAGACAATCCTATCCCTGAAAGACTAGAAGTTGCATCAATGATCAGGGCTTGGAGGTCACTTACCCTTCTTGCTGTGGCAAAGAGGTTTGCTTCTGGATGGCCTAGCTTGTTGAATACCCAGTGTAAAACATCTGGGCAGATCTGCCACTCGTGGTGGATCATTTCTCTGCTGAGTTGGTCCGCTATGGTGTTGTCAAGTCTGAGCAAGTAGGTTGCCTCGATTGTCCTGTATCATGCACCATTTCCAGACTTTGTGCCCCCCTGGTGATTGATGTATTTTACAGCCGTGTTGTTGTCGGTGAGAGCTAGCATGTCCCTTTGTTTTAAAATTGGGGCAAAAGTGTTTCAGTGCTAGTTAGACAGCTAAACGCTCCATATGACTTATGAGAAGGTGTCTTTGTTTCGGTGACCAAGTGCCCTGAACCTGAGCTTCTGCTAGTGGGCTTCCCACCTCTGTATGCAGACGGAGTGCAGGTCTGGCAGAAGAGTGTGTGCTACAAGGGGGCACCAAGTTCTTTTGGGGGGGACACATTATGGAATAGGTCACCCAAGTCAAATAACTGGCATTCACCTCTATTACGTGTTACACTTCTTTATTATCATTTATTTGTTTATTTAGCAGACGCCTTTATCCAAGGCGACTTACAGAGACTAGGGTGTGTGAACTATGCATCAGCTGCAGAGTCACTTACAATTACGTCCAACCGAAAGACGGAGCACAAGGAGGTTAAGTGACTTGCTCAGGGTAACACAATGAGTCAGCAGCTGAGATGGGATTTGAACCGGGGACCTCCTGGTTACAAGCCCGTTTCTTTAACCACTGGACCACACAGCCTCCTATTAATGACCACAAATAAATAAATAAATAAATAAATAAATAAAATAAATATTATTGCCACGCGATACTATTAAAACACCCACACAGCACAAATTACTCTAAGTGCCACACTATACTGAAGACTATGTTTGTTTCTGGAATCGTTTTTCCTATTCATGTATTTGCAACCCTTACTTCTGAGCTACAAGTTGAAATGAATACAATGAATACAGTGTGCAGTCCCAAGGGAATGCACTAAACATATTAGCACACACCAAACTACTGTAAACTAACAAAGAAGCCAGATTCCCTTAGACACAATTTTTTTCTACTATTTACCAAAATCAGGGCAAATTACCAGTTGCATTTATTCGCTCTGCAATATGACTCCACCCTTGCAATGCACAGATTAGAAAACCTCACATATTGTGAGAAAAGGGAACCCGCTAAGGGGGTTGATAATGGGGGGTATAACTGGTATTTATTTGTAAAATTATATATAACCCAGAAATAATGCATAGTATAGTTAGATTTGTGTGTTTAACTTCACTTTTATTAATGACTTGTTCCCGAGGTGAAAGCCTCAACCATCCTGCGTCTACTGCAGCTCCCAGAGATGCAGAGGCAATCTGGAATGGTGCGGTTCCAGGAAGAAAGGAGACACCTCTGTGTACGTCTCATGTGAAGTTTTGTGTCCCTTACCAGGTAGAGACTGCTGCTGCCATGTGCCTCAGCAACTGCTGGAAACATTGTGCTATTGGCCTGGCTCCTATTTTGAGCAAGTGACCTGTCAGTTGACAGATTGTCACCACCCTCTCCTCTGTGAAGTACACTCTTCCTGTACGAGTTGAACTGGGCCCCCAAGAAGACTGCCGGGGATAGAGATGATTTTTCTTTGTTGACCAATAGGCCCAGGACCTGAAAAAGGGGAAGAGCCTTTTCCCTGGAGGGAGCCTGTACCAACCAGGTGTCTATGTAGGTGAAGATGTGGATGCCCATACGAACACTAACCAAAAAAACACAACCCCATGAAACACGAATGCCTACACTAGGTCCATACCCAAGCAAGCGCAGGAGAAATGTGTACATGGGTTTTTATGGCGGAGGGACACTGACTTTGGCACCAAAAAGGATTATATTACAATGATCTCTGGGTAAGAGATCGGTTTGTTTCTCCTGACCCAAGCAACATGGAGACCGGGAGTTCACTTTGAGTGTGGAGTTCATCTAAGAATGTGTATCATGACCAACATTTAGACACTTATTTTCCCTGTCAGGTTATAACATGTAAAAAATTAATTAATTTGTAATAATGCTGCGTGGGTAAACTAAGGATCATAAAACAGCAACAACTGGAATGGTTGTATCTTTGCAAGGTTTGATCAAATGAAATGTATATTATACGAATACTATACTGTACAGTATGTTACATTGTTATAATACCTATTGTAAGGTCAGCACTATGTTGTAGCATATAAAATGTAAACCTACTATAGTAAAGAAACCATATCTCCGTAAACTGTTATTGTTTCTTTTAAAATTGTATTACACCTTTGTGGACGTCAAAAAGACTTTCTCTGTTAATCCAGATTAGCTTGAGCAAAATACTTTGTCTCAAACTCAACATGTCCCTTTTTCAACATCCAGCCGACACCGATGCTCTGGTACAACTGTATATTAATCTTACTGGTAACGAAAAAGAAGGCAGCCCAAACCTGGCACTGTGTGCATGGGCTGAGCTCCTTAAAAAAAAATCTCAAACATCATATTTTATCATATTTTTTAAAACCATGTAATATAAAAAACAACAATGGGCTGCAGTGTTAACACTTAACAGTGCTCGCGATTTACAATGTCACAGAACCCCTCGATGAAATATTCTCTGCATAATACATGTCAGCCCATATGTTATTCTATATTTATATGGGGAGGGGGGTCCTATACTTTCTGGTCTCGGGGGCCAATATACCTACGCTCGACCCTGGAATATCAATTAGTTGCATAACAAAACAGGTGCGATCACTTCATTTTACCTGGTGCAGGCTGGGGTGGGGGATGGTTTCAGCACTTGTTTAAATAATAGAAATGATGGGGGTTAAAAAGTATACGATTTGTATACAAGGTTATTCTTTTGTGTATTGCAACATGGTAACAGCCATTGTCATTTTAAAATGTTGCATCTACAGTGCCTTGCACCCCCCTTGGACTTGGAGCAACCAAGAGGCCAATGGTAACTATGAAGGAGCTGGAGAGATCCACAGCTGAGATGGGAGAAACCGTCCATGGGACAACTATAACCCGGATGTTCCACAAAGCTGGGCTTTATGGAAGAGTGGCGAGAAGAAAGCCATTGCTGAAAAAAACCCATATCAAATCCTGTTTGGATTTTGCCAAAAGGCATGTGAGAGACACAGCAAACACGTGGAAAAAGGTTCTCTGGTCTGATGAGACCAAAATTTAACTTTTTGGCCTTAGCGCAAAACGCTATGTGTGGCGCAAAGCCAACACTGCTCATCACCCTGAGAACACCATCCCCACGGTGAAGCATGGTGGTGGCAGCATCATGTTATGGGGATGCTTTTCATCGGCAGGGACTGGGAAACTGGTCAGGATTGAGGGCAAGATGGATGGAGCCAAATACAGGGGAATTCTAGAGGAAAACCTGTTTCAGTCTGCAAGAGACCTGGGGCGGAGGTTCACCTTCCAGCAGGACAATGACCCTAAACACACAGCCAAAGCTACACTGGAGTGGTTTAAAAACAAGAACCTGGATGTCTTAGAATGGCCCAGTCAAAGCCCAGACCTCAATCCGATTGAGAATCTGTGACAAGACTTGAAAATTGCTGTTCACCAACGGTCCCGATCCAACTTGACAGAGCTTGAGCAATTTTGCCAAGAAGAATGGGCAAAAATTGCAGGATCAGGATGTGCAAAGCTGGTAGAGACTTACCCAAGAAGACTCACAGCTGTAATTGCTGCCAAAGGTGCTTCTACCAAGTATTGACTCAGGGGGGGTGAATACTTATGCAACCAACAAATGTCTTTTTTTTGTTTAATTAACTTGTGTCACAATAAAAAATATTTTGCACCTTCAAAGTGTTAAGTATGCTGTGTAAATCAAATGGTAAAAATCCCAATTAAATCCATTTTAATTCCAGGTTGTAACACTACAACAAGTCCAAGGGGGGTGAATACTTATGCAAGGCACTGTAACTTGCATATGCCAATTGTATTTCAACCACCATATGTCTAATTATTATCTGAGACACAGAAAAATGCTGGGGGACAAAATTGTGGCAACATAAAATGCCCCAAATGGCATCATGAATGAGAAAAAACAGGCAGTAGTTGGGCCAGTTTATAGCGACATAGCGTGCTGTGCTTTGTCAACATCGTTCTTATTTTTAAATAAAATTATACAAAATGTACAATGCAAGTATTTTTTAAAGCACAGCTTTATAACAAAACCTATTCTAATCTCATTTTATGTTAATAAAGTGTGTAATGTTACAGTCGTCATTTTCACTGAAACTTGTGTTATAACTGGGCAAATGCTTTAACGCTAACCTAATAGTTCTGCTGCCAGCTTCTGATATCCCAGTTAAGTAACAATGTCCAGCTCTTTTCTTGGTTTTGTAAAAATGGCTTCCTGTGCATTCAAATTATTTTAAAATGTTATCATTTTATCCACACACACAAGCTTGCATTTCACTTCCACAAAAAAATAATAATTTGTTCATTAAAAACATGCATCCACTTTTCTTCTTTATTTTGTAGTAGCCATTTTCCCTACCCCCAAATGTATTTATTTTTATAAACAGAGCACAGAAAAAGTTTCACAGTACTTGAAGCTAACCACGATACAACTGTAACTCACAACATGGCTGCTCAAGCGTGTGGAACATTGTGCACACTGCCTAGCAACCCCACAATAGGCCTGTTGTTCTAAAAGTGCTATTCTTATATATTTAAAATTTTCCCCACGCCTGGTTTAAGGGTAAAACCCTAACAAAACATAGAATAATAGTGTGTATACACAGAGCAAAAATGTATAGTTATGGGTTAGGTGCCTACGGTCTCAACAAGTTACAGTTCTACAGGAGAAAAAAAAGAAAAACATTTTCAAGAAATGTGCAAGAATTCTGTACAGTACAGGGCAGGCAGTCGTAGCTACTGTGTTGCATTAACTACTGGAGTTGCACAGATTACAGATATTCTATACACAAAGATACTCTCAACTGACCCTTTATTTCCATCACACTGCGCGCAAAGGGTTATGGGATACAGAGAGCGCTGGGGGAATTCTATTGCGAGTCAATGGGCTCTTTGCACATCTTACTTCCACATTTCCATATATTGGCAGATCTACTTCCGGTTGTTGTTCGCCTGATTGAGTTTGGGAGTTTTGCAATCAGGACTTTACGAATTTTACAATGGCTCTTTTTTTATACATGCTGCAGTCATTAAAATGACAGTAAAGGATGCCCACAGAATGGCAAAATCACACAGCAAAGCCCCAGCGAGCAAGCGGGAAAAAGGTTTTAAAATGTATGGTTTCAAGCTCCTCTATGTTGCTCTACAAACATAGTAGGATAGATTTTAAAAAAATACTTAATTAGTAGTCCTACCCTACTTTACCATGTGTTTTGTAATAAATAATAACTTGGTACATTGTGGAGTGTCTGGTCTATTAAAAGTACAGACCTCAAAGTCTGCAGCTTTGCTGTGTTGGAGTCATTGAGGCTGGAGGGGCTTTAACTGAACCACTTTCAGCATCCAAAACTGTCTGACCCTGGCAGCCCTACTGTGGATTTATTTATTTATCTTTTATTTTTAAATCATTCAGGCAATACAGTTAAGTGGCTCAGGACTGCCAAGGACAGCATTACATTGACTATTGTACCACTCTTGGCAGTCACTACTCAGGAATGTTTTCTGTGCGAGTAAAACAGAGAACAAATGCTCCACCGAGTCATTCAGCATTGTTAGTAAATGAATCATATTTAGAGTACCACTGAACTTGAGACAAATTGCTCATTAAAATCCTTGGCATATTTTTTTAAGTGGAGATAATGATCTATTCAGGGATACCAAGACATTTAGTTAGCAACTCTCCATCCCCAACTAAAACAGGATGATAGCATCCAAACAGATGGAAACAAGCAGATATTAAACTTTAAATCTGGGTAAAGTACGGTAACATTAAGGTTGCTATCATGTTGCACCAATTGTTGACCTAAAGAAAATGTTATTTTTCATATAGCTTTACATATACCTGCATTAACTGATTTTTCACACCTTAAAAAAAAAAAAAAAGAAAGAATCCCATGACCAACATTTAAATGTAAATAGCTTTTGTATGGACAGAACTTTTCTTTACAATAGATTTGTTTTGTTGTTTAATTGTCAATCAACTAATTCATTTTAAAAATGCTGCATGTTTGTTAACACCATTCATATGACATCCCTACAGAGCGAAACAAACCTAAAGCATAAAACATCTTGAGGAATAACGGTATACAGTCCATTAAATTCCTAAAAGCTCTCTGGCGCACTCTGCAGGAAAAATAAATGACTGGTTTTACACTTCAAGCTGCACCATGGTATACTATGCCATGCCTTGAGGTACCGCAGCAGGAGATGAGGTTAAAACCATCAGGTTTATATATAAAAAAATTTTAAAAAAAACACACCTTTACAGCCAAAACAATATATAGGGAATTAGAAAACGATTCAGTACTGTCAGCCAATCAGCTTCCAGCTCTAGTGGGCACTAATAGACAGTAGATGCCCGCTGGAATGCCTCAGCACCAACCGTGAATCAAATTTAAAAAATCAATCCACGTGTATACCAGCTTTTTAAAAATGACATTAAATATCACCCTAAAATGTCTCCTAACTCACCATGTTTCTACCTTCAGCCAAAGCCTTTCTCTCCTGAAAATGCTGCCACACAACCTATTAGGTACACTGACAAACCACTGGGAAAAAACATGCTTGGCAATTTAATGGCTACCACCAGTGAAAAAGTCAATCTCACCAAAAGGTACACAAATCACTGTGTGAGAGCAACAGCTGTTCAACTTCTACCTGACGCTGGTCTGGAGACAAGAGAAATCATGTCTAATACGACACTAATGCAAACTCAATTTGCAGCTATTGGACAGCAAATGTTCAGCAAAAACACAATTGGTCTACAATACTATCCTCGGATGGATCCTCCAAATAAGACTCAAAACCAACCAATCAAGCAGTGAATCCTGTTCTTGTCACTACCGCACCAGCCAATCCACTCCCTGTCAGCTCAAATGACACTCCAATAACAAACAGTTTAGAATCCATCTTAAACAGACTGTTCAGGAATTGCTCTGTTCAAGCATGTTTGTTATATAAATTCATGAAGACCTTTTATTTAGTTAATATATGTTTGAAACACTATATTAAAGTTAAGAAAAGTAACATTTATTTTGTGTTCGTTACCACTGATTTATATACACAATATATAGAAATTACAAAAGCAAATTTAAAAAAAAAGAATATTAATGTATTTAACTTTTACTCATTATATACTGTGGGAAGAGGGATATCATTTTTGTTTCTATCTTAGTATGTGCTGACCATGATTTTGCTTCCACATATGCTTCAAGTTCAAGCTCTTATCTGCTTGTGGGTCTGGGGTTTCGTGCCTAGTAATTGTTGGTAGCTGCATTCAGACCTTTGCCTAGCCATGTAATGTAATATTGAATTTTGAACAATATCAGTTTTGTTTTTTTGCTTTTTGTTTTGTTTTTTTAAATTAAGTAAAAAAATTTTACTTTGTGTTAAGAGATAAGACAGTTAAAACAGCACTATGGAATACAACCTGCTGTTTTATTTAATTATTTTTAGGCTCAGCTCACCGCTACCAACCACCGCTACGCTGACTCGGGAGGGTGAAGCCGAACACTGCAGCCGGAGGATGTCAGCCGACTGCTTTTTTTTTTTTCACACTGCGGACTCACCATGCAGCCACCCAAGAGCTACAGCGTCGGAGGACAACGCAGCTCTCGGGCAGCTTACAGGCAAGCCCGCAGACGCTCGGCCAGACTACAGGGGTCGCTGGTGCACGGTGAGCCGAGGACACCCTGGCCGACCTAAACCCCCCACCCCGGGCGACGCTTGGCCAGTTGTGCGCCGCCCCCTGGGAGCTCCCGTCCATGGTCGGCTGTGGAATAGCCTGGACTTGAACCGGCGACGTCCAGGCTACAGGGCGCATCCTGCACTCCATGCAGAGCGCTTTTACTGGATGCGCCACTCGGGAGCTCCTGCCTGCTGTTTTAAGAATAGTGTGGAATCTTATTTTCAGTACTGTATTCTGTTTATAGTTTTTCTTTTTAATGTTAAAAAAATGTGAAAGCAATGAACTGATATGTATGTGCATACAAATAAAAAACAGTGCTTCACTTGTTTGAATCAGTTTTACATTTAATGTACTTGTATATACACACACCAGTACCACTGTCACATGTGCTTTCCAGAGTGATGTTATATACAGTGTAACACTCAGGTTTGGGGTTAATACGTTAACTTAACTGTTGTTGAAATGATCGTGTGTTCCGGCACTTTTTTGGGGGGGGAAATCGAGCACTGGATTAACCGCTACCTTCAGCAACACCCCTGGAATAAAAATACTGATAATCGCTAAAGATTCTGAATTCCTTCAGGCAAACAAACACCTAAATCTACAAGCTAAACATGCAGCTTGTCCTAGCTTAAATTATGTAAATCATAATCCGATTTCAAGAACAGATCTGAAGAAACTGTATACGTCTAGGACCAAGTGAAAAAACAACTACTAATTGCTCTTTAAGGTATGGTTCGAGTACAGTTTTTCTTTCATAGACAAGGAAACAAACACAGCTAATCTCTGTAAAAATAACTGTTGTACTTACCGATGTCACTGGCCGTGAATATGTCACTCAAGCATTACAGACCAAAAATCACCAAGACAGTCCCAATACCTGATAAACGAATGTACTCGCAGCCAGATTTCGAAAATTGTCCTGTAAAAAGCGTTAAGCTGTATGTTTCCAAACTTCACCCAGAACAGTCGAGGCTTTTTCAAATTCCATGTAAAGTGATGCTGGAGTTGAACACAGGCACATTATTTCAGTTTCTGGACACAAGAGCGAACTCAGTCTCACTCATTACGAGACAAACACGGATGCAATGCAAAAAGGGAAATAAATACATTTCTTCACGCAAGTCTTCAGGAACAAGTCCCCCCTGCTGTGACAGCGATGCTAGTAATACCTTTCCTACACCAAATCAGAGCAACTGTTTCAACTCTTCAGTTACTAACGATGCTTCAGGACACTTAAATGCTATTAGTACAAGCTTTATAGGATGTACACTTGCTTTTAATAAATAGTTTTGTCAGGTTACGGTCGATCCTGGACCACACCATTTTAAGACAGGGAGAAGGGGGGGGGGGGATTATTTGTGTGTCTAATCCTTAAGTGTGTGATTTATAATACTGTTTATTGGTATTGTGTCTGGGGAGGGGGACACATGGGTGCGTTAAGACAAATTCAGTGGGACATTTTTTATTTCTGGGAGCCACTGGCGCAATGGCGCATCCTAGCGTGAACACTGTGATGGCTCTACTGTGTGTTAGTTGACCTTGACTTTCGTTGGTGCCCTTCACCTTCTGCGCTTGACACATAACTCCCGTCGCAGTCAACTATCACACGGTAGAGTCATCATCGACGGGCACGATCGTTTAATTGTCTATCTGGTTTGAAGTCCTTTTCTTACCTGAAATGGTCTTTTTCTAATTCATCCTTAAGCTCCAGCCCTTGAACAGCAGACATTGGAAGACACTTCTTTGTCCAAGACTCGGACACTTTTTCATCTTTCACAACTAACAAGTTGCAACTCTTCCCCACTGCCTTGAAGGGTGGCACAACTGTGTAACCTGAAAAAAACATTGAGCTAAATCAGTAAGAGGATGTAGTATCATTAAATGTTATTATAATGCATGCAACACTGCCAATAATGCATACCCCACCAGTAGTTCTTTATTTATCTGTCGCAAAACAAACTAACAAGACAGGAATTCCTGGTGCCATTTGGATTGATTAGAGATTGGGATAAGCATTAACCAGCTCATTACAATCCTTCATGAATTAAAATTGGAGACACAGCCTACCACCAAATAGTTAATCGATATAACCTCAGAACTTTCATCCACTAATCAGCAATACCACGCTGTAGATAAAAACATGTGCAATGTAAGAAACAAAACTAAGTAATCAAGGTAAATAAACCAATAAATTAAATGTTTAACCCTTTGCGGTCCATTTATTCAGCACCTGTCAGACACGTCAGGTCTAATTTATTTTCACACAAGCTGTTTATTTTTACATGCACTGTTTAAAAGTAATTTTATTCACAGTAAAACAGGTTTAAAGGCGCTGAATAGCCACAGGGCACTCAGTACTGCATCTCCAGCCCTGCCCCACTCCTTGTTCGCTGTATTTATCACGTATCTCTTCATAGTAGTGCATACTGATAAATCATCTCCTGATCACTCAATTTATCACCAAACTCCTCAATAATGCTATCCAAGTCATTATTTTATTACTGTAACATCTCAAAAAGCTTGGCAAATGTGTGAGCATTGGATGCGGAAGCAGCTACGTTGTTTGTTTATGTCCGTGTTATGTCTGTGGTGAAGGGACTGCATATCGCTCAGATCTGTGCGTTTTCTTTAAGTTATAAGTGTAAAAAGTTGACAGGATGTTAACAGTGAAAAGAAAAATTACAGGTACATTATCTTAACAGTTGTAGCAACACGTGAGGACGTGTAACGCTATATTTTTCTGCTTATTCTTTAAGTAATAGAACCCGGAAAAGACGACTTCACCACCTGGTAAGGCCCGCCTCGATCCATTAAAATTACCCAAGCCAAATGTGAGGTGCATTTAACATAACCAGGCGGTACAGCTCTCGTATAAGAGTTCTATTGCTATTAGAAATATTAAAAGTGTTTGTTAAAAATAAGATTTAAAAAATGTTTGTGTTTTATCTATCTATCTATATATACACACACACTACTGTGCAAAAGTCTTACACATGTTGCATTTTTCTACTCTGATGCATTACAGGGTTCTCCCCAGGCCTTTTCAGCCTTGGATAAAGGCGTCTGCTAAATAAACAAATAACATACAGTGGTTTGCAGAAGTATTCACCCCCCTGCAAAGTTTTCACATTTTGTTCGCACCTGAGCATGCTCCACAACACTTTCAAATCAGACTTTACATGTAGAATCTACACAAACTACTCCACATTGATAAAGTTAAAAGATGCATATAGAATATATATAAGTAAGATTTACAGAGAAAAAAGATTAATCTAATTTGCATAAGTATTCAACCCCTTTGCTACTGCAGCCCTAAATCAGCTCAGGTGCAAATGATTTGCTTGAAAGGTCACAAAATGAGTGAAATGGTTTCAGCCTGTGTGTACTCAAAGTGGTTTAACTTTCCCTCAGGTATATAAAGACTTTTAAGCTGCAACTCAGACATAGTGATCCAACAAAGCAACCATGAAGACAAAGGAGCTTTCGAAACAAGTCAGGGATAAAAAGTGGTAGAGAGGTACAGAGCAGGAGAAGGGTACAAGAAAATTTCAAAAGGCGCTGATTATCCCTCTCAGCACAGTGAAGTCCATCATTAAGAAGTGGAAGATGCATCATACCACCCAGACACTACCCAGATCAGATTAGCCCCCAAACCGAACAGCCGAACAAGCAGGAAACTGGTTTGGGATATCAACAATGACCTTGAGAGATCTGCAAAGTTCTGTGTCTGAGAAGGGAGTCAGTGTTCACACATCAACAATAAGCCGGTCCCTACACAAAGCTGGCCTGTATGGACGGGTGGCAAGAAAGAAGCCATTACTCAAAAAGCCTCATCTTACAGCACGTATGGAGTTTGCGAAAAAGCATGATACTGCAGACATGTGAAAAAAAGTTTTGTGGTCAGACAAGACAAAAATTGAACTTTTCTGTCCTTGTTTCTTTTTTCAGGTCAAAAAAGTCCCCTGGGTTGACACTGTCTATACCTTTTAGGATTTTGAATGCTTGAATCAGATCACCGCGTAGTCTTCTTTGTTCAAGACTGAATAGATTAAATTATTTTAGCCTGTCTGCATACGACATGCCTTTTAAACCCGGGATAATTCCAGGTTTAAAAAAGTTACGTCTGGCGCAAGCCCAACACTGCACATCACCCAGTCAACACCATCTCAACTGTCAAGCATGGTTGTGGCAGCATCATGTTATGGGGATGCTTCTCTTCAGCAGGGACTGGGAAGCTTGTCAGGATAGAGGGGAGAATGGATGGTGCAAAGTACAGGCGAATCCTTGAGGAAAACCTGTTTAAGTCAGCCAAGACTCTGAAACAGAGGAGGAAACTCACATTTCAGCAGGACAATGACCCAAAGCAAATAATTAACGTTCTTGAGTGGCCCAGTCAAAGTCCTGACTTGAATCCAATTGAAAATTTATGGCGAGACTTGAAGATTGCATCGACAATCCTCATCAAACTTATCAGAACTGGAGCAATTTTCCCGTGAACAATGGGCAAAAATGTCACCATCCTACTGTGCAAAGCTAGTAGAGACCTATCCAAAAAGACTCATAGCAGTAATTCCTGCAAAAGGTGCTTCTACCAAGTACTGACTTAAGGGGCTGAATACTTATGCAACCAGTAAATTTCATTTTGTACATTTTCTTTGCAAGTTTTGCTGATTTTAATCCCCTCCTCATATAACAGTGTTCAGTTTAACCACTACAGCTTTGAATAAAACACGTTAGTTTGAAAAACTATGCATACATTATTGGTAATTCAACAAAATGTGACATTATTGGTAGGGGGTGAATACTTCTGCAAAACAAATGGGTTGTAGGGAGATATGCAAATAAAGCATTACAAGTTTTGACTTTTGAATCAAAGTTTTTGAATTTATTGCTTTCACTCACCTTAACTCGAAAGCTACTTGTTTATGTGTGTGTGTGTGTATAATTATATATATATATATATATATATATATATATATATATATATATATATATATATATATACATATACACACACACACACAAATAATTTTCAAAAAGCCTAAAATTATTTTACAAATTCAATAAATGTATTGATGTATTCAACTGCTTCAGGCACAACTTACCTAAGCACTGCTTTTCTGGAACAGCAAGATGAAGGATTCCCAGCAGGAAGTTGATAAGTTCAGGTACAAATCGGTGGGACAGAGATATATATTCCACCAATAAACAGCACAGCATAAGTCCTGTCGCCACATCCTGCAACGTAGTAACTGGGCACTAAAGAGAGACACAAACATTTTCATTAGAAACTAATTTGGCCGGGAAGTATTTTTAAGTGAAACATGTCACAGAGGGTATTGTAAATATAAAAACAACAACAACAACCACCACCACCTGATGTTTGATCTGGAGAGGGTGCAGTAAACAGATTTCTAAACCTGCCTCATACCTACATCTAATTTGCATGCTAAATTTACTTAGCCCTCCCTCCGGAGTCCCCAGAGAAGACCGGGGACCCCGAAAAAACAGTTTAACACATTACATATATAAAAGGATCTGATTCTTATTGATAAATAAATAAATGAATAAATAAATACATACTTTGGTAAGCAACTGACTCATGTAAACAAGAGCAGGGGTCGCTACAGGGTGGCGGAAATCAGAGGTCGGGAACAAAAGTGCTGCGATTTTCAGGTAAATCAGCTAAGAGAAGAGAGTAGAGAAACTAGCCATTAACAACAATAAGCAATGTTTACACAAAATGAAACATACAATGAAGGCATTAGTAATGTGCATTAGTCTGCTCTTTCCAAACTGTTTGTATAATAAAACTAGTGTACAGTTTGTCTGTATATTGGTTACCATTTGGTAACAATTGGGTTTCATAAATGCTGTCACTTGAACATATGTCGAATTAATGTTTTATTTATTTATTATTAATTATACCCATAGCAAAACACCACAGGAACATGTAATAACAAAAAGAGAGCATTTCTTCTAATTTCTTTCGCTTAAGTATTTGTATTCTTTATTTGGTTTAAATATTTAACCAGACACATTCAACCAAAAACAAAGTTCTGTGAGATACAATTCCAACCCACTGTAGCCTCTAGTTGCAAAGAGCAGGGGTGTGTGTCTCTTTACATGATTCTTACTTCAGGGAGCTATGCCAATTATATTTTACCACTTCTCTATGCTCTATGGCAAGACATTTCACACATCGCCATTTACAATGCAATGAAGTTTGTGTAAAATGTATCTGCACAAGGTTAAGTGCAACTAGTTTTAAAAGCAAGGGTGGTGAAAAATGAAATAAAGAAAATCTACATATGCTGTGTTTATGATATGCTATTAAATCAATGGTTCACATAACAAAAAAAGAGGACATTATATATATATATATATATATATATATATATATATATATATATATATATATATATATATATATATATATATATATATATATATATATATATATATATATATATATATATATATATATATATATATATATATATATATATATATATATATATATATACACACACATATATATACCTACCATGTCCAGGCCAGGAAATGGTGCACGACCTTTCACCTCTATTACTTCTTCCATTTCATGTGCACTGTCTCTAAAAACTGACTGAACAGCTTTACAAGCAGCTTCAGGAAAAAGCTGGCAAAGAGCATACAGTTGCCTACAACAGAAAAGATTAAATTACTAACAAAATGACAGAATGGTTCATTACCTGATACCACATAGAGCCAGGCTTTTTTTTAACAGAATATTTGGGAGGCCAGTAGAAGCACAAAATTCATATTATACTAAGAAATAGTTGGGTCCCCAGGGGTTTCTGTTTTATTGAGAAGAAAACTAAACTCCATAACTTACACAAGTTAAGGCAACAGCTAACAGTCAAGGATCCAATTAATGTGAGATTTAAAACTGAAAATGAGATTCAAACTGAAAAGTAAAAACAGCTCATAGACCTTAAGACCAAATTCAGACATAACCAGCTATTCCAGACTTTTTTCTGTCAGCTGTAGTTTTGTCAAGTTACACATGCGTCATTGTTTTCTTTCACCAAAAAAACAACATGAATACTCAAATTTGAGAAGTAAAACAGCTGAACTGTAACTCAAAGCCTTTTGTAGGAATGATGTCAATATTTGCACACCTAAAAGTTTTAAACTAACAATATAATTAGGGCTTCTGAGTTTTGATTTTAACCTATAAACCCCGATACAAAAAAAAAGTGAAATCGGTGGCTAGCCAATAAACACCGGAAAACACAGGGTAAACTGTGGAAATGGTTAATCAATTCACGCTGACTGTACCCTTTTCCCATTAAAAATATAACCTACTACAAAAATAATAATAAATACATTTCCCAGTGCTGCTGGGCAATGTCCCACCTTCCTGACTTTGCGTCTGTCATTTATTCGTTCTCAATACCTTAAAACCCGCCCCAAATACTGAATGACAGCACATTACTACATTTCTATTGGAGACTCCTCTTGAGAGATTTAAATTGAGATTACAATCAAGATGGAGGCTTGTTAGCAGGATTTCAAGCTGTATTACAGTTAAGATACGGAGGATTTAAAACAGAATTGTGGCGAAATGTACAAAAATGCCTACACACAAAAACCCCAGAAAGGATTTCATTGTGGAAGACAGCAATGGAAAGAAGGTACAACTTAAGTGTGCAAGTACTGTCGAGTTACTACTATACATATTTTGGACACAAAAAAAAAAAAATTGCTCAAGCATTTTGGAAAGTAACCGAAAACACTAATTTCATTCAGTATATCAAAAACGAAAGCCCCGAAAAAAAACAAATTTACATAAAACTCGAAAATAGCTAAAAATAAGCAACGAAAAATACAATTAATAAAACCCAAAAAACAGAAGCCCTGAATATAATTTAATAAATCTTGCCTGGTTTGCACTTTCAGCTTAATGTTTCAAATGTGATAGCACACATCTATTTTCATTTTAAAACAGGATACCTAGTACTACTTAAGGTTCCAGTTTCTAGGACTCATTATTGGGTTATCTGTTTGTACTACCTGGGTCATTTCACCTCAACAGTGTCTTCTGGTTACTGACAAAGCATATCAGTCAATTGGGAAGCAGCTGGTTGGTTAATGACAGGACAGAAACCATTGAAATAGTGGGGACAATTTTACTATAACATGTTTCTTTCAAAACTGGACATTTGAGACATATAACGAATGGGAAAACACAACCCGGAACAGTTATGGAATTATTTTGTTAGCTACAGCTACTTTAACTGAATCTTCCATCTTATAAAAAACAACTTAAACAGAATAGAGTTACATTAAAATCACTCCCTCATCTTGCAGTTTCTTGTTATGATGAACAATTATCCATAACAAGAAGACTGTGCTATAGATATAGGACAATGTTATCTGCCAGAGAGTTAGGCAAACTTCCATGTGTCTACTTTATTGCATTCCTTGACACTGCTCCATGAGTAATGTGTGTTGAAGGGAGGAGTGGGGAGTAGGATGGAATAGTACTCACGGGATGAGTCTGTTAATTGTGCTCAGCTCAGGGTGTTGTCTTGTTGCCAACTCTCCAATGTATTCCAGTACAAAGCCAAACAATTTCTGTACAAAAAAAATAAAAAATGCTTTAGTCAGAGCATGTTAACCATTGATAAATAACATATTGTATATATGTTATACGTAGGGCTTGAAATTTTTGGTTTCAACCTGACAAACACCCCGTAGACCTATTTAGAATTATTTTTTTATTTTAAAAAAATCGACAGACCTGGGTTTTGTGACTTGTGTTGGCTGAAAATAAAACAACAACTCTACAGTGTGTGATAGATACGTGGGTGGTAATGGGGCACAAAACGAAATCTGTTACTTCTCACAATTCTCTGATTCAAAATGCCTCCAGAGTTCTACATTGCCAGAATTATAAATGTGGACATCCTCACTTCTACATAGGAAGTTAACATTTGTATATGTACGAGTGAAATGTACATGCAATTTATTATAGAAAATGAAAACTGATACGTTTGAGTGGTATCTATTTTTAATAACCAATTTTGCAGTATGTTAATTTATCAAGTTTTAAGTGATTAAAAACTAAGAGTACATATATATATATATATATTATATATATATATATATATATATATATATATATATATATATATATATATGCAAAAAGTTTTAGGCAGGTGTGAAAAAAATGCTGTAAAGTAAGAATGCTTTCAAAAATAGACATGTTAATAGATTATATTTATCAATTAACTAAATGCAAAGTGAGTGAACAGAAGGAAAATCTAAATCAAATCCATATTTGGTGTGACAACCCTTTGCCTTCAAAACAGCATCAATTCTTCTAGGTACACTTGCACAAAGTCAGGGATTTTGTAGGCATATAGTCAGGTGTATGATTAAACAATTATACCAAACAGGTGCTAATGATCATCAATTCAATATGTAGGTTGAAACACAATCATTAACTGAAACAGAAACAGCTGTGTAGGAGGAATAAAACTGGGTGAGGAACAGCCAAACTCAGCTAACAAGGTGAGGTTGCTGAAGACAGTTTACTGTCAAAGTCATACACCATGGCAAGACTGAGCACAGCAACAAGACACAAGGTAGTTATACTGCATCAGCAAGGTCTCTCCCAGGCAGAAATTTCAAGGCAGTCAGGGGTTTCCAGATGTGCTGTCCAAGCTCTTTTGAAGAAGCACAAAGAAGCGGGCAGCGTTGAGGACCGTGAGCGCGGTGGTCGGCCAAGAAACTTACTGCAGCAGATGAAAGACACATCATGCTTACTTCCTTCGCAATTGGAAGATGTCCAGCAGTGCCATCAGCTCAGAACTGGCAGAAAACAGTGGGACCCTGGTACACCTATCTATTGTCCGGAGAAGTCTGGTCAGAAGTGGCCTTCATGGAAGACTTGCGGCCAAAAGCCATACCTCCGGCGTGGAAACAAGGCCAAGCGACTCAACTATGCACGAAAACACAGGAACTGGGGTGCAGAAAAATGGCAGCAGGTGCTCTGGACTGATGAGTCAAAATTTGAAATATTTGGCTGTAGCAGAAGGCAGTTTGTTCGCGAAGGGCTGGAGGCGTACACGAATGAGTGTCTGCAGGCAACAGTGAAGCATGGTGGAGGTTCCTTGCAAGTTTGGGGCTGCATTTCTGCAAATGGAGTTGGGGATTTGGTCAGAATTAATGGTCTCCTCAATGCTGAGAAGTACAGGCAGATACTTACCCATCATGCAATACCATCAAGGAGGCATCTGATTGGCCCCAAATTTATTCTGCAGCATGACAACGACCCCAAACATACAGCTAAAGTCATTAAGAACTATCTTCAGCGTAAAGAAGAACAAGGAGTCCTGGAAGTGATGGTATGGCCCCCACAGAGCCCTGATCTCAACATCGAGTCTGTCTGGGATTACATGAAGAGAGAGAAGCAACTGAGGCTGCCTAAATCCACAGAAGAACTGTGGTTAGTTCTCCAAGATGTTTGGGCCAACCTACCCGCCGAGTTCCTTCAAAAACTGTGTGCAAGTGTACCTAGAAGAATTGATGCTTGATGCTGTTTTGAAGGCAAAGGGTGGTCACACCAAATATGGATTTGATTTCGATTTTTCTTCTGTTCACTCACTTTGCATTTTGTTAATTGATAAATATAATCTATTAACATGTCTATTTTTGAAAGCATTCTTACTTTACAGCATTTTTTCACATCTGCCTAAAACTTTTGCACAGTACTGTATATATATATAGTGAGCCGGGAGAGGGAAAAACACGTGTGAATGCCTGTTTGTTTAATAATTGTTCTGTTATTGTGTTATTGTTTAATTATCACCAGCACCTGGTTCTCATTGTAAATTAGAGCCAGGTGCACGGTTTAAAACAGGGTTGACCAATCATGGTCCTGGAGGGCTATTCCACTCCAGGTTTATCAGGTAAAAACTTAGATCATGAAGTACTTCAAGGTCTGGATGGAGGTTTAACTGGTTCAATTACACAATTTAAAGACCAGGAGTGGAATAACCCTCCAGGACCGTGATTGGCCGCCCCTGGTTTAAAAGGACAGCCAGTCTATAAGGGGCTGCTGTGTGTGAAGAAGCCCATCTGTGCACGTGTGTACAGCCGTATGAAAGATATTGTTAAAAGTGTATGTTTTGTGTTCTGTAAATGTGTGTGTGTTTTGTTTGTCCGGTAAACAGCTTAGCTGTCCGGCTGTAGTTAGGTTCCAGTGTTTGTCAGTTAGTGCGCATAAGAGGTAGGTTTTTGCTTTGTTTATTATTAATTAGCACGACAGCGTTTTCAACCCTCAACCTCTGTGTCTGGATCAGTATTTTAAAAGGGTGAAATGAACCCGAGCCGCAAGGCTTGTTTACAACATATACATATAAAAATAAAAATAAAATTACTAATTATTACTAATAAGTGTAGTTGCTGTACGATACAGGCTGATATTATATCCACCCCACAAGGTCTCAGAGCAGCTGCAGGCGAGTGGTTATCTGTCCGCCATGACCTTGAAAGGGGTATAAATATGCTTGTCTCTTACAGCACCCTATAATAATAGATATCAGGGTCTACTACATGAAGCATCATAATATTAAGCTGTTTTGCAATTAAAACAAACAAACAAACAAACACTACAATAGACTAAAGATGTTGGAATATTCACTTGCCTCCAGTTTTGCTTTGTTTCCTGTTGCAAGGCTTGGGTGGTTGCACTTCAGAATTCTCTCGATTATAATACATTGTTGCTCTGCAGAATGTCTTATTAGTAAAGACTTCAAATCACTGAAGCATTCAGGAGCTGGATAAAAGAGAAAATACATGTATTGACAATTCGATCCTTCCTGAAGGAAATCAGATCAGTTTACAGCTTATTTGTTCAGGACACCAAGTATGGTTGTCCACCACCATCAATTCAATATTTATCATACAACCAATTTTCAGGTTGAAAATGATTTACCAGATTTCCTTTCCATTTTTTTTTTTTTGTGAATCATCAGAATCCCAGATACAAAAAACAAGGACTGTTTTATAAAAGTGCACCATGCATAATATATTTTAAATAAGGAACTCTCTATTAAAAAACACCTCAATTGTCAACCTCCCCTCCCTGTACTTGAACACAAGACTTTCTTTTGCTGGGCATGCACAGGCTGCTCTGTACAGTCCTGCATACTACAAGTCTGCAGCTTCCAGATACTCCTAGTTGTATGCTTTTATTCAGCGTATCTGATATTGAGCCTAACATACTGTAGCTTCACAAGGGATACAGCAGGGGTGTGGCAGGCTGGAGCTCCATGAAACTGGAGCAGGGATTATCTATGACAGAGAAAAAAGCCTATGATAGTATAGGCCCAAAGAAGTAGACAAAAGGTCAAACATCTTTATAATTACAACTTTAGCACCTGTAATGTGTGTTTAAAAACGGAGACTAGCTGGCCTTGTCTCCATAGCAACACTGACGAAGTTTGAGAATGGCCGGGTTTCCATGCAGTTTAGAAAGGCGATACGCTCTCCACCGTCAATTTACGTGACATAGCACGCACATACCACGCACTATAGGAAACGTGCTTTAAATGGGGTTAGATTGCCTTCTCACACTAAAAAGCAGTACATTTCACTTTTTTTTTTTTTGTTTGTTTTGCATGGAAACATGTCTGGAAGCCTTACCTTAAGCTTACGACACTCCAGCAATGAAAATCCTTGCACAACTTTCTATTATAGTAAAGGCCGTACCAAGCAATCCTTTATTATCGGAGATTTGCTGGAAATGGCCATGACAAGATCCTTTGACCAAATAAGAAAAAAATAAGATTACGGTATGAGGGGTTTAGAGACCTCCATTTAGTATTTATTTTTTATTACCATTTATTCAACGTTTCAAATTATTGCCATGCGACTCATTAAATGATAGTGCTTTATAGTTTGGTTGGTTTGTAAACAAGGATATACATAAAAATAAAAATAAAACAAATTACAAATATTTTTTTTCATCCTTTTACAGTTATCTGCGGGCTACCAACAGCACCAGGCTTAAGGGTCCACCTAGAGTTGTTAGTAAAATGTCTTAAACCTAATTTTAGAGGAAGATTTGTTTTAAAAGAACAAAAATATGAACAATAAATAAAGAATTAAAGAAATAAATCAAAACTGGTTCCATGAATTTGTTCAAAAAGACAGGGGGCTTAAAATCACCTTGCTGCAAGATGTAGCAGTTCCATGAACGTCCGGTGGATTACCATCTAATGGATCCCCAATATAACACATTATATTATATATATATATATATATATATATATATATATATATATATATATATATATATATATATATATAGAGAGAGAGAGAGAGAGAGAGAGAGAGAGAGAGAGAGAGAGAGAGAGAGAGAGAGAGAGAGAGAGAGAGAGAGAGAGAGAGAGAGACACACACACACACATAACAGATTTTGCAAAGAAAATAAAATACCCCCATAGAACAAATGCAACATAACTGAAAAATTCAAGTCCTAATTATATGTAATAGTAATAGACTACCCAAAAACATTCAGTAAATGTATTGTCTTGCACTATCCCTGTGGAATTCGGATTCATGTATTATTATTATTATGTAGTAGTAGTCTTAGTGGGATGGACGAACAGAACGTGATCAGGTTCATCCCCTATGAGAAGGACAGCGTGTGTATCATTCAATTCAGCAGTTTTGAAATCGATGCAAGAGTCCCAGGAATCAAATCGCAAAACATCTATTTTAATAAAACTTTTTGACTGCTACACGTTTGTCCTAAAATATGTAAATATGTATGTGTGGTTATATGTTTAATAGAGCTCTAAAGGCGCTACAAATCGAAAAATGACAACGAAACCCGTTATATGGTAGTAGAGTAGAATTATTATCAGATTATTATGTAGTGGGAAATGTGGGCGAGTATGGTAGTCTATTGCAGCTACAGAATGGTATGCAAAACAAACAAACGACGAAATGCACCGCTGTTTCTCTTGCTACAAAAAAACCTGAATCAGACACAAGTCAGACCAATGTGGTGTTTCCCGTTCTGGTGAGTTGCTTCAACATTCTGTGAAATAATGCTGTGCATGTCTTCAATATTGCTCCTGGACATGTATTCATAATTAATCTAGAGTTGCTGTTGCATTTTTTTTTAATGTGTGTAGGGGTGCTGTGTTAATTTATTTTGACAGTTAATTTATTAATGTTAGTTTTTGTGTTACTTTATTATTATAGTTTATTAACACACACTTGCCTGTTGCTTTTCTCTTACTTAGTGTGTTCATTTCATATAGTGATGCACGTGCGGCATGACAAGTAATACATATTTATTTATTTATTAATATTGTGTTTGGTGGTCAACTCCGTCTTAGAGAACACTTCGCTGCCTTCCCAAGGGGTGTTCTCTTAGCCGGAAGCTACTGTAATAAGATACGTTTTTAAGTTTGAAAACGAGTCAAGGTTACAAGGAAAAGGACTTTGTTCAGCGTTTGTCTAGTCAGTCAGAAAAATGGAGAGCAGTTTTTTAACAACTTCAACTGTCAATAGAAGAAAAAACTAAAATATTGTTAATGGACTTAAGAAGTCCATTTACTCGGATCGCCATTGAAGAGAAGGAAAGTGAATAATTAAATAATTAATTAACTGAATTGGCCTACCTGGAATCGGTCAATTTAAGTAGAAGAATTCCTGCTCTTATTAAAACAAAGCTTGAAAGGGACACTGCCCCACCAAGTCATCACACACTGTATCAACGCTGCAACCTGAATTGAGTATTTTCTCCAGCTGAACTAAATATGGAATTACAGAAACTATACTTGAGGAATGTAATTCCTGTATATTTGCAGAAAGGTTGAAGTTGTGAAATGTAAAAGGGGTGTGCCATACTTTGCTTTATAACAAAAGGGCTCATGAAAGTAAATTAGCAACTAGACAGCTAGAATAATTACAAAGCAATCTATGCAACTGAACAAAAGGTGCTGAAATAGTTTTAAATAACAAATGAATGGGTGTTGCAGCTGAAGGACATCTGTTTCGCAACAGATTGATAAAGAATTAAGTACAATGTCATAAAATCCTATTAGAATTCATCAGGATTTTATTTGAAATATTTACTCAGTTATTCTGTTTGCATACTCATAGTATTGATTTGTTGACTTAAGACGATTATTAGTTCTTAGGATTGCTTTCACATGTAGTTAGTATCTACACGGAAAACGAGATATTACCTAACTTACTGCTTACTGAGATTAATGTGCGGATTTATGCTACTTTGATATTAATCTTCTTTTCTACTTTTGTACCATATTTTATTTAACTTTTGATAAAATGCATAAAAGATATAACTGTGTTGCATGTTTTAACTAACCAAGTTAAGATATAACTGTGTTGCATGTTTTAACTAACCAAGTTAAGATATAACTGTGTTGCATGTTTGTAACTAACCAAGTTAAACCGTTACACACACAAATTAATTATCTTTAACACTAGAACCGCCATGCGGGTCAGTTTGACCCATTTTGTATTTAAAATGTTAATTACTCTTCCATTGTAAATCGTCTATGTCCGTTTTTGACTTTTCCTAAATTATAAAGTTCTAAACAGTTCTACCTAGAACCGCCATGTGGGTCAATGTGACCCATGCAGTACAATACATGTCTTTTTAATATAACGCAAGATATTCTTTTTTTTTTTTTTTAAATGCAGCAAATAAGACACACACCCTCCTCCTAGCACACGTGTTTTTTTTATTTATTTTTTTATTTCAAGCCTTTTTGTTTGTAGACTGAATACGAGACAGAGATTGCTAGGATTGTGGATTTGTCAAGATGCCAACTCAGTGAAAGCCTGGTTGCTTATTTTTCAATGTATCTGGGAGAGAACAATCCTTCGTTTTGTTCCAGAAATGCAACTGGGAATATATCGGAAAGAAATATTTAATCTTGAAAGTAGTCAGTCATTTTGATTGGAATACGGCAAGCTGCACTCAGAATCTGCACACAGCAAACTGAAATTACAGGTAGGATAACAACTTGTGCTTAATAATAAACCTATGTTATTTATTATTTTTTTTATATTACTTTTAGAAAAAAAAAAACATTTCGGTTTTACAGGTTTGTATGTACCAGTTTACACAATAGTGTTCTATGGAACTGCATCTGTGTTTACAACACACTGGATGCAGGCAGTCAGCTGGCAGACACGTACGCTCCTCCATAGAGTACAATGCAGCAGTCATACTGGAAGTAGTGTTATACTTTCTTTTTATGTAGTATTAGAAACAATGATTTTGGTTTTATAGTTTTGTGTGTACATGTACCCGTTTACACCTGTACACGGGTATATGTACATACCCGTTTCTTTTGAAATGTATATTTTATTATATTTTTTCACGGTTTGTAGTCGTGCTGTATATGCGCTCATTTTAAAAATCAAGCCTTTTATGTTTAATTTTCCATTTAAATACAGTGTTTCTGCGATGCAAATGCTAGATATGATATTCACGAATACAACTTTTCAGTTAATAGTATGTCTTTCATTTTCATAACAAAGCAGTTTAAAAACATATTGGCCAAAGTGACCCATATGGCGGTTCTAGTGTTAATTGGATATCTAAACACCAATTCTCCCTACAATAGAGAAATCACAACCAAGTGTAAGAATTACAATGTATTCTGTAACTAATCCACTTACCTGCAAAGGTATATGGGAGCTCTGCTTTAGCAGCCTCTTTCTGCGCAGATTGCTCTTCACTTAGTAGCTTCTCTGCTTTGGATTGGTTTTCTTCTGCCGTCTTCTTCTCTTCCCCCTCGGGTTCACTGTCCACTTCAGAATCCAGGTCTGAGTGACTGTCCTCAACATCACTACCTTCCTCCTCCTCCTCCTCATCAGGGCTCTCATCTCCCTCTTCATTCTCACTTTCCCCCTCCACTTCTCCCTCTCCTCCTTCCTCCTCTTCCTCCTCTCTGACTCACCACCTAATTCCACATTCAATTTTCCATCCTGCAGAATATAGCAGAATATATTTTGCCACCAATTCAGCAACGGTGCAAGTAGAAATGTTACATTTAAATGGTGTATCCACATATTTACAGTTACTCAAGTAAACATTTGTTACATAATTAGAGCATCTTACTGAATGCTTCTTAACTATGTAGTTCAAATTATTCAAAATTTTAACTTATTGCATTCATCTATTTTTTTTTTTTTTTTTTTTTAAGTTTTAAATCCATATATTAGAACACATATTAGTTAACTTTTTACAGTTTCTTTGCAGATTTGGTTACCAGTTATTAATATCAACAACTTCAACTGGTTAAAGTGTTTAAAGCTTCCTCACTGCATTAAAATCAGCAGTGTTCAAAATTTCAGAATTAAAAGTGAATTCTTTTGTATTGGTTTTAAGACACTGACATGATATGTGAGCATCCGCCGGTCCTCTTTATCTATGATGAATCCATCGTTCAGATCATCTGCTGACAGATGAGTGGGTCTCTTAGCACCTTCCTCTTCAAAATCTCCTTGCATGCGGCGAAGTCTGTCTGCCTAAATTTAACAATTGTCAATGAAAAACAAATTAACAAGAGTCACAGCTAGCATTAATAAGCTATGTTCATTACATTATGATAGGATGTTAACATAAGCAACAAACTGATTTTGTTCATTGTAAAATATATACCGTATTACTTTGAATTACCACCGCCCTTGAATAAGCACCACAATCAGATATCAGATTTGTAATAGACGCCACCCTCAAATAAACGCCGCTCTCAATAATGAAACATGTACGTTTTTTTCCCTACCCCAACTCAAATAAACACAGCACTTAAAGAAATGCATTAAAAAAAAAACAAAGTATGGCAAAACATAAAAAAATAGAAACATAATGAATTGAATAAACCTGAATACAATTTATTTAAAAGAATATAATTAAACACTGGTGTATACCGGTGTTTTTCTGTAAAGTTTATGGAACCCAAACAAAAAAAGAATTCACAGCACTATGTATTGATACTGGTATGCGTCCAGACCAAGTCATACACAACTTCTTCTTCTCTTCATTTTCCTTGTTTGAGTGAACACTTAAATCATCTTCATTTACGTCACCATCGGGAGTACTATTCCTCCTTTTTTTTACCCTGTGAAGATGTCGCTCTTCTTGTAGCTGAGGTACTTGCTTTCTCCATTCCCTAATGCGACGCCCATCAACTCCAAGCTATCAAGCAACAGGTTGACTTCCTCTCTCATCTGCAAGCTCAACAGCTCATCACTTATAATTACTGCTGGTCTTAAATAAGCACTGCAGCTGTTAGTAATTTAAATTAAAAGCTGCAGCGTTAATTCAAAGTAATGTGTGTGTATATATATATATATATATATAAATATTATATATATATATATATATATATATATTATATATATATAAATAAAATCGATACCTACGATAAATCCTACGATACCTAATATCGGGATAAAATAAAAATATCAAAGCCTCTTATGCACTACACAGCCATTTAACATGTAATGGGCATAAGATCGAAAGTATTGTGATAGTATAGAATATAGTATAGAATATCGTGGTATCGTATCAAGGCTCCCTAAATGAGGTATCACAGAACACTGTGTCATATATATATATATATATATATACACAGTACTGTGCAAAAGTTTTAGGCAGGTGTGAAAAAATGCTGTAAAGTAAGAATGCTTTCAAAAATAGACATGTTAATAGATTATATTTATCAATTAACTAAATGCAAAGTGAGTGAACAGAAGAAAAATCTAAATCAAATCCATATTTGGTGTGACAACCCTTTGCCTTCAAAACAGCATCAATTCTTCTAGGTACACTTGCACACAGTTTTTGAAGGAACTTCGGCAGGTAGGTTGGCCCAAACATCTTGGAGAACTAACCACAGTTCTTCTGTGGATTTAGGCAGCCTCAGTTGCTTCTCTCTCTTCATGTAATCTCAGACAGACTTCGATGATGTTGAGATCAGGGCTCTGTGGGGCCATACCATCACTTCCAGGACTCCTTGTTCTTCTTTACGCTGAAGATAGTTCTTAATGACTTTAAGCTGTATGTTTGGCGTCGTTGTCATGCTGCAGAATAAATTTGGGGCCAATCAGATGCCTCCCTGATGGTATTGCGTGATGGATAAGTATCTGCCTGTACTTCTCAGCATTGAGGAGACCATTAATTCTGACCAAATCCCCAACTCCATTTGCAGTGATGCAGCCCTAAACTTGCAAGGAACCTCCACCATGCTTCACTGTTGCCTGCAGACACTCATTAGTATGCGCTCTCCAGCCCTTCGGCAAACAAACTGCCTTCTGCTACAGCCAAATATTTCAAATTTTGACTCATCAGTCCAGAGCACCTGCTGCCATTTTTCTGCACCCCAGTTCCTGTGTTTTCGTGCATAGTTGAGTCGCTTGGCCTTGTTTCCCGCGTCGGAGGTATGGCTTTTGGCCGCAAGTCTTCCATGAAGGCCACTTCTGACCAGACTTCTCCGGAAAGTAGATGGGTGTACCAGGGTCCCACTGTTTTCTGCCAGTTCTGAGCTGATGGCACTGCTGGACATCTTCCGATTGCGAAGGGAAGTAAGCATGATGTGTCTTTCATCTGCTGCAATAAGTTTCCTTGGCCGACCACTGCGTCTACGGTCCTCAACGTTGCCCGTTTCTTTGTGCTTCTTCAAAGAGCTTGGACAGCACATCTGGAAACCCCTGTCTGCCTTGAAATTTCTGCCTGGGAGAGACCTTGCTGATGCAGTATAACTACCTTGTGTCTTGTTGCTGTGCTCAGTCTTGCCATGGTGTATGACTTTTGACAGTAAACTGTCTTCAGCAACCTCACCTTGTTAGCTGAGTTTAGCTGTTCCTCACCCAGTTTTATTCCTCCTACACAGCTGTTTCTGTTTCAGTTAATGATTGTTTTTCAACCTACATATTGAACTGATGATCATTATCATCTGTTTGGTATAATTGTTTAATCATACACCTGACTATATGCCTACAAAATCACTGACTTTGTGCAAGTGTACCTAGAAGAATTGATGCTGTTTTCAAGGCAAAGGGTTGTCACACCAAATATGGATTTGATTTAGATTTTTCTTCTGTTCACTCACTTTGCATTTAGTTAATTGATAAATATAATCTATTAACATGTCTATTTTTGAAAGCATTCTTACTTTACAGCATTTTTTCACACCTGCCTAAAACTTTTGCACAGTACTGTATATATATATATATATATATATATATATATATATATATATATAAAATTACACACATACATACACACACATATATATTTGCTAAGTGTTTTAGATTGTCCCAGGTGGAATGGAGTCCTGTTTGATTTGAACTGTAATAGTACATAGAGTTTGTCCACTGTATCCACTGACTTTCTCTGCTATCCTCCTCTGCTCTTGTGCTCACAAAATCTCCCACCAGCACCTCTCTAACCCTTCCAACCGGATCTCTCTACTCCTGCACCCATCTTCTCTTTCCTCCCACTCTCTCTCTCTCCAGCGCCCTCTGGAACTGCCGGTCAGCCTGTAACAAGGCTGACTTCATCTCTCTCTCAACTTTTTGGTCCTTACAGAAACATGGACCCCCCCCCCCCCAAAAACACTGCAACCCCAACTGTTCTCTCCTCGCTATGTCCTCTCTCACTTTCCCCCTCCTCAGGACGAGGCGTAGGAATGGCATTCCAACTTTCTCCACCCTGGAACTTTGATACCCCGTCTCCATCTCTGTCAGCACTTTTGAGTTTCACACCATTGAATTGCATTCTCACTGTCATCTGCTTCTTATTGTTCTATCGCCCCCCCTGGTCCCCCCTGCTGATTTCCTTGACTTCTTCCTCTCTTCTATCACCACATCTATTCCTATCGTTTTGTTAGGCAGTTTTAACATTCATTACTCTACCTCTACTTATTCTGCTGGCTTCCTCCCTCTTCTTGATTCTTTCTCTTTCCAACTCTCCCCCTCGCCTCCAACTCACAAAGCTGGCCGCCAGCTGGACTAGATTTTCTCCAAAAACTTCTCTACTCCTCAGACGACCACTTCATCTCCTTCTCACCTCTCCCTTTCTACTTTTTCATCGCCTACTATCAATCTATCATCCTGTCCTCCATCTACTTTTCCTCCCTCCTCTCTCCTCATTGCCCCCTCTACAGATTTACCTCAAGGATCTGTTCTGGGACAACACAACACCGACTCACTAGGTACTCTCATCTCTTTTGGCTTCTCCTACAACCATTACGCTGATGATGCCCAGATCTTCCTCTCCTTTCCCTCCGACACCCACATCTCCTCCCGCATCCCAGAATACCTCTCGGCTATCTCAACTTGGACACATTCTCACCACCTCAAATTTAAAAGGGTACATAAAGACCTTTTTATTTTATTGGGTTTCTCATGTGTTGCTACAACTGTTTATGTAAGGTGTGTGTATTGTTTTAATTAATTTTTTTACATTGACCACTTTTTTAAAACTTTTAAATTGCATTCCCCGCCTCAAGATGGCTTCACATGTACCCGCATGGACCTTTCAGAACTACATTTCCTATCATCCTCCTGCTCACTGGTAAATCCATCTCAGTTACATAAGTGAGCAGGAGGATGATGGGAAATGTGAAGCCATCTTGAGGCAGGGAATGCAATTTAAAATTTTAAAAAAGTGGTCAAAATGTACAAAAAAAAAAATTAAACACACACACCCCTTACGTAAACAGTTGTAGCAACACAATAAGTCTGTCCTCTACTTTCCTTCTGCTTCCTCTCACATCTCTGACCTCTCCATCTCATTATCCCTTGACTATCACTCTCTCCATCTCCTTCTGTTACTCTTCACCCCTCCCTGCCACTCACTTGCCACTTCTTTCTTAGCAACATCTACCGAACTTTACTGGCCAACTGGTTATGCCTTCTCTCCACTCTCCTTCCTCCTGTGCCAGCTCCTTCTCTTCCCTAGCCCTTCTGTGGTGGAACCAGCTACCGAAGGATTTCAGGACTGCCCGTCTCTCACTGCCTTCTGCCACCTCCTCAAGACTCACCTGTTTAGACTGCACTTGTAGATCTCTTGATCTACCTCTCCTACTATGCACTGGCCTTGCCTGACCTACGCACCACCTTACTGGATCCTCAGTTAATGCACTATCCTTGCACCACTAATATGTCATTGTAGATATAACTTGTTGTAATCCTAACTTCTTGCATCCTAGTTCACATTGTATTTTAGTAGTATTATTTGCTTACTGTAAACTACACTGTATTTAAATACTAATCTTGCATTGTAACCTTGTACTGCCCTGTAACACCTGTAAGTCGCCTTGGATAAAGGAGTCTGCCAAATATATAAATAATAATAATGCAGCTTAACCCTTAGCGGTCCATTTATTCAGCACGTCTCAGGTTTAAAAGGCACTGCATATTAACAATCAGTACTGCATCTCCAGCCCCGCCCCACCCCTCGTTCGCTGTTTTTTTAACATACCTCTTGATAGTCATACATACAGATCAATCATCTCCTGATCACTCGTTTTATCACCAAACTCCTCAATAATGCGATCCCAGTCAGTATTTTATTACTATAACATCTAAAAAAAGCTCTGCAAATGTCTGTGATATTATTTGAGCGCTGGATGCAGAAGCAGCTATCTTGTTTGTTTATGATGCCGGGGCTATCTGTTTTTTTCGGCTTCTCTCAGCTCCTATCGATCTCACTCAGCCATTGAATGGTTTTCTCAGCTTTTTCCAGAGAAAAAACGACTAGAGACCTGTTTTTTGCGTCTTTTTGATGATGTCGGACAGGGTCCGACATTGGACCGGAAAGGGAAAATTGCAATGTCAGACCAGGTCCGACATAGGACCGCGAAGGATTAATTATTGTGTAATGGTTTTTAACCAATGAATATATGTTTTAGTTCGTTCTATTACATTACAGACTTTTAAGGTAAAGGTATCAATACTTTTGTCATGAACAAATATTTTAAATTGCTCGAGTGCTTTTGTTTTTTAATAAAATATTTTTTTCTTAAACTACGAGAAATTGTCAATTTTGCTCTCTGCCATTTGTGGCAATACTTTTGTCTGCCACATATGATATAGCAAAGAAATAATCATAGTAAATGGTACAGTCGCACAGTAGTTTCACTATGTACCTATATTATATATCTGCGTAATGTGAACCCGTCTATAAGGCTTTGTCTGACCTGCCTGGCACTTGCAACACCTGCAACCTCCAACACTGGGGCTTCAAGTTCAGCATCTGCTTCCCTCAAACCCTGTAATCTTTCCTCTGTAAGTTCACCATACCTTACGGAGAGCTATGTTGTGTAAAACACAACCAGCCAGGATGATACTGCTAACATTTTGAGGCGTGTACTGTAGTGTTCCCCCAGACTGATATCCAAACATCGGAATCACATTTTGAGGATTTCAAATGTTCGCTCAATTACAGTACGAACACATTTAAAGGTACGGTTATACCTCTGTTGGGCAGGGGTCGTGGGGTTGAGCAGCGGTGTCAATAGCCACTGCTTCAGTGAATACCCGTTGTCCCCTATCAACCAGCCTCTCAGACTGTCAACCCACTAAAACGCAGCTGCCATCTGCAAATTAGTGAGGATAAACAAGTCATGAGCAGAGCAATGATAGTTTGCATACACATTTGTGATGTATTTGTTGGCACCACAGATCACACACTACTTGCATGTTGGCAGACTAGGTCCCCTTACGATTTATGTAGAAGTGCCTATTCTGTGTTGGTGCATGTACTTTAGTGCTACAGGCAAACAGTGTGCTCTCTGCATGTCTCCTTCCAGGTCAGCCTGAAGCAGTTGGCACATATCATTGATTGTTTGTCTATTGAGGCGAAATTGCTGCATGCACTGTGTGTCAGACAAGCTCAGTAAAGACCGATGACGTCTAAATATTTGAGGATGTCTCCTCCTCCTGTCTGTCTGGCCATGTAGAAATTATTATTAATTTCTTAGCAGACACCCTTATCCAGGGCAACTTACAATTGCTACAAAATCACAGTACAAAGTATCACATTATAAAATATCACATGAATCCAGTGAACACTCCATATTTCTCTGTTTTCTCTCTCTCTTTTCTTTGCCTGCTTCCCTGGTAGTTTCACCAGTATTTATAGTCGACCATGTAAATTTGCGCACAGTTTAGACCTGGTTTTCACATGTCAACTGAAAACGCAAACACTGTTGATGGCATGTTAAATCATTACATTTGTATGTAAATGAGGACACTTCCTTAAAGTTCAGCCCATGTCCAGCGCTAACGCTGACTTGCTGAGTCGGCACAAAAACACGGTTGCTAAATCAGATATGTGGGAAAAGTCTGTTTGCCCACACATGTGCCAGATTCTGGTGCGTTAACTGCTCACAAAAGTGTTTTACGATTGCCTTAGGGGTTTGCGAACATTGCTAAATAGGGCAATTAGAGTTTAATAGGGCAGTGAGAGTAAGGTTTTGTACTGTATAACTGCAAAAACGTTATCTACAGTTTGAGCTACCCACCTCCAGTTTCTGAAGACGCTCTTGTTCCTCCCTGGCCAGTTCTTCCTTGGTCTTCATTCTTTCAGAAGGCTGGGCTTTAATCTCAAACCCCAGCTCCCGTACAATCATATTATACTCATCTGGCTGAAAAGGAACCAACAATGTAAGCTAATCCAGTCCGATACATTATACAGTACCTCAGTAATGACCAGCAAAGGTCTTAAATGCTCTTAGCAGATATTAGATTGGCAACAAAAAGGGCAAGGCAAAAATGGCCTTCAGTTCAATAAAGTAGAGGGCACAGTTTTTTGTCTAACAGCAGCCTGGACAGGGCTCCAGACTAACTTTTTGCTTTAGGAGCCAATGGCTGCCAAATCCAATTGTTGGGTGCTACCATATTCATTTTTTTTGGTTATTGACCTCTCGCTGCCTTTCAGCCCTTTGTTAGAATTATTTCTTTATTTTATGTTTTCAGGGCATTTTGTTAATGGCACCTGTGCAACACACCAACCTTAAGTGTATTTTAGTTTTTCATTGTTCTTGTTCCAAATTTCTTTAATGTGATGTTTCATTTTAAGCAAAAAATGTACACAACAGTACTCACACATGTTTGGTCATGATCACAACTGCTGCAAGAAATTGGGGTTACTGTATTCTACTGACACATATTGACACAAGTGTTGTGCATGGAAATGGTGCATCTTAACCACGCAAATCACGTAATCATGCTATTGTTTGGACCCAAACACTTCCTAATACAGGTGTCTCTCTAGTTGCTGTAGCTGAAAGGGCACTGCGGCCATAATGGCCGAGAATAGACATACATTTTGGGGGGCATTGAGGCAATTGAGAAGGGCACTGTGACAGTCTGGCTTGCAGTGGTGAGTGTGATGACGTCACGGACCAGGAAGTAACTGAAACCAAAACAGTGGATGGGCGGGTGAAGCTGAATGCTATGGCATTCAGCGTATTTATTAATAATTAAACAAAAACAAATGATTTAAACAAAACACAAAACAAAAAGGCACAAGGGCCAAACGAATAAACAGCAAACAAGTAAGTGGCGTGCTGGCTAAACCAGCACGTTTTAGCAATTGTTTTGTACTCTCGCGCTCTCTCTCCGCTCTCCCGTACTCTCCTCTGTACACTCAACAACCAACCCGAACAGCTGCTGGTTCTTATACTCTGGCCGAGGGGTTAACTAGTTGTTAATTATCTTATTACCCCTCGGCCACAGTCTGCAGCGTTTGGTAAGGATGCATGACTGTCAGCTAGTTAAATAATCAGTAGCTGATCAGTCATGCATCCTCACGAGGTTTTTAAATATAAATATAAAAACAATAACAAACGACGGCGCTTTTATCCGCGCCGCAAACAAATACAAATAATAATAAATAGGGCGGGACACTCCGCCACACATGCCCCCTGTGCGCAGCACACATGGCCTTTTCGGCCACCTCCCCTTATTCCCTAAAGTCCCGGCTAGCAGTCCTGGCGCAGGAACAGGGGCAGCAAGGGCCAAAGGTGGCGGCCACGGTGGGATGTCCTCCTCCCACCCAAACAGCCGTAGCGTTCCAATGGCCACGCACAGGCCGGCTCCTCTGGCCAAAAATTTTGGGGGTGGTCTCCAGACCTGCCCCCTTCTTCATGGCCGGCAGCTCCCCTCCGTGGGGCTCCGGCCACCCTCTCCTGCAGCGAAATTGCTGCGGGGAGCTGGTCTCCTGACCTCCCCCTTCTTCATGGCTGGCAGCTGCCCTTCATGGGGCTCCAGCCACAGTATTTCCTGCCGCGAAAGTGCGGCTGGGGAGCTGGTCTCTGACCTCCCCCTTCTTCGTGGCGGCAGCTCCCCTTCATGGGGCTCCAGCCACAGTATTTCCTGCCGCGAAAGTGCGGCTGGGGAAGCTGGTCTCCTGACCTCCCCCTTTTCCGTGGCGGCAGCTCCCCTTCATGGGGCTCCAGCCACAGTATTTCCTGCCATATGGCAGGACTGGTAGCGACCCCAGGCAAAACAGGACCCTCGGGAGGCGATGGCAGCAGCAGCGGACCCTCGGGAGGCGAGGCAGCAGCAGCGGACCCTCGGGAGGCGGCGGCAGCAGCAGCGGACCCTCGGGAGGCGGCGGCAGCAGCAGCAGTAGCGGACCCTCCGGAGGCGAACTTCGGGAGGGAGCCCCTGGCCATGGAGGCGGCAGCGGGAGCTCCACTTCTCCCTCGTACCCTATAACTGGTGGCTCTCCAGGCGATGCGGAGCAACAGGCAGCCCAGGCGATGCGGAGCAACAGGCAGCCTTAGGCGGTGCGAAGCAGGGCAAGAGCAGTCCTTCCCAGGATGGTGGTTGTGGAACCAGCAGGTATTCACCCTCTGCTGGTGGAGGTGGGAGGAAAGCAGTCCTCCCACGGCGGTGAGGCGGAACCAGCAGGCATTCACCCTCTGCTGGTGGAGGTGGGAGGGCAAGCAATCCTCCCACAGCGGTTGAGGCGGAACCAGCAGGAATTCACCCTCTGCTGGTGGAGCTGGGAGCGGCAAGCAGTCCTCCCACGACGGTTGAGGCGGAACCAGCAGGTATTCACCCTCTGCTGGTGGAGGTGGGAGGGGCAAGCAGTCCTCCCACGGCGGCTGAGGCGGAACCAGCAGGCATTCACCCTCTGCTGGTGGAGCTGGGAGGGCAAGCAGTCCTCCCATGGCGGTTGAGGCGGAACCAGCAGGTATTCACCCTCTGCTGGTGGAGGTGGGAGGGGCAAGCAGTCCTCCCACGGCGGTTGAGGCAGAACCAGCAGGCATTCACCCTCTGCTGGTGGAGCTGGGAGCGGTAAGCAGTCCTCCCACGGCGCTTGAGGCGGAACCAGCAGGCATTCACCTTCTGCTGGTGGAGGTGGCGGAGGCAGAGGCAGCTCCTGCTGCTCTGCTCCTGGTGGTGGTGGAGACAGAGGCAGCTCCTGCTGCTCTGCTCCTGGTGGTGGTGGAGACAGAGGCAGCTCCTGCTGCTCTGCTCCTGGTGGTGGTGGAGACAGAGGCAGCTCCTGCTGCTCTGCTCCTGGTGGTGGAGACAGTGGCGAGGGCTCCTGCACCCTCTGGTGCTGGAGACGGCAGCGATGGCTCCTCTCCCTCTGGCGTTGGAGACAGAGCAGCTCCTCTCCCTCTGGCTGGAGACAGCAGCGAGCTCCTCTCCTCTGGCGCTGGAGAAGGCAGCGGCGGCTCCTCTCCCTCTGGCGCTGGAGAAGGCAGCGGCGGCTCCTCTCCTCTGGCTGGAGAAGGCAGCGGCGACTCCTCTCCCTCTGGCTGGAGAGGCAGCGGCGACTCCTCTCCCTCTGGCTGGAGAAGGCAGCGGCGACTCCTCTCCCTCTGGCGCTGGAGAAGGCAGCGGCGACTCCTCTCCCTCTGGCGCTGGAGAAGGCAGCGGCGACTCCTCTCCCTCTGGGCTGGAGAAGGCAGCGGCGACTCCTCTCCCTCTGCGCTGGAGAAGGCAGCGGCGACTCCTCTCCCTCTGGCTGGAGAAGGCAGCGACGACTCCTCTCCCTCTGGCGCTGGAGAAGGCAGCGACGACTCCTCTCCCTCTGGCGCTGGATGCAGCGGGCTCCCCTTCCGGCGCTGGATGCACGGGCTCCCCCTTCCGGCGCTGGATGCACGGGCTCCCCCTTCCGGGCGCTGGATGCACGGGCTCCCCTTCTGGCGCTGGATGCTCGCGCTCCCCTTCTGGGCGCTGGATGCTCGGCTCCGCCTCTTCATATTGCGTGGGGCACATGGCCAACGTGCCCATATGCCCCACAGCCAGGGCACAACTCCGCCACGAGGTTCACAATATAAACCTCACAGTCATCGCCACCGATCTCCTCCTGCTGTTGCTGCGGTTGCTGCAGCCTTCCTCTCCCTTCTCTTCCTGCTCCTTCTCCCTGCCTTCCTCTCCTGGGCCAATTCCTCCTCCTCATCCTGGAAGGGCAGATTGCTACAGTGTGCCCATAGACCCGCAAGCAAGGCACCAGCCTTGGTCCTCCAGACCACCGAGGAGGTCCTCCAGTTCCCGCAGCCGCTTTCTCCAGCTCCAGCCTTCCATTTTATTTATTTATTTTTTCCAAAACCCCCACAAAAAACACTTTTTGAAAAACAAACAAAAAGCGTCCTTTTCCTGGTCCGGCTGTTGGAGGCGTTGTTTGTCCCACGCAGGACACCATATGTGACAGTCTGGCTTGCAGTGGTGAGTGTGATGACGCCACGGACCAGGAAGTAACTGAAACCAAAACAGTGGATGGAGGTGAAGCTGAATGCTATGGCATTCAGCGTATTTATTAATAATTAAACAAAACAAATGATTTAAACAAAACACAAAAACAAAAAGGCACAAGGGCCAAACGAATAAACAGCAAACAAGTAAGTGGCGTGCTGGCTAAACCAGCACGCTTTTAGCAATTGTTTTGTACTCTACGCGCCTCTCTCCGCTCTCCCGTACTCTCCTCTGTACACTCAACAACCAACCCGAACAGCTGCTGGTTCTTATACTCTGGCCGAGGGGTTAACTAGTTGTTAATTATCTTATTACCCTCGGCCACAGTCTGCATCGTTTGGTAAGGATGCATGACTGTCAGCTAGTTAAATAATCAGTAGCTGATCAGTCATGCATCCTCACGAGGTTTTTAAATATAAATATAAAAACAATAACAACGACGCGCGCTTTTATCCGCTACCGCAAAACAAATACAAATAATAATAAATAGGGCGGGACACTCCATACAGGCACCCACGGCAATTGCCGTTTGGCTGTCGTTAATTTCGAGCCCTGTATAAGGCAACATATATATTAAATATACAAAGAATTAAAGGGGCAAATATGTTGGACACAGTAGCAGTTTGTTGCAATGTACACAAAATAATTAGGGCCAATCCTTGTTAACCTAATCATCAGAAAAACTAACTCTGAACTTGTGTTACTTATTAGGTTGAAAGGGAATTATCATGTAACTCGGTTTGATCCACTCTGCAGTGGAATTCCTCAATTCTAACTATCAAAGGGTCTTAAATTCTCAAAATACAGGAAAAAACCTCCACTTAAAAACGTATGTCTTTGGTATGCCCTTGTACTTGTATATGACTTTTTTCCCCATAAAAGGACTACTGAAAATATTTTTAGTTGCAGTAGGGTTGTACATTTTTGCAACATTACTTAAATTATGACAGAGGTGTAGTGGTACTAGAGGGAGATCCTCAGATCAATATATACTCAACAAGCAAGGCAAGTTAGTCCTGTCAGAAGCCTAGACATTAGCAAAATTGTCAATGAACTGATAAATATCTGCTTTTCTCTTGTACTTTTGCCTAGCTGTTAAAAGATTGTATATGCATCTGGTTTATATCCCTGACAGTCATTCTATCAGTTTTTAGTCTTTTTAAGGCCACGTTATTTATATAAATCCCTGCATCAAAATATTTTGACTTGGGTTTATATAATTCCCATAAAAGATAACTGAAAAACACTGATTATGTTACCTTGGGTTTTTCCATCTGCACCGGTCTCTGAGATTTGGGAGTATTATGAGCCAGAAGACTTTGGATGGATTTCCAGTCACTATCTAGTTTCTCCGTCAGCACCTGGGACTCCTCTTTCTGGGTCTGTCTCTCATGCTGTCAAAGGTTCAAAATTTAAAGAAAATGTTAAAATCTGTATACACTCCATATGTGTGTATACACAGTGCATAAGATAAGTATGTTGTATATTAAATGCATCATAAAAGGTACTTTTTAGAACAGAAGACTTTTTGAAATGAATGCTCCAAAATGAGACATACCACTGGAGAGACAAGCCAGTTGGTGAAATCATTCAATATATATTTAAGCGAATGAGTAATGATTTACACCCAACTGTACATAATAAAGTCAATCAATTAGTTCTGGTGACATGGTAAACCAGGAGGACAAAAACTGTTTGAGAATACTTAACAGATTAATATAATTTTACAATCCAATTTAAACATCCAACAGAAACTCTCACCTTCTCTTGTTTGGATTTTGCAATCAACTCCTCTATGAGTTCCTTGCGGGATCTGGGTTTTTGGTTATTATCCTCTCCCTTCTGCTCCGACAGAGATTTCTTCCTCAGCAGGCCCCCACCCCCTCCAAAGTTTGCAGCCGTGAACTCCGCTTTGAAAGCAAGGGAAAATGTTAAACACAGCTCACAAACAGAAACTGAATGCACAGATCATCCATCTGCAAGTCTTTTCTTATTCCTTAAATATGTCTCTTATCTCCCTTCTGATCGCTAGAACAGAAGTTGCTGTTCAATATTTGTTGAAAACGTTGTTTATTTAAAATTTGATTACCAGGATTATTCCACCGAGAAGGACCATCTCTTTTACAAGGATACTCCTTGGGAGCTATCACATTACTGTATATAAAAACAAATTACATTGCTGGACAAATAGCACTACAACTATCTCTCTATATAAGCTAGGGCATGCAGATGAGCAAATCTGTTCACAAGTAATTATTACGGAATGATTATCAAGTAAACACAATATCATAAAATAAGAATACAGTAGAAACAAATACAGATTTTATTGTAAATAACTGTGTCTTGCTTATTTTTTTTTTATTACTAGTATCGGTTAATTTAACAATGGTTTACTTGATTCCTTTGCCATTTATTACTGAGACTTTTTATTGGTATAAAATAGGAGGTGTGGTATTCTTGGACATACAGCAATACAAGCAGTCTTCATCAGTAATGAAAAAACAAGGTATGTGCTATGTTGTGCAACAGCACCACCCAAAGAAATGAAACCTTTAAATGAGAAGAACAAAACAAATAATGACTAACAGTACCAACACACATTATGAAAAAACAAAAATGATTTACAGAAAGACTAGAAGTGGAGATGTATTGCCCATTTTTCCTCACTCAGACCCCTTACTATAGGGTAACAGGACGTCGGTGTAAGTGGGTAATATCGTCATGAGTAGACGAACAGACCAAGGATGAAGGCCGAGGTCTGTTTATGAACTGCGAGTTCCAGTATAACCCACATACACTTGCAGACACTTGCAGTCCTATACATCCTTTATAACCATGCTTTATTATTAATATACAGGTAAATAAAAAAAGCTATATTTGTTTTTTAAACATTATCAACCTTTATTTAGAACAGTCAATTTCATTAACAAGAGGGAAAAAAGGGTTGATGAGGTCGACAGTGATTTCACCGTTTTTAATAAACTTTACAGTTGAATGGAACTTGAAAAAGGTATAATTTTTTTTTAGCAAGTGACGGTGCTGAAATGGAGAATACATCACTGTAAAGACAAAGTGTCACGGTTGATGTCAAGAATAGGGTTTTTCCGTGTAGAACACTGTTGTAGAACACAGAATGCGAAACTTGAACACTGCTTGGCGGAAAGCAGCCTAGAATCATGAGCAGCCTAGAATTACCAAATACAGTATCCTCTTTAAAAATAGTGAACAATTCATCTCACAAGTATAATAGTACTTTAAGTAGCAGCTACCTGTAAGCCACAGCTACTTTTCATAATTTGAATTCTGAAAGTGCCGAGTATATCCTTTCCCTTCCTGTGTCAGCTCACGGATCTGTGGTGTATATTTCCCTTTTTTTTAATTTTTTTATTTTTTTAACAATCTCCAATTTTTCAGAGAAAGTTCTCTTTGAAAATGGATTCGTAACCAAATCGACTATGATGTTGCCGTTTTCTCACATTTTTTTATTTTTGGTGTATAATAAAATTCGAAATTAGATGTTGTAAAGGTATTTCTATTTATCAATGTATATTTATAAGCAATATCATGCGAAATCCAGCTATCCTCCGAACTGCAGTGCTAACCAAGGAATATTCATGTTTTGGGGTTGCTCACTAATGATTGGTCAGCTATCAGAGCTTTGACTTTCCCATTGGTTGCTAAAGCAGGGCCTTCAACTGAAACGGAGAATACACTCAACTGTTTTTTTTCTAGCGTCTGGTCATTGTTTTAGACTTATGCGGGGGAAATGCAGATCTCTTATTGGCTGATCACATCCCTTTCAGGAAACCCCTAGACTCTTAAAAAAACCTCTAGTAAACCCTGTAAGACATCTTGGATAAAGGCGTCAGACAAACGAACAAATAATAATTAGTGTAGTATGCTTCATTGTATAAGCAAGCACACTGTACACAAGTGAGTGAGGCAACGCAATGTCATTTGACTGACGGTTTACTTGGCACTGTCTGGTCAGCAGAGAATACCTTGAAGGTCATGACGGCACGTCACTGCCCTGAATAGAAAATGGTCTCCTCTGTAAAATTAATGAACAGTCTCTCCCACAGGTGATGTGGTACCCCAAATATGATCCACTTACTACCAATGAGGAATTAGCGAGTATGACATTTTTACCCTCACAAATAAATTTCTGGACATGGACTGTTTTTTTGGGTAAAAAGGGAACAATTTCTCCACCCAGTCATTCAGCATTGTTAGTAATGAATCATATTTAGGGTACCACTGAACCCATTTGCACATAATGTTAAGTGTCAGATTTTGTGCATTGCTGGCGTTTCTTCGTACCTATAAGGGACACAGTCATGACCGCCACCATGTTTCAGAGAGAAGGCTGTCTGGCAGTATTCACAGTAGACGTGACATTGAGATGAGACCTCCTTAATATGAATGACTATTCTGTGGTAAATTCCTCTCCATATTTCTGACAAGCCAACCTCGATCTTTTAGATGGAGGAGAGTTACATTTATTTGATTTGCGATTCCTATTTTAATAACTGATAAGCAATCAAGTAAAAGTGCGATTGATAATGATAGCAAGGCGACATTTGCGCACCAATTTCTGAATGACCCCTAAACTGGTTGCTAAGCAACCCGGCTCACAGCTTTTAGTATGACAGTTAAAATGCCACAATAAAAACTGTCAGTGAAATACAGTATTAAGAACAATTAAGTCATTAAAAAAAAAAATTAACAGGAAAGCACACACACTTGATATTGAAATAATATTTCATAAATGTTTCAGGGAGTAGCCATCATTTATTTATTTAATAAAAATCGTGGTATTATATCCCTTCGATGTAGTACCGTAGCAGAACCTCAAATAGTAGCTGCTACGGCCAAATTGTAGCCGTTACCATCTCTGCTGTATATGTACACTTGTTGACTAATCAAAGACACATTATAGGCAAACCTATAAATCTAAACAATTATAAACTATTTAACAATTAAAGGCAGTTATTCTTTTCAATCTACTTTTACCTACCTGATAGTAGGCCCTTTTCCTCAGTATCGCTGTCACTGTCAAAATTGTCATTCAGTTTCTCAATGTCTGCCAATGACTGTCCAAAATGTGTCAGTTCCTCCTCTTCATTCAGGGTATAGATGTCCTTCTTTTCATGGTTACGCTTAAATGCAAGGTTAAATTGTTACAAATACTGAAGCATACTATAGTAAGTACTACAGTATACTGTATGTCTTGGGCTACAATACATTGCTTGGCTTAATGAGTGTTCTCAGAAATACCTTAACAGAGTAAGATATTTAGGTACAAAATATATTTCTCTATAATTTGGCAGAAAACATCCACAATTTGACCAGTGTTACAACTATACACTTTGTGTTGCTGTATTAGCCTAAAGCATTCATTTTAATCAATTATGTAGGTCAGTAAAAACAGTAAAATCCAAAATGTAATGCTACAGATGGAAGCATGTCTTTTTTCATTAAGTGGTCAGTTTACTGGCATTTTAGGATGTTGTGCACCCAAATCCGGCACTTTTGACATCTGCGAAATAACAGCAGTAATAATAAGAGCTCTTCCTCTTCTGAATCAGCCATTTTCTATTGCATTTGTTTGTTAGTAATCATACTTTCTGAAAGATTTGGCAAATTTCCAGCTGTCGTGTCTGTGATCGCTTCTGGTGTGCACCATGTTTTCACAGCGAATTTGTCGTGTCGCCGCAGTAAAAATCCTGTCGCGTCTGGTGTGTGAAGGCCTTATCTGTGTGTGTGTGTGTGTGTGTGTGTGTGTGTGTGCGTATTTTAACTACACTAACACAACCGCAGTTGGTGCTCAGTGGATTTCTGCACAACTAATGATGTAATTGTTTCAGACAAGCACGTCTGGAGTTTGCCAAAAAGCATGAGAGTGACCCAGCTGCGATGTGGGAAAAGGTTTTGTGTCCAGATGAGACCAAGATAGAGCTTTTTGGCCAAAACTCAAAGCGCTATGTGTGGCGCTAGCCTAACACTGCCGATGCCTCAAGACACACCATCCCTACAGTGAAGTATGGTGGTGGCAGCATCATGCTGTGGGGATGCTTCTCATCAGCAGGGACTGGGCATCTTGTTAAAATTGAAGGAAGAATGGATGGAGCAAAATACAGGGAAATATTACAAGAGAACCTGCTTCAGTCTGCTAAAAAACTGAAGCCTGGGAGGAAATTCACCTTTCAGCAGGACAATGATCCCAAAGCACAAAGCCAAAGCAACATTGGAGTGGCTCAAGAACAAAAAGGTGAATGTCCTACAGTGGCCCAGTCAAAGTCCTGATCTCAATCCCATTGAGAATCTGTGGCACTATTTGAAAATTGCGGTCTACAAGCGTTGTCCACCCAACCTGAACAACCTGGAGCAAATCTGCCAAGAAGAATGGGCCAAAAATCACTCTGACACTGTGTGCAAAGCCGGTACATACTTACCCCAAAAGACTTAAAGCTGTTATTGCAGCGAAAGGTGGCTCTACCAAATATTAATGTGTGGGGGTTGAATACTTATGCAAGCAAGATATTTCAGTTTTTTATTTTTCTTAAATATTTCCCAACATAAAACCAATGTCACCTTACAATAATTGATTTTGAGTTTCAGTGTTTTAAAATAAAATATCAAACAGAACGAAATTTCAATGTACCATTTGTAATCCAGTAATATGAGAGAATTGGTCAGGGGTCTGAATACTTTTGCAAGGCACTGTATGTATGTATGTATGTATGTATGTGTGTATATATATATATATATATATATATATATATATATATATATATATATATATATATATATATAAATTGGGATTCTTCTTGGACCGTGTTTGTTTGTGTCTGTCATTTGAATCCAAAGTGGAGTCAGTTGCAGCTACAATACAGTTGCTTAACTTTTAAGCAATCAACCTGAGAAATACATTTTATAATGCCCAATTAAATGTATTTAACATTTTTATGACGGTTGCTTATAGAAAAAAAATTACAAGTACCTGTCTTTCTAAAGCAAACCTCTTCAAAATCTTGTCTTCTGGTGCCATTTTAGTGTCATATTCACCAAACCGCTTGTCAATAAACTTATTCGTCTTGTCTTTTAGTTTGTACTCCTTCAGAAGAGTCTCTTTACGCTGAAATAAAAAGCACGATACAATCAGAAAAAAAACCACACACAATTCACCATGTGCATTTATTTACAAATGATTTCGAGAAATTGCAATAACAAATCCAATACTATATTTGAGTATTTTTTTTATTCCCTCAGCCCAGAAATGTTTCATTAACTGGTGGATCCTCTTTGCGCCTGTTTCTTACCTTTTTTATGGCTTTAGACCTCGACACCCCTGGCAGGCCTATGTCATGTTTCGACTTTCGTCCAAGAATTTCAAACTTCTGCCTGTTTATCTTCACCTCAAACGGATTATTTTTAATGTCTGCGGCGGTTTTTGTTTTCCGCACCTTGTCGGAGAGGTTCTTTTTCTTCTGTGGCTTCCCCATAATGACAGACAGAACTCTGAAAATGTAACACATACGATGTTACAATCATTAAAGCAATTCGACCGTTTTCATATTTACAAAACCTACCATTAATGAACACCGCACTTCCAAGTTACGTACAACATGAAGTAAAACGGGCTTCAAAAAGTACAACCAAGGCTTTTTTAAATGTTTTACTTAAATTTATATACAAATTGACCTACCTAGGAAGGATTAACATATCAAGAATCATCAGTTTTGACGCAGATTAACTTTAAAAGTCTTTACTTTTAAAAGGACAAACACAGCAAAATGGGATGGTACCAGTGATAATGTTGCCAATAAGAGTTTATTAATGTTATGAATGAATAGTATAAAATAGAACACATGTTTAGACAATTACTGGGCACCAATCAAGTATATAACGCAAGAAACCTGATGGGGTTACAGCATTTTATTTATTTATTTATTTTGAGACTACAGAACATACATTTGATTTTAGAACTTCAATGTTTTTATAAATCAGCTCAACCAGCTCCTTGGCCAGCATGTCCTGAACCAGGACGACCAACAAAACAAAAACCAGCAAACAGGTATACACCAGTACTAGTCATGGCTGGAATAATAGGAAAATGAAATCGCGTCAATTGTGGCTTCATAAAGCGTGTTAATGTAAATAGGCACTGTAGTTTACACTGTAGACATATTAAAATGTCTAACTTGGCTGGCGTAAAACGTGGTAAATTGCGACACTATGACGAGTTCGAAATAGTGCAGGTACACTATAAACACATGAATTACGTTTATGTTGTATGAAACGACTATGCAAACAACTAAATCTTCCGATACATACAACAAGGTTTTGGTTGTAATTATTTTAATTACAGCTGTCCGATCATGCCATATGCTCTTCAGACACAATAATTAAATCACACCACACTGCAAGTAAATAAAATACGAGAACAGCCTATCCCCCAGTTATGATTGTATCGAAATTAAATAACACTTACTTGTGGTACCTGTAAACAAACTGAAAGTAAAATATCCAAAGTTAAATGTTTTTTTTTCTTTAAAAAAAATATATATTATAGGTTTACAAAAAAACTAAACAACTACCACGCTGCTACTACAAGAGTCGGTATGTTTCTGTAGGTCGAAGGGTAAGGGTCACATTCCACGACAATCCCTTCCGCAATCAAGTCGCCAAGAAAATATCGAGTTAGCGTCCTCTACTGTTAGTCTTCCCGAGTACATCTAGATAGTTATTTGCTTGGGATACAGCGACGTTTTAATGATGTATATTGTCCTGCTGCTGCAAAAAGTAGTAATCAAGGGAAATGGTATTGTTTAGATCAGAAAATAAAGTGGAAAATTGCTTAAGTTCAAGTATTGGAAAAGCCTGCGGCTAAAAAAAATCCTAAAGGAATCTAAACCTTCAGAAAATAAGTTTGGTGGTTTGTTATGAAGCTTTCTAGAATGCAGATTTATTTATTTATTTAGCATTTTAGTTATTTAATGATGAGATTTTTTTATGAAACAAAATGGTCTTGTATGTATTTTTAAGGGGCAGAGAAAGATAAATCTAAAATTTATATCATCCATCCATCATTTCACTTAGAGTAGATGGGTGTGTTTGTTTACGTTGCTGGCATGTTTTGAGCTAGTCTACACAATGAATAATATTCCAACATAGTTTTGGATGGTTTTGGCAAGCTGTGGCCTCGGCCCTAGCAACACGTTTCAAGCATCAACATTCTCTATTTGTAAATGGCATAGCAGCCATCCAGGTTTTCGTCAGGGTACAAAAAACACGTACATTTACATTTCTAAAGCAGAAATTATTTCCTTGTATTCGCACCGCACCCGTCACCATTTTTTGTCCAAAGTGAAATATGAAACCTCTTCCTGGTCTTGGGTTTATACAGTACTACATTAAAAGAATGAAATGAGACATTCATTTGTGCTGAGCATTTATGCTGATCAAGCCTGCAGAAACTCCATAGAGTATAGTCATCTGGCCGATACAGGTATATATGATTAAAAAATATTCCACACGGTAAAATGTTTTGTGTTTTAACATCAGTGTTTATTGTTTTGCCCGTACACCTTTTAAAAAGGCTTTGGAGGTTTGATGCTTCGGTACATCTTGAGTGAGTAGAACTCTAAAATGTATAGTTAGGAGAACAGTCAGAATGTTAGCTTACATTGATACTTATTCAAGAAATGCCACAACATGTTTTATGATTCAAAAATATTCTACACGGTAAAATGTTTTGTGTTTTAACATCAGTGTTTATTGTTTTGCCCGTACACCTTTTAAAAAGGCTTTGGAGGTTTGATGCTTCGGTACATCTTGAGTGAGTAGAACTCTAAAATGTATAGTTAGGAGAACAGTCAGAATGTTAGCTTACATTGATACTTATTCAAGAAATGCCACAACATGTTTTTGTACTTGCATGAAGACAAATGCAAATATTTGATTTCCACAGATACTGTAGTTAATAACAGTAGCAATAATCAATTTTCTGATACACTTTGCTGTGAAATCATTGAGAAGCCGGTGGATACGTCTGTGTAACGTGTGTTGTACTGTATTGTTGAAAACTGACTTGTTCCATGCATTGTCTAGAGTTTGCAACTTTAAAAAAATCAATCTAGAGAGAGAGAGTGAGGGAGAGGTTTCAACCCCAATACACTTTGAGTTAATGTTTGTATTTATAAATAATATATAACCCTCAAACAGCAATGGAGGGGTGGGGGGAGCGAGGAAAAAAACAAAAACTGATATATCTGTCTGCCTCACCTTAATAAGCTGAGTGTGTTAAAGATTCCACCTTTACCTACAGTATATGGGGTTGAATTGTCATATTAAGTGTCAATGAAAAGAATAACATTTAGATTAAGGAAAAGGAAGTCATCTTAAATATTTCATCACAATTTTCTTCCCTGTATTGCAACATTATTTGAATTGGGCAACTTGAATACAAGTAAATGATATTATTGGTCATTCCAGCATACTTTCAATGGTCATCCAAGGGATTATACACATTTTTCAGTGTTTCAGGTTGGCTGTTTTCCAGTGCTGCATTTTAAGTGATTCTTAGTTCTGCATCCCAGCTATAGTATTTATCAAGGGGCTCTTATTCTTGCAACTGCCACGCAGATTTGAGGAGTGCAGTAGTATGAAAACTTGAAATGGAATCTGAGGTCAGTGTTGGTGGCAGCACTTTAAATGCACTTGTTAGGAAATGTGTATTGCCAATCAGTGTTGTGCTTGCACGGTTTAATCAATGGAATCAAAATAATATCTACCCCGTCTTATAAATTTGATGTTTTCTGTCAAACGCTGATATTCCTGTGTTCATAGCAAACCAAACAGATTATTGTTCTTGTGTGGTGTGGGTGAATAGTCACTTCCTGCTGTGGTGTAAGAGTGCCACTGGCTGTACTGCCGTACCTGTAATGTTGGTATTAAATACCTTTTAACCCCCAAATCTACAAGTCTCTAGAGCCCCAAAACTCTACCCACATGCAAAACCACAACAAATTTCATTTTAATAATGTTTTGTACACTGTCACCATAAACACTGAAATTGGGTCAGATTCATTAAGTATTAAGGAATTCTGCATCTGACTAAGGTGAGGCAGTTTTCTTGAATAATATAGACATAGAGTATACACTCCATTTTATATTATTAAACTCTGGGCCTTGATGATGTGGAAAACCAAACCATTTTATTTCTTGTAAATGCAGACTTTCCTGGTATGCAAGGCAAGTCTGGTTTTCAAGGTCAAAGATATGTACAAGACAAGATATGGGGTGACTCAGCATGTTTGCTTTATGTGGTTGTAGGAGCTTCTTCATTGAAATATGTTGGAAAGTGAATCAGTGGGGAACAGTGCAATGGAGAGCCCAAGAGAAAGCAGTCCCAAGGCGAACAGCGGCATGTCTCGAGTCATACTAGTTGTATTCCTGGCTCTCCTGATAGATCTGCTAGGATTCACTCTTATTCTGCCGCTGCTTCCTTCAATTCTGGATGACTATGGGAAGACAGATGTAAGTACTGTATTTTGTTGTTTTTGTTTTCTTCCAACTTCTCAGCAGTACATTTTCTGCTCGTAGACTTTTTTTTTTAATTCTAGAAATTCAAAATGGTTAAAATGAAGCCCTAAGCAGCACCCATATATCAGTTATGTATTAAAATACACCTGAAAAATATATAAATGTTAAATATTTTTGGCCATAATCTCACCTGTTTGCTAGTGATATGAAATTGTATTGAAAGGCAAATACAAGTGCAGTAATACAAAGTATTAATATAACACTATTTAATGCAAATGTTTCATAATGCCAGCTAATGTTTAATATACTTTTAAATAATTACGTACATGTTATTTGACGTAGAAGAGTTTGAGTTTTAGGTTTTTCTTTTTAATCAGTGGTGTGGAAGGTGTGTAGTGCTTTTATAAGCAAAAAAATTCAATCTTGTTTGTACATTTTTTAACAATTGATTAATTGCATTTTTGACTGAGTAAAATAATGCAACATTTAAAAGTAAAAAATAAATTTAAAAAACTGTCCAACAGTACCCTCACCATTTTTCAAGATTTCTTTTTCATGCACTGTTTTTTGATAAGGCACTGTGACAAGCAGGCTGTAGTGGTCACGTCAGACCTGGAAGAAACACACAGTACTGCAAAGTGAAATGTGAATTGTGCTGTTGCGCGGTTAAATAATGAACAAAATAAAAAGATTTTAAATAAAAACAGCACACGGCACTTGCGGCCAAAATAAATAGACAAACAAAACAAACTAACACTTAAACAAACAGTGGACTAACAGACAAACAAACACGGTGAGTCAAAACAAAAAACAATTATTCTTTTAGTTTCTTTTAGTTTCCTTTACTCTCCTTCTCTCTTCCGTTCTCTCCTCACCGAACACACAACCCCGAGAGAGTGCTTTGTGCATCTATATATAACTATTGTGCCGGGATTCAATTACTAATTAATTATTCACTTGAATCCCAGCACGTAAACTAATTCTGTGCAACCCTGTGCTCACATATTATTACATATTTTAAATGTACGTGAAGTGAAGTGCAATCCCCGTGCCTAAATACAATTATACATTTTAAACACTTGTGCTCATTACCCGCATCATATCCCGTGTACCAACTACAATACACCAACATTAACACACTACATACAACATAAAACACAAAAATACACACGGGCACTCAAGTAGACAAGATTAATTGATCAATTGTTCTGTAATCACTCAAAGCCCACAGATATGATTATTCGATTAATCATTAATCGATTAAACCCCATAATTCAATATATATTGTTTTTATATAGTAAATATACTGATAACATGGCAATAAAGTTTATATATAACATTAACAACTCCTGACTTTAATAAGTGGGGAGGCTAAATATATATATATAGAGCAGGGAGAGGGTGAATTCCTCCCTGCTCAAGAAAAACACATGTGAATGCAGGTTTGAAGAATGACCAAACAGACACTTGCAGGTACCTAAACAAATAATAATCAAAAACAGAAGGTACACAGAAAAAGAGAAAATAGAACACTTTTAATCAAAACTACAAAATAAAGTTGCTGCACTCTGCAGCGTTTCCCCGACCGTCGCTAGACGTACGGCCTATGTCTTCGTCCTACCCTCTACCGTTCCCTCTACATATTCTCATACTCTGTTGGGGGTCTGCCCAAGGGTTCCCCGCTGTCTGTATTTTTATTTTCTTCTCTTTTGTTTTTCTTTTGTTTTCTTTCTCCGTCCATTCACAGTCTCTTAGAGCAGCGCTTCCTCTAGCTTGTTGTCGGTCTAGAGGGGCAGAGCTGGGGGAACAACAGAGCGTTATTTTATAGGTCCAGTAATCCCCCAAGGCCTGCCTCTCAGCCACTCAGAGAGGGAAAGCCAACACACCCTCTTCCCCACCTCTCCGTGTCATTGCCATGACTGACTGACCGATCTTACGAGGCTGCTGCCCACTTCCTGCAGAACCATGCATACATCAGACAGTCAGCACAGATCTCCCCTGTTACAGCGCCCTTGAAATTTTCTTGTACCCTTCTCCTGCTCTGTGCCTCTCTACCACTTTATCCCTGACTTGTTTCGAAAGCTCCTTGGTCTTCATGGTTGCTTTGTTGGATCACTATGTGAGTTGTAGCTTGAAAGTCTTTATATACTTGAGGGAAGTTATCTACAAGTTAGACCACTTTGAGTACACACAGGCTGAAACCATTTCACTAATTTTGTGACCTTTCAAACAAATCATTTGCACCTGAGCTGATTTAAGGCTGCAGTAGCAAAGGGGTTGAGTACTTATGCAACTGAGATTAATCTACTTTTGTAAAAAAAAAAAGCTAAGCTAATCATTGGTACAATCAAAATAATTATTTAAATAACAATAAAAACAAAACAGAAAGACAGTGTGTTAAAGCGTGTTTGAAACTAAACCAATAACTAAATGGTTTACAATAAAATAACTGGGAAAAACACAATCCACAGTAGTTTTTGTATAAAATTATTTCTGATAGCACCTGTTTAACAAAGCAAAAGTTTACATAGTGGAATGTATGGATATTTGGGGTATGTACACTTTTGATGATAAATAATAAATTTGATGATAAGTAAAGATAAGTAAAAGTGGCAATATAACAAAAAATCCAGTACACAAAAAAATCTGCATGTTAGCAATCCAAACATTTTATCTTTCAGGACATCCGTTACCCTAGTGTGGTGTATAGTAATTTGCTTATCAGGTAAAGGTTATGCAGTACTAACACATGATTGTTTGAGCTAAAGTAGGATACATAACTAAACAGGATTGTTTGCTTTTGGCAGGATGGTGTATATCAGTCTCTACAGAGCATCGTGGACTGGTTTGGTGAAATGATAGGGGTTCCTGTTGAAAGAAAATACAACAGTGTTCTCTTTGGAGGTAAGGTAAGATAGGTAGGGGACTAGGGGTGTGAGGATTATTTAACTATACAGTACAGTAGATTGTGAAACAGCTGAGTCATGTAATTCAGTCCTGTAAGTGCTCAGCTTTTGTGGCATTAAAAAATTCCATGCATCATAAATGTTTTAAATTCTATTGTCTTACTTCTTTTTATTATTATTATTATTATTTGTTTATTTAGCAGACTCCTTTATCCAAGGCGACTTACAGAGACTAGGGTGTGTGAACTATGCATCAGCTGCAGAGTCACTTACAACTACGTCTCACCCGAAAGACGGAGCACAAGGAGGTTAAGTGACTTGCTCAGGGTCACACAATGAGTCAGTGGCTGAGGTGGGATTTGAACCGGGGACCTCCTGGTTACAAGCCCTTTTCTTTAACCACTGGACCACACAGCCTCCTTTTAGTATAAACAACCATTTCTATGGTCCCTTATTAACTGTGATGAAGATAATTGTTAATTTGGAATCTAGAGCTTTTTCAAGTAAAGTACAATGCTACTTATTATATTGTTGTTTCCTGGTACTGTGCTTTCTGTGCTGTAGATCACATGGTCTGCTGGCAACTGGAACAATGGATATAAATTGACAGACTGTAAATAACTAGGTGGATGAGCTAACTGCTCAACTAAAAACATGCCTTTTAGTTCAGTTTTTATAAAACAGGTTTGTCAGTTTGGTTTGTGCAGTTACTGATGTATGTTTTTTGTTTCTCAACATACACAAGGTCTGATTGGCTCCTTGTTCTCTCTGCTGCAGTTCCTCTCCTCCCCTCTGACTGGCGCTGCTTCTGACTATTTTGGAAGAAGACCATTAATGATGATTTCAACAGTAGGTTTATAGATATTGTTTCACTGTCTGTCTGTCATGTGATTTCACCAGCAATTTTTGGTTATAAACCTGGTGATAGGTTGCTTGGTAAACTACACAAGGCAAGTGTCTCGTTTGTGCTTTTTGCATGCACAAAATGCACCAGCAGTAAAAATATATCATGAGACAAGTGATACAGCAGGTTTACACACGTCAAATTGATTGCTTGCAGCATGAAGATGGCGTCACAAGCAAAATAATTGCCTTGTGTATCATGGCCTTAATGGTCTACACAGTTGAAGATCTAAATGCTGCCAGCCTTTAACTCTGTATTATTCTTGCTTGTGTTTTCCCTCGGGGATACTGTGAAAAAAGGTCAGCGGGAGTTGAAGAGTGGCACCGTTTAGATGTATCATTGCTTAGATGATTAAAATAGACCCCTACTATACCAAGCTATTTGAATAAATAATAATAATAATAACAAATGATTACATCAATTATACTGGTCGTACACTTGATGTACATTCATTAGCTCAAAAGGGTAGTTTATATATATATATATATATACAGTACTGTGCAAAAGTTTTAGGCAGGTGTGAAAAATAGCTGTAAAGTAAGAATGCTTTCAAAAATAGACATGTTAATAGATTATATTTATCAATTAACTAAATGCAAAGTGAGTGAACAGAAGAAAAATCTAAATCAAATCCATATTTGGTGTGACCACCCTTTGCCTTCAAAACAGCATCAAGCATCAATTCTTCTAGGTACACTTGCACACAGTTTTTGAAGGAACTTCGGCAGGTAGGTTGGCCCAAACATCTTGGAGAACTAACCACAGTTCTTCTGTGGATTTAGGCAGCCTCAGTTGCTTCTCTCTCTTCATGTAATCCCAGACAGACTCGATGATGTTGAGATCAGGGCTCTGTGGGGCCATACCATCACTTCCAGGACTCCTTGTTCTTCTTTACGCTGAAGATAGTTCTTAATGACTTTCGCTGTATGTTTGGGGTCGTTGTCATGCTGCAGAATAAATTTGGGGCCAATCAGATGCCTCCCTGATGGTATTGCATGATGGATAAGTATCTGCCTGTACTTCTCAGCATTGAGGAGACCATTAATTCTGACCAAATCCCCAACTCCATTTGCAGAAATGCAGCCCCAAACTTACAAGGAACCTCCACCATGCTTCACTGTTGCCTGCAGACACTCATTCGTGTGCGCTCTCAGCCCTTGGCGAACAAACTGCCTTCTGCTACAGCCAAATATTTCAAATTTTGACTCATCAGTCCAGAGCACCTGCTGCCATTTTTCTGCACCCCAGTTCCTGTGTTTTCGTGCATAGTTGAGTAGCTTGGCCTTGTTTCCACGTCGGAGGTATGGCTTTTTGACCGCAAGTCTTCCATGAAGGCCACTTCTGACCAGACTTCTCGGACAGTAGATGGGTGTACCAGGGTCCCACTGTTTTCTGCCAGTTCTGAGCTGATGGCACTGCTGGACATCTTCCGATTATGAAGGGAAGTAAGCATGATGTGTCTTTCATCTGCTGCAGTAAGTTTCCTTGGCCGACCACTGTGTCTCACGGTCCTCAACGTTGCCCGTTTCTTTGTGCTTCTTCAAAGAGCTTGGACAGCACATCTGGAAACCCCTGTCTGCCTTGAAATTTCTGCCTGGGAGAGACCTTGCTGATGCAGTATAACTACCTTGTGTCTTGTTGCTGTGCTCAGTCTTGCCATGATGCATGACTTTTGACAGTAAACTGTCTTCAGCAACCTCACCTTGTTAGCTGAGTTTGGCTGTTCCTCACCCAGTTTTATTCCTCCTACACAGCTGTTTCTGTTTCAGTTAATGATTGTGTTTCAACCTACATATTGAATTGATAATCATTAGCACCTGTTTGGTATAATTGTTTAATCATACACCTGACTATATGCCTACAAAATCCCTGACTTTGTGCAAGTGTACCTAGAAGAATTGATGCTGTTTTGAAGGCAAAGGGTTGTCACACCAAATATGGATTTGATTTAGATTTTTCTTCTGTTCACTCACTTTGCATTTAGTTAATTGATAAATATAATCTATTAACATGTCTATTTTTGAAAGCATTCTTACTTTACAGCATTTTTTCACACCTGCCTAAAACTTTTGCACAGTACTGTATATATATATATATATATATATATATATATATACACACACATTTGAAACATAGGAAGAATGGAAATGTTTAAATGTTATGAAGGAAACATTATCTGAGTGTTCATTTTTACTTTTACTAAATAAAAACTCATAAAAACATAACATTTGTAACCCACTAGGTATAAAATGACTTCCAGCTACTGTATCTGATAGGCTATTCCACCTATGTGTTAATATTTCAGTACAGACATATAGTTAGGTATGGTCACGTCTGTTTCTTGTATTTTTTATTTGTTTAAAGTAATTCGATTTTTTGACATTAAACCATTTTAAGAGCATACAACACACTCCAGGCTGTATATTCTTACTGCATTCACCATTGATTATTCTCTGGGTAGTATAAAGCCGGATTGATTAATGTGACCATGTAAAGTGGGTATTTGTGTCCTGGCAGGAAATCCTGGCTATAGTACTGTAGATTGGTTCTGTGTTTGTGATTGCAGGTGGGGTTGATGGCTTCTTATGCACTCTGGGCTGTTTCCTGGAACTTCAGTGTCTTCCTTCTCTCGAGAGTGGTTGGAGGAATCTGCAAAGGGAACGTTAGTCTTTGCACAGCTATCATTGCTGACCTGCCATGCCCCAAAATGCGAAATAAAGGAATGGTAAGACTGAAAACTGTACTATACGTGAACAAGTAGGTCTGTGTGGAATAACCACACTCTTGTAGTTCTTTGGGTTGTACAGTGATACATTACCATAGAAACATATTGTAAAGACCATACACTTTCCATTCCTTGATCGGCATCCAGAGCCCAGCCTCCAGCAACCTATCAATCCCACATGTGATTTTGCTAGTGACTGCCCCAAAACATGACAACAAGAAAGCGAAATGTAGGGAATTGAATTTAGCAGGGGCCCAAGCCAGATTACTGAATAAAACCCATAAGACACCTCCCTTTGAACAGATAGAAACTAGTTCCGGAAAACATGGACTTTAATTGGTTTTATAGGGACCTACCCCACCTACAAAATGATTTTGTTACTAGTATTGTCAAATTATTAATTTGTGTACTTTTGAGTCATCCAGTTATAGGGTCAGGTAATTCAAGGTAAGTGTAATTACTTTTATGTGACCAATTCCTAAATGAAAAAAATGTTGAATGAAAATATCTGTTGGCTTGTGTTCTTCAAATACACTCTACTTTGAATTCTATTTTATAGTATGTTAAATACTTGTCACATTTACCCTGATATCGCACCTTGAATGACCCTATTACATAATATACTGAAGCAATACAATTAAAAATCAACGTTCATTTCATTCAGATTGCCGTTGCGGTCATGAACTCCTTCTTCGGAGGACAGGCGGGGGTATTTCATAGCCACTTTATAACAATAAGATCCCATTGTTCAAATAGAAAATATTTTATAGTATTGACACCATAGACATCGGAAATGTTATCACAGTTGTGAAATTGAAAAGAAGAAAAAAAAATTAGTAGAAACAGTTCTTTAACAGTTGGTGTGGGGTTGGCTTTCTCCTCTCTGCTTGAGATCGCCCATAATGCAGTGTGCACCAACGCTGCCGCAGTTCACTGGTGTTTCTACTGGGTCTGCTGGGTCCTAGGGGAGACTCTATGCTGACTAGTGATTATTCAAATAAATTATTGAGAAATGCAAGTTTTAGTACTGCTGCACTGTGAGGGGGACATTTCCCCATCATTGAAAAAGTGAGGGGGGCATGTCCCCTGTGTAACTTACGCCTGGTGCACCCTGCAGGATAAAAAAAGTATTGGTTTTACACTTCAAGCTGCACCGCATGATAACCGCGGTATACTGTACTTTGCCTCACTTGCAAAGAACTAAATTGATAATGAAAGTTCCGTTTTTTTGTAACTTACTATAAAGGAGTATTAGGGATCACATTTTGTTATGTTCTGCCCTTGAATTTTACTCAAACCTAACATGTTTATTTTTATTTTTAAGGCCATGATTGGTGTTGCCTTCTCACTTGGTTTTACCATTGGCCCAATGATTGGTGCATACTTTGCTATGAACACAGCCAAGGGGGAGATATTTTACCTCAGCCCAGCACTGTTGGGCCTAATGTTTTCTTCTGCTGACTTATTATTCATCTTCCTAATGCTTCCAGAGACGCTTCACAAAGAAAACAGAGTGAGTTACTGGAGACAGATAACATTTAATGATCTTTAATGATGTAACACAAAATGTCATATGTTCTAGTGCTGTTAGTGGAAGCCTCTTCTTTGTAGACCATGGGAGCATTATGACTAGGCTTGCTACTTTTCGATATTAATTGGTAAAACTTGTTAAATGTCGAATTCCCCAAAATATGAGTTTGAATGAAATAAATGTATATAGGATAAACGTCAGTAAAACCACTCGCTATTTTTTATGTTCTTACCAAAAATGATCATTTAGAAATCATCTCTAGTTAGTGTAGTTTTTATGCTTACTGTTTGATCGACTATGGGTCCCTGTCAATCATCTCAGTGGCCCGTTAGTACTGTAGTTTCACTGTCACTGTCATTTCACCCTGTTCTGACAGAGCGTGTTGACTGAAGCAGCGCTACAATGCTCTCATTTGCTTAAATGACTGTCAATCATCATGACCTGCACTTTCATTTGCCAGCTACAGCGCCTGTCATTCAAAGTGCCTACTTTGAAATTAGCAGGTTAAGGTGTAGGTAGGCTTTTGCCATAGGTATACTGGTGTGATTTAAAAATGAGGCACAAGAGGAAAACACTTAATGAATATTGTGCACAATACCCTGACCGATGTCCGAAGTCTCTGCGGCAGGACGAAGCGTGCCCTTCTGTATTACCTTCCAGTGACTCTGAGTCCAGCTGTGCTGAGCCTGAAGCAGGAGAGGGGATCTCAGACTCTGAATAATAAGTGCAAGTTAGTTCTATTCAACTATCTAATGTTTTGTTCTGTGCATATTATTTTTATTCATAAATTTATGCTGTAAAAGTCTGTGTAATACACTTTTATATGCTGCGTTTTCTACGGTTTGAGACCATTTTTAAATGTGTGTAGGATTTATATCTATGCAAGGTATAGCTCTGCTGTGAGCAAACGTTAATTCAATTAGAGTGTTGGTAACCATGGTTTTGTTACATGTTGAATATGATAAAGGGGTTTCGCTAAATAAGATGTTTCTCAATGGCATAAAGAGTCTGGATGGAAAAATAAAGATCGAAAAAAACCCGGTAAATTCTTTCTAAAAAACGTCTATATTAATCGTCGATTTGGCCAAAAAATAAAAATCGAATAGTAGCAAGCCTAATTATGACTCACATGCTAAAACCAAGCCCAGTCTGCAATCCATACTGTACTATGCCCATCATAGTTAAAGTTGGTGGTGGGCTGTAAAAAGAAATTAGGGCTTTTATTATTGTACTTATTTTATTAATAACTAAATAGACCATAAATAGCTTTACTGTGCTGCATGCATTGTGCTATATGGGTCAACAATCCTTATTTTTGTAAATAGTAGCATATTAAAGTTGAGATCCCATTTATTTGTATTGTTACATGTCAGCATGGGGAAAACAAGGGTAGATTAATACACCTAGCCAATGGCTGGGCATGCTGGAATATGTATATGGCAATTTGGACTCTCAAAAAAAAAAAATGCTTGTTAAATTATATTATGCACAGTAAGCAGACCATGAATTAAATAGTTTGAATAAATTCCACCTTTCCCTTGAACGTTTCAGTTATTTTGAGTTCAGCCTATGCATTTCCGAGACTGAGCTAAAAGTAGACTCGTGCAAGGTCACAAAGTTAGGATCTTCTGCCAAACGATATCTATTTAGACCAAAGGCCTGCTTCCAAACAATTGATCCATTTCTTTTACTGAAAAGCAGTGAAACAGCTTCCAAGAAACGTATATTCAGCCCATACAAGAAGTCTAATGACTTTTATAGAATTCCTCACGTAATCTAACAGAAGCTGAAATCTCTGTTGTTTCTCAGGTTTCATCAGTGAATTCTGGGTTACAGGAATCAGTTGACTTGCTCAGCCCAGTGGCACTGTTTCAGTTCTCTGCTATTACTAGAAGAAAGGATTCTCCTTCAAAAGAAAGTAAGTACCAGTTTTTCCTTAGTTAAGAATAATTAGACATCATTGTTTAATTTATTATTATACGTATATTTTCATACAGCAGTTTGATCCATTCCTGGTTTTACTACAAGTTTAATAAGATAAGTGTATTACTTGTACACTGTGGCTAATCAAGCATGTATTAAAACCTGGAATGGGTGAAACTGCTTCACAATAAGAGTTTTATTTTTATCCCTGAATTGGTATCCAACACTGTGAGCACATCTGACATATACATTCTTTCTCCTGTGTTGCTTAGGTCTGCAGAGCCTTAAAATACTGGGCTTGGTCTACTTTCTCTACCTGTTTCTCTTCTCTGGACTGGAGTACACACTGAGCTTCCTCACTCATCAGCGCTTCCACTTTAGCAGGTACTCTTTACAGGATTCAGTTTAGGTTGAAACTAGAAAGAGGGATTGAACATGCAATTAATTATGAAATATATCACAGCCCTTATAGCACCGATTTGATATGGCAAGTTTGTAAGGTGACTGTTTCCTCAATTATTACATCATTTATTAACATCATTTTTTCAGCAATTATAGGCAATTCAGTCGTTGATACGGAAGCACCTGTTGTGAAGCCTGTTGTGTTGGACACTGACATGCAACAGGGAGGTACATATATGTTTAACAATTTAATCAGTAATGTGAGGAAACCACCAACGTGGTGCTTAGGTCGGGCAAGTCCAGTGTCTATAGGAGTAGATCAAGAGATCTATAAGTGCAGTCTATACAGGTAGGTCTTGAGGAGGCGGCGGAAGGCAGTGAGAGACGGAGCAGTCCTGAGGTTCTCCAGTAGCTGGTCCACCACAGAGGGGCTAGGGAGGATGAAGAGTGGAGGGAAGGCATGACCAGTCAGCCAATAGAGGATGAGTGAAGAGGATAGAGAGGGAGATTGGAGGTGGGAGGGGGCAGTGTGGTGAAGAGAGCGGTAGGCAAGAACAAGGGTCTTTAATTGAATGCAAGCAGAGATAGGTGTAGGCAGTGGAGGGTGTGAAGCAGAGGGGTAGCATGAGAGTAGCGAGGTAGGGAGAAAACAAGACAAGCAGCAGAATTTTGAATGAGCTGAAGGGGACGGATAGCCAAAGCAGGGAGACGCAAGGAGAGAGTTACAGTAGTCTAGTCTAGAGAGTACAAGAGCTTGGGCCAGGAGATGGGTGGAATAAGTAGTGAGAAAAGGACAGATTTGGTAGATGTTGCTAAGAAAGAAGCGGCAAGTGCGTGTCAGGGAAGAGATGTGTTGCGAGAAGGAGAGGGAGGGGTTAAGAATACATTTTTAGCAGAAGGAGATGGAGAGAGAGTGATAGTTAAGGGATACTGAGATGGAGGAGGGAGAGAAAGCAGCAGGAAAGCAGAGGAGGTCAGATTTAGAGAGGTTGAGTTTGAGGTGGTGATAATGTGTCCAAGTTGAGATAGCCGAGAGGCATTCTGAGATGCAGGAGGAGATGTGGGAGTCAAAGGAGGGAAAGGAGAGGAAGATCTGGACATCATCAGAGTAAAGGTGGTAGGAGAAGCGTTGAGTGAGAAGAGGAGGGGTCCCATGGCAGATCCCTGAGGTACACCTGTAGAGAGGGGGCAAAGAGAAGAGAGAGCCAGGAAACCTGGAAAGAACAGTTGGAGAGATAGAAAAACCAGGTAAGAGCAGTGCCTGAGATCACCAGGTCAGAGAGAGAGAGGAGATGACAATAGCATGATCGACAATGTCAAAGGCAGAGGAGAGGTCAAGGAGAATTAGAATGGAGGAAGGGAGGCACCCAAGCACAGAGTCAGTTACTGAGAGGAGGATGGTTTCCATGGAATGTGTAGGATGGAACCCAGATTGAAGAGGGCCAATCATAGTGCTCAATGAGGCAGGATGGCAGCTGGTAGAGTTTTAGAGAGGACAGGGAGGAGAGAGATAGGGCGATAGTTCTGGGCAGAGGAAGGGTCAAGAGAAGGTTTCTTAAAAATGGGAGTGACACGAGCAGTTTTGAAGCCTGAGGAAAAGGAGTCAGAAAGCAAAGAAAGAAGAGCAGGCTCAATGGATTGGAAGAAGCGAGTAGGAAGGGGTCCAGGATGCAAGTAGTTGGCCTGGAGTCCAGGAGTAAGGAGGAAAGGTCCGAGTCAGGTAGAGGTGTGATAGTTGAGAATGAGGAGAGGAGGGGAGGCAGGAAGGTGAGATGTGTTCAGGTGGGGAGGGGGAAGGAGAACATTATCTGGAGAATAGCTTCTGAATGTCCTCTACTTTGGAGCAGAAGAAGGAGGCAAAGTCAATGGGTATAAAGGATGAGGATTGGGGAGGGGGTGAGGGATTGAGGAGGGAGGAAAAGGTGGAGAAAAGTCGGCGGGATGATAGATTGATAGTAGGAATGTTTGGCAGAGGTAACGGCTGTCGAGAAGAAGGAGAGGAGGGAGCAGTTGTGGTCTAAATCAGATGGTTCCTTTGACCTCTTCCGTCTCCGTTCAGCAGTGCACAGGTCATTATGGGATGAGCGGAATGTAGATAGCCAGGGCTGGAGGGGGGGGGGAGGTGGTTGCGAGCAATGTGGAAGACGATAGGTCAGAAGGAGTCAAGAGTTGTGGTGAGAGAAGAAGAAATGGTTATGGTGGCTGAGTTTGCTAAAAGTTGGAAGAATGAGTCAATAGGGGGAAGAATGGCAAGAGCAGAGGAAGTAAAGTAGGAAGGGAGCGGAGATTACGGTGATAAAAGAGAAGGGAGAAGTGAGAGAGGGTAGAATAAGTGAAATGGAGATGAAGAAATGGTCAGAGGAGGAGAGGGGGTAATAGTAGGGGAAGGAGGAGAGCAGTCTCTGGAGGAAATCCAGTCCAGCTGGCAGCCAACTTTGTGTGGGAGGCAAGGGGAAGACGTAGAGAGAAAAATAATCAAGAAGAGGGAGGAAGCCAGCAGTTGGAGAGATGAATGTTAAAATCGCCTAACAAAATTATAGGAATAGAGTGGTGATAGAAGAGAGAAAGAAGTCAAGCTTGTCAAGGAAGTGAGCAAGGGGAACGGGGAGAACAATAAAAAGCAGATGACAGGAAGAATGCAATTCAATGGTGTGAAACTCAAAAGTGCTGACAGAGATGGAGGAGAGAGTAGAGGGTATCAAAGTTCCAGGATGGAGAAAGTAGGAATACAGTTCCCCGCCGCCTCCTGGAGAGCGTGGAGCGTGAGAGAGGACATAGAGAGAGGGAGAGCAGCTGGGGTTGCATTGTTCTTGGGGATGATCCATGTTTCTGTAAGGGCCAGAAAGTCGAGAGAGAGATGAGAGACGTAGGCAGCGATGAAGTCAGCTTTGTTGCAGGCTGACCGGCAGTTCCAGAGGGTGCCAGGGAGAGAGCAGGAGGAAAGAGTAGATGGGGGCAGGGGCAGCGAGATCAGGATGGCGTTAGAACGGTGCTGGTGAGATATTTTGCGAGCGCGAAAGGAGTGGAGGACTGGGATAGCACTTAAGTTTCTTTCATATAGGACAAACCCAAAATAATTCTGGGAAATCACATTTAAACTGGTTATATGTCTCTTGTTGCAGCATGCAGCAGGGAAAGATGTTTTTCTTCATTGGAATTACAATGGCTGTCATCCAAGGAGGTTATGCCCGAAGAATCAAACCAGGAAGTCAGATTAAAACCGTCAAGAGGGTGATTACAAAGACTTTTGAAAAATACCTAGCCTAGGTTTCTATCCATGATTTTTAAAACAAGAAAACATATAATAGCTCAACCAAAAATTATGTCTTTTAGGCGATAATCCTTTTGATCCCAGCTTTCGTTCTGGTTGGTTTGGCGCGGAATGTGACTATGCTGTACATTGGGCTGTTACTTTACTCATTTGGTAAGTGTCACAAATTCTGCTATTTTGTACTTTGAAGTCTATGATGCAAACAAAATAATTTCAGTAAATTGTACCTAATATATATTGCTATAATTTCGTAGGTCTCAGATTTTCCGATATGAAAAACAGACACATTACGATAAAGCTAAATTTTATTTTTTAATGGTCATTTATTTGAAGCTGGAGAAGAACATTTATCATTGCAGATACTTCAGTGCTGCACTTCCAGCCAATTTCCTAAAGTCGCATGAAGGAATAAAGTTGCCATTGAAAACACATCAGTCATAGGAAAATCACTGATTGGTACTCACATGCGAGCCAATGTGTCTAGCTTCTGGGAGATGGAGTTCCTTTAAAGAAAATAAATGGCAAACTTTTAGAATGTTGAGTTGTTTTTTTCTTGAAGATATAACATATTCCTTCAAATTTAAGACACATTTTTTTAACCATTTTTTTTTTTTAAATGGCCTGTGTCTTAAATTCCAGCACAGTATAGTGATGCATGTATTAAAATTGCCAACAAAAGATGTGACTGCCTAAGTACACAAACAGCAACGTGACTGACTGGCAGTTGAAAGGTTCCGTAATAGTTATCCTATGTAAACAAAGCAAGCTTTCACTCAGCGTCCGCCTGTGTAGCTATGGCCGTGGTGCAGTAGCCTCGAACTGGCACTGCTGCTTTAAGCAGGTGTAAACTCCCCGGGCATGCCCCCCAGCCAATCAGCCAACCTGCCAGTCAGCTCAGCTCTGGGCAAGCCTTCCTGTTTACCACAGCAGAAGCGTTTCGTTATTAGGCTCAATTCTAATACGACCCCCATATTTTTCTACTTGCCAAGCAATACTACAGTTCATAAAAAGGGAGAAAAACATGTGCAAGTCAACTAAAAATGAGAAGCAGCACATAACTGTAATGCTCTGTGTGACAGCAGACAGCAGCAAACTGCCTCCATACGTCGTTTTCTTATATGAGTACATGCATCTTTGTAAATGCATCTTTATTTGATTTTTTTTCCCCTCAGGTTGAGGATGGGAAATTTGGGCTGCATCTTAAATTCAAGGACATCTTAAATTCGAAGGAATACGGTATATATTTAAAAAATGCGCCCAGGAAGAGTCATTGTATAAAAAAAGACACATTCAGAATTATTTTTCCTACAAGGACTTAAACTACCAAAAGCAACTCCTATGTCGGATGCATTCTTTCAACTGGAAGTACAGCATAGAAAAGAGTGCAAAATACACTCTCCAATTTTATTGTTTATAAATAAATGTTAAAAATAAAAAGTGATCTCCAGTGGGTGGTATGTCTAAATATGACAAATTTTCAACCCTTGTGGCAGTAGTTTTCCATTGTAAAGCTTATCTTTAGTAAAATACATTTTACATATCATACTAAATCAGGTTATACATTGTGGATGCTTCAAGAATTTTAATGGAATACTGGGTGTATTCCACAGGGTGAATGTGCCTTAACCAACGAGCCCATGAAGGGCGTAATTTGGAAAGATGAGATTTGCCCATTAATTCTGTTGCTGGATTTTAATGAATGTAAGACACATCACAAAATTAAAGTTACACTTTAGTGTTGAAGACAAAAGTACAAGCTATCTTTCAGCACTATATTGCACAGTCCTAATAGATAACAATTTCTTGCTATCAGACACAGGAACAGGATGCACCTGTGGGAATTTCTCAGATAGTGTTTCACATGTAAGATGTAAGTTTATAAGGGCTGTCCAACAGACGGCTCTTGAGCTATGTGACTCTTTTGAAGTAGACTTCAAGGACAATACATAGTCTTAGGTATAGGGGTGCACCGGTTATGATTTTCCCAAACCGAAACCGAACTGAAACCAACATTTGCATAAAATTCCAAACCGAACGATACTGGCAAAATATAAAACCAAATCTAAACTGATTTTTTTTTTTTTGTACAATGAAAAAGCATTGGAAGACACAGCAGTAAGCCAGCGGGATTCTGAGGAGGTCATCATACACTTTGCTGCAATAAATGGTTCATCTTAACATCTTTTAATAATTTTTATGTGGTAACATAAATTAAAAGTTATGGCAAGACTTACCTGCTTGCCCTCAGTTGGGATAAGACTTAGTCTGGGTGTTTAGATGTCTAGAGATGTTTTCTTTTTATTTGATGAAAGGTGGTGCTAATACCTTTTTACTTGGACTTGGGATTTACATGTATTGGTCCTGATGAACATCAGCAACCACAATGTGTTGTTTGAGTGGATGCTCTTGCCAATGATAGCATGAAACCAAACAAACTAAAAGTAACGTCATCTGGAGACCAAACATCCTGCCTTCAAAGATAGTCATGAGATTTTTTCGAACGACAGCTCTTTCAACAAAAAGGACGGAGGAGGTTAATTGAAGAAAGCAGCGCTACATCTGCCAAAGCACTTGAAGCATCGTACGCGGTCCCCTACCAAATAGCAACAAGTGGAAAACCTCATACGATTGGTGAAGGTCTTGTGCTGCCAGCAGCAATCGAAATGGAATCAATAGTATGTGAAAGGAAAGTTGGTGATCATTTAAGTCTCGTTTTTTAAACAATTCAAAACAGCGACATTTCCCAACAATCTCGGTGGGTTAGCGTCCTTACATTCAATGTAATAACTTAATGTGATGTTTGTCTGAAATAAACTGCATCTTATCGAGATCTTGGCTCCATCAAATATGCCACTTGCTTTTTTTCTCCGTTCTGTTCCACCTTTCAACTTTGTAATAATAATAATAATAATAATAATAATAATAATAATAATAATAATAATAATAATAATAATAAATTACAGGGCTCTACACATCTGCCGTATATTTGAAAGGTAGTACCAAAAAAACATTTTTGTGACAAACATCTCTTCAAACGCTTATATATTTACCATAACCTACATATTTCTTATTGCATAGCTACTCTGTTTTAAACAAAAGTTATGCAGAAGAAAATCCTCTCCCAAGTAATCAATTACGTATGAATACTCTTTATTTTTAAGCTCTAAGGGAACATTGTTATCGTCGGTATGCACATTTCACAGTAAGACATACAACAAATGTAACATGTATACACTTGCAACTTTTCTACATACTTCTTTTGGATATAACAATGAAAATTAAACACTGAACAATTAAATCATGAGTCGTTAAATGACTGAGAATACAACGAAACAAATTCACTATACAATTAACATTGCTGTTTTCTCAAGTCGACGGTAAAACGTCTTAACTCTTAATAGCCAGGAATATAACAAGCAAACCTCTGATTATTAACAAAGCTCTTTACTTGTCACTCATACCTTTACAGCTAGTTTTCTGTGTACATAACTTAATAAGTTAATAACAGTACCTGTTTATTTCGAGCATGTATCCAACTGCAAGGTGGAAGCCTGAACTGAAGGCAGATATAGTGCTATTTGATTCACTGGCTCCTCCGAAAAATCAAGCTAAATGTAATGTTGAATTTCATTAGCTGGCTGTGATCTAATGCTTTTTTTCAAATTACTGTATGTTTGAAAACATTGGAGAGAGACAGAGGGAACAGGCTGAAAGGGAACAAAAAAAAAACGTTATTAACCGATAAACAAAATCTTGAATGTCGTTTTCGTTCCAGAACGTAATAAATTAATTTTGTTTCGTCTTTTATTTTTGTGCCCTGAAATATATATAAAAACCATGAGTGGACACAAAAGTGGACTTGCAGCTTGCATAAAGGCTGTTGCACCACGTTGTGTATGGCATCATTGGTGGAGTTTCCATGCATGCTTTTTTTTTTTAGCTCGAGTCATTTACTCGAGAAAAATGTCTTGTGCAAAATGCTTTTCGGCTTTCCATTTGCTCTATTTATTTTACTCGAGAAAACACTGCTTTTCATCCGACAGTCATGCAAGTAAAGGGTAAAGGTGGGGATTGATATGTAAATTAGCTACGCATAAAGTTCTCGTGCTGTCTTCGTAGATGGCTCGTGAAAATGTTGTTTCCATCCGCACATAGAGAACTGGTCCACGAGAGAATCAAAGCTGCGATTTCTAAATACCTAGTGCCTGGTTGTTTAATAATATGTTTTACTGCTCTTGCCCAAATAGTTTTTCAAATTTCGGGTGTCATGTCGTTCGTAGTGAATACTGTTTCAACCAATTTATCTTACGACTCATTAATTAAAAATGAACTCGGAGGTATAAAATTAAACTGACCAACAGGTATTGCAGATCACCATGGCTGAAACGTTATATATATATATATATATATATATATATATATATATATATATATATATATATATATATATATATATATATCCCTTTCATTCAGGCAATACAGCATATAGGGGTTCAGGTGATGCTGCTTAAGCTGAGGAAGCATTCAGCACCTCGCTTGGCGAGTACTGGTAGTGGGCACTTGAAAAGGGAGGTGGCGGATACTGATGAAATGGACTGAAGTGCAGCATTAGTTCATTCCCAAAATTGCCACTGCCTGCTGTATCCTGCACAAACTTGTCAACAACAGAATGAGATGCTCATGAATCAGTGGCTGCCTGTGAGACAGACGGGGGGGGGGTTACCTCAGCCGCCAGTTTCAATTGGACAGCAGCGATATGAGGAGGCTCGTGACACAATCAATATGTTAATTTGCAATTTTATTTGGTCAGTTCTTAGAGGGCATCAACAACTTTTGTTGTATATGTTTGTTGCACTGTTTTGGGCGATGAGCTGGCTCATGACTTCCAGTTTACCAACTATATTTATTAACGTGGAGGGCGGAAGCGCGTTGTCTTCGGACTAGCTGGGATCAAAAAAGGACGGGAATTAATTCAGTTACAGACATTTACTTGCGCTTCGTGTTTAACTTTAGCGTAGTTTTTTACAGCAAGGGTATTCTCACTTTGAAGCCAACATGTTGATTAAATATACAAATTTTGAAAATCATGAGCTGCAGTTCTACTCAGACGTGATTTGCCACTTACAACCACTTGGGCAACTTTGTCATATATTTTTGGGTTCCTGATGCCAATGGTGGTGGACACAACACACTGCAAGAATACGCTTATATTTTTAAACGGGGTAATATCTGTATACTTTATTATCAAACACTGCACTTTTAAGGAAAAGCAAGCAAGCAAACAAACAAAACCTATCCTTCTTGGAGTGCTAACTAAACTGTATAGATGCCCTTTCTAACTGTCAGTTGGCTAATCCACTTACTGACAAAAACACAGATTCAAGTTCAATGATTCAGTAATACTCTTTGTCAAGACTCCGCCCTAGCTCAGCCACACAGGTTTGTTTACTCAGACATATACCAACCTTAATAAATAAATAATAATAATAATAAATTACGCACAGCTGTCTCAGGGTAGCTGATTACTTAAACTATCAGCTCTTTATCTGTTTGTTGAGGCATTCTGGGAAATGAAGTCTTTTCATAGACTTTGCAATGGTAGGACTACATTTTTCTTCCTACCATTGTATAACAGTATTTAAGTCATGTGGTGCAGACTTTGGGTTATGCAAGGCCCTATATACTTCCCCTCTATGACTTTTCCATATACTTTACCACAGCAGCTACAATGGGGGTACAAGGAGAATTATAAATAAAAAAAGTTTAATCTCTGAATACAGTATTCTATTCATTCTACATTGTGTCTAATTGTATAGTACTGTAACGGGCTAGGGGCACCGTTCAGGCAGCATATTGAGAGAAGCAGGACCAGGGGACGTCACCCCTGGACTGTGGACTGAGTGTGTTAGTTCCCATTGGTTGTATTGTGTCTGTATCTGTATCGGTGTGTTTTCTGTGCTTAATTTACATACATGTATTATTTTTTATTTTTTATTTTATGTCTAATTGTCCCCAACCAGGTCCGTCTGAGCTGTATATAAGAGAGCGGTGGCCTGGCTGGGGTTGTAGTGTGTCTTCGGATCCTGACCTGTGTGTAATTGTAAATAGAAGCACCCATTCGTTTTATACGGTGACTCCTCGTTCTTTCCTCCACTGCCGTAATCTGCTACATTGGTATGATGGATGCAATAACACTGTATTGAGCTTATTTATTATTTTAAAAAAACTAAAACGACATGTGTTTCATAATGGTACAGTGCTCCCCCTCCCCTAAGGCAGCCGTTTATACTGTGGAACAGGTTATAAGGCGGTACGGTCATGGGTCGCATTTGCCCCATAATGCCATTACACTAACACTAGTATTCTCGTTAGAAGGGAGAACACAAACAGCACGGTCTCTTAACTATGGCTCCCGACTACAGCGTTATAAAGGGGGAATTGCAGTTCAGTTTTCCGGTTTTAAAATTAAAGGTAGGTTTTACTGAAAACGAACCACTCTTAACCGACATGCATCCATTCTTGTAGAAGCAAGTACAGTCAAAATGTAGCAATATTGATGTTGTATTTTAAACATGCATGTTTAGTGAGCAGAAATCTACTGAAGTGTTGTCTTAGGCTAGTTGCTACTACACTAGTTTTTTTGTTTTTGTATGGCTCTATCCTTTGAAATCGGTAAGGCTCTTTCAGCCAAAAAGGTTGTACAGCTCTGTTCCCTGTAATAGCTGATACAGAGTCTTTGTCTCTAATCATTTTTAGCTCTGCCAAGACACCCTGGAAGGTAAAATACTTCAATAGGAATGTATCTTTAATAAAATCAGCCACAATAAGAAATTAACAAAAGCACCTTTAAAGCACTATCAATGTAAGCAAGAGTGTAAGACCAACCAATCACTGATTTTTCTTGATATACATTTATATAGGAAATGAAGAGGTGCTGCCTACATGGGACTGCTGATAAACATTGAAACAATTATGCAAGTTTATTCTGAGGACTGTGAACAGCATCTAGCTACAGCTATGACATTGTCACATTTGTCACACTTGTACTTGCTTGAACCAAAGTCATTGTATTTATCTTGCTCTTAATTGTATTATTACTTGTACTGTGATACTTGAAATGTATTTGCTTACGATTGTAAGTCGCCCTGGATAAGGGCGTCTGCTAAGAAATAAATAATAACTTCAGCTGGCTTACAGTATGTTTGCAGCTTTACCCATAAACATCCAGTGAGTGGGTGCTGGTTAGTTTTTTTTTTAATTTGTTAAATGGTTTAATTACAGCTGCTGCTACTGTTGTGCCATGCCTGTCCACACTGGTGTCTGCATATGGTAAGTTACCTACATGTATTGTACATATTTACTGTTTATACGCCAAGCTAACAAGCTAAAAACATAGGCCATGAAGCAGAAGTATTACAATAATACACATGTGGTATTATTACCAAGCTGTGGACTTTTTAAAATCTATATATACAGTACATACTTTTGCCTATAGATTTTACAATAAAGCAAGACATGTGTACAAATGCAGAATGACTGGGTGGAATATTTGCATCTAAAAAAAAAAGTGTCTAATTCACAGGGTTTTTTTTGGTAACTGAGATAGCAATGTTACAGATCACAGATGAAGGAGCAGTAAAGTTGTTTTTATGGGTTTTATTGGTCGGCTATGTGTACATTAAAATTGAAAGCATGGACTTGTGCTGCTAAATGACAAGTTATACCCCAATGGCTCATAGTTGGAACATTGATTCTTTCCATGTAACCAACTAAATCTTTTCCTCTTCTAGGGTCTGCTAGTCAGAAGGGGACTGTGATGGGGATTCTTCGCAGTCTGGGTGCTCTTGCAAGAGCTTTAGGACCGATTATAGCATCAACTGGTATGGGAACAAATATATGCTTAGAGATCTGTATGTTCATGTACTCAGCATTCATTTCTGAAGTCCTGATTTCTACTTGCAAGTGGGTCCCAGCTTGGCCTAGAGAACAGGTTTACCTCTCTTTTTTTGGGTTGTAAATCTTTATTTTATGTTACTGTAACAATTATAAAAGGACTGGACTGGGCACTAATGGGTGCATTACTATTTACGATATTTTGAATGGAGTGCAGAATCTTATATAAAATTATAAAATAATTTGCAACATTACAAAAGTAGCAAGAAACTAGAATTCCTATCCTGAAATTGCCCTTTTTTGCTTCAAAATTGAGCAGTGTCTTGTTAACCTCAGAAAACCAGACTATTCAAAAAGTTAAAAAAAAATTACACTCTTTTAGTGATTGCATGGAGAAACTTTCGCTAACACTTTCTAAACAAAAGCCTTCAAAATAAAATGTGTTTTAAACAATCGTGGTATGTATAAATGTATAGTATTGAGAAATGTTTCAAGGATACTGGGGAACACAATACTAGATGGTGAGTAGTACAGTACTACTGCAGCAGGTATTCCTGCATTCAATTGTGTGTTTTTATAAGGCTAAATATTGATTTCATGTTTTCTGTTTAAATTTGCAGTGTATTGGTGGGCTGGAGCAGAGATATGTTTCATTATTAGTTCTGCCTTCTTCATTGTCCCTCTTGTGCTTTTGAGGCTTATCAAACAGACAAAAACAGAATGAAGGGAAGATTAAAGAGAAATTGGACAGGATGAGGAAGAGCCCTGAAACACTGCTGTTCTGCAATGGGCCCTGGAGATATAACAGCAAATAAAATGCACAGGAGTCCTGTTTACTGTTCCATACTTTTTTTTAAAGAAATTATATTCTACATTAATAATTTTTTATATAAAGTAAATTACACTCAAATAAAAAAATAAAACACTGCTGGATTACTATAGACATTTTGTATATGTGTGCATATCAACTGGAGCCCTTAAAAGGGAGCTACAGTACCATTCTCTCTTATGTGATAGAGGTTTTGGTTTAAAAACGATCATGAGGATCCAAAATCTTATCTGTACTGAGCTCAGCAATAATGTGCGGTACCAAATCTTCCGATCTTCATGTTGCTTGAATAAGAGTTCAGTTGGATTCTCACGTTGCATCACTACAGTGAAACGAAACCCTGCTGAAGGAGGGCCGATTTAGCACTACCATAAATGTGCCCATAAGGGAAACTACATTAAGTGCTTTATATGGACATCATTTGTCTTCTAGAAATGTCCAACCATCGAGAATGTAAACATCAGAATGACAGCAGAGTGACACATCTAGATGGCATCCTTCAAATCAGTTGGTTTGTTAGTTGAAGAATAATAATGTTCACTTTAAGATACACTTACAGGACTTATATTGAGATCATGCAAGTGCCTTTGTTTTTGTATACACTTTGTTTTACAAATAAATCATTTTAAACTTGTATGTGTCATTTTGTGGAGGAAGTTCCCTTTAAACAAAGCTTGGTCGCTCTATAAATGTGTTTAGTCATCCAGAATGCACATGGATCCATCTGTACAGTAATCTCACATGCCAAGCAGTGTTTGAAAAAGGTTAAAAGTAAATCTTGAATGGTCACAGAACACATTACTCTAACCCTATTGTGCTACAAGCACAAACACTTAACTTGTTCTTTGAGACAAGATACCAATAATGAAGCTCTGGCTAGTTTGATACTTTGACGCATCAAAACTTCAGTTCTGTGTATTATTTACATGCAGTAATTTGACAATGGGATACAATGGTATTTACTTGAAGAGATGGCTTCAGTAAAGGAAGACTGAATATACTTACCCAAATCAACAGCAATTTGCTCATAAAATAAAACTCATTTTTAGTTTTAAAAGAATTTTATTTGGGGATGAAACAAATGTATATTCCAGAAATGTGTAACAAACCTATGTGGAACTTGGTCATAAAAAGAAAGGTACAAATCAGAAGTTAAAAATAGTTGCATATGTAGTAGGACGATACTTAGATCACTTACAAACTAAAAATGTTGCTAATATTTAGTACTGTTATTACATATAATCCAATAAAATACATTATAGCAAATGAAAGGGTACAAAGCCTTCATGTATAGAGGACATATACGGTTAAAATACTAGCTCAAAGCCATTATGCCATGCAGTCCTTCAGAAACATTTGTTTTAAGTTTTTCAGAGTGGTTTGTTATAACAATAGGCTGGCCTGTAGACTGGTCAAGTGCATAATTGGTCCAGTGTGATTAACATCCCAGGTTATGTTATGTTTTTGTTTGTTTTTCTCTTTGTATTAGTTTATTTTGTAAAAGGGAATATTAATCCACTATATCTCCAATAGCTTGTTCTATATTGTAATATTGGTAGTGTAACTATTCCTGCGCTGAATAATCTAGCACTTCACCCAATATAGATATATAGTATATTGTATATATATATATATATATATATATATATAAAAAAGAAGTACATGTACTAAAATTATTCAAGCCTTCATCTCTGAATAAGAGCAGAGTTAGTATCTTGGACATTTCTGGGTATATTGTCTTTCTAGCCAAACTAAGCTTACATCATCGCAAGGCTTGTATTTTTCATGTTAAGTGCCTCTGAAGTACATAAAACAGAAAGGCACCACATGCTACACAGATATAGATTAACTACATTATAAACTAATAGTGTTTCTTAATTTCATCAGTTTATTTTGCATACCACAGATTTTAAAGAAGTCAATACATTGGAACTGTGCCTTGAACAACACAGTTCTGTCATGTTAAAAGAACACATCTTTAATTCTCCTTATCATTCACAGTCCAGCCGAGTTGAATGGGCAATTACTATGCTCAATGTAAAATCATGCTGTGACAATCATTCCTGGCAACAGCATGTAAATGCAATAAAATGCAAGGCTACGTTTTTAATTGACAAATTGAGATTTGAAAAAATATATATATAGTTAAGGGTTTTACACTGGTTGGTATTCATTATATGCAAAAGTTAGTTACTGTGACAAATACCACAGTCTTTAGTGGTTTATAAAATGGCATCAAGGTTCTGCAGTTTGAATTCCAGTGTGAAAAACCAGTGCTAGGGAAATACCTGTTACAGGCCAGTTTTTTTTTTATTTTTTATTACACTACAGATGGAACTCTAGCTTTAACACAAGACCATCAAATAGCAAACTTCAGTATAGCCACATCCTAATTGGTCACAAAGGTCAAATATTCAGCTAGGTTAAAAAGAAGCAATTATATAATATTAAGGACACAAAAAAGTAACTGGTTAGTCTGAATAAACAAGCAGTGAATTCCATGGAAACATTTTTTTTTCTTTCAATCCTATATCGAAGTTCGTATTCCTGGTTTAAACTTTTTGATAGTTAATTTCAATTGTTTGATTTAATTTTTTGTTGTTCTAATGCTCAAAACTTTGTCCCCAGTTTATAAAGTGATAAAAAAGTCAACTGATAAACTGACAGCTATCCAAGCCTAAAATTAGGGATCAAAGTATTTGTTTGGAATCCAGCCTCAACACTAGACTATCAAATAGCAAACTTCAGTATAGCCACATCCTAATTGGTCACAATTATTAGAAAATTAGCTAAACTCCCAAAGTTCTGTACAATGCCACAATCAAAACAGGTGCTTATCTACCTTCAAAAACACAAATGATTAGCACCTTTTTTGTTTTCATGTTTCTGGTTTCACCAATTAATGATTTAGGTACACAAATCTTTTTTTACCTTCCTTTTAAAATATTTCGTGTTCCTCCTCCCCAAAGACAAAAACATTAAATTGATAGTTGTGTACATTGGCAGAACTGCATTGCATCTGTAGGTCTTTAGGCGTCGGTCTTCTTTTTGTTTTTCTTCAGGAAGGAAGGAGTGCGGAACTTCTTCTTCTTCTTGGATGGGGACTTGCTGGGGGATTCGTCGCTGCCTGGGTCAGCAGCAGCTGCTGCGTCCTCAGGGGCCTGGGTGGTTGCTTGTTCGACAGGAGGGGGTTGTGAGTCGTGGTCCTCAACAGGAGGAGGCTGCTGCTGCTCAGTCTGGCTTTTGGTCAGATCCTCTGGATGGCTGTCAATCTCCTCCCTTCCCGAAGTAGGGAAGGTGAGGGCCTCCGAGGGCTCATCAGGGGTTAGGTCTGGAAGGGTCTGTCTCAAAGTTGCTGCATCACTCTCATCCTTGTATGTGTGCTCCTGTTTGGATTCTACAGAATTCACAAAAGGAGGGGGAGGAAGGGGAAATGTTAATAGAAAGCAGAGATAAAGGGCACAATTCAATAACAGATCAGAATGTGCAAGTCTGATTTTTTTTTAAGTCTGTGACTCTCTTACCAGCAAACATGCATTCATTATCACTTATGTCAGACTTACCACAGTCTTATCGTTTACTGAATGACTTTATTAATTAGCTATAGACTGATCACTGCTGCTTATATTGTGCCGATTCAGCCAGAACAGCCAACTAGAAATAAAAATAAAAGTAATACTTTGAAGCAGATATTGCTGCTTATCTTCAAATACGTGACACTGTTTTTTTCAGTTATCACAGATGTCTGTGAAATTAACCCAATGCTGTGTAATATGTAGTTCGCCGTGAAAATACTAAATTTCTTAAATACTGTAAATATAAATATTTATCACAAATAAATACAGCAACAATGTAGGAATGTGTTGTACAATAACAAAAATATTTATTTTCCTGTTTTAATAAATGTTTAAAATCGTGAAATATCTTGAATAGTTCCACACTTTTATACCTGATGTTATAATTCTAATTCAATTTGGACCCATGGATAATTTGTGACAGGGGTACTCCTCTCCCCCAAGCAGTAAAAGCTATATACAGTTGAGTGATTTGTCAATTATGCCCTGGAGTCTACTGGTATGAGGGCAAGCATTGCCTTGATTTAAGAAGATGCCAGACGGCAATAATAATTTGGGAAAAAGTCAAACTTTCGATCTCTCCTGATGCCAAAGGAGCTACTGATTTCAGATTGTTATAAAATGTCCAAACTGTGGAAATGCTAAAAAATAAATACATACATAAATAAAATAATGACTAACACATCATAAGATTAGGAATGTATTTACATAAATTAGCAGCCTGTTGCATGGTTTGTATTCCATTTCATATTACAGAAAAAACATGTGGTCCATCAACCATTTTTGTATTCTGCTCAAAATCACCAGTAATAACTGGATTTATTACAATGCAAGTCACCTTTTATTTAATGTCTCCCTTATGTTAGGTTAGCTGTGACGAGGTCAGTAAATGTTTGATACATGGAGAAAAACAATTGTTTGTTTGTCAGTAAGTGACCTAGGTCCATTTTAAAGAATGAAAAGATTTGTAATGAACAAGGTTAAGGACACTACTATGGGTGTGTTTGAGAACGACCATTACAATGATGAAAAAATCTCCTTAAGTGTGGAGTCGAGGAGTTATTCAGGCTAGCATTTTGGTGGGTTCTTTAAAAAAGCAGCAATGTCACCATCAGGCTAGACATTTCCCCACTCAAAGTACGGTTTCTATATGATATTCTGAACCATACCTTCCCCATAAATATCAGTTCTGCTTCACCCACATCCCTGTGTATATTGTGTTAAATGACTATTTAAATCTCAACTTTTTCCTGCACCTCCATGTATACGTTATTGTTTCGAAATAATATCAGCATAGCGCTTAGCCATTAGCAAGCTTTAAATAAAAACAGCAAAAAGTACACTTGTAAATAAACGTATGAATATTTGTAAGCACTGACATCGCAACACAAAGCGTTTACTTTCTTAGAATACCAGAAATTCCATGACAAAGGGTCAAAATAACGTAGATTACGTGAATAGTATAATAAGTTAAGGATTTTAAGCATTTATGACAAACTCATACACCACTGTTAAATTATTAAGATAAGCTAGGAAAAGAAGAAAAAAAAAAAGGTTTAGCTGTAAGCTTTTTGTTGCTAGGACTATCTCGGAGCACTCCAGATTTATTTACCCACCAACACCATTTTTAACAGGAGACACTTTAAATCTGGAAAGTGGATATTGTACCACAGGTTGAAATCAATAATGTCTCCATCATGGAAGGACACCTTTCATTTCAGCAGCAATTTGTGAGTATTTCTCTTGTCCACAAGAATGTGCCTCTAAGTTGTAATTCTTTTGGCAGGGGCAGGAGGGGCAGTCTGTATGTCCAATGCCAGAACAGGCATAATGACTTCAGAATGGATATCAAAAATGAAACAGTGCTGAAGTGAAAAGCACCATTAATTACAATTAAACTGAACATGGCTGTATACACGTTATTCCACTGTACTTCAACATCTTTCTACAACAACCACACCAGTTATAAAAAATAAAAAGCGTACTTAAATCTTGATGACTCCACTATTTCATACAAAAAGGATATAGTTGTTTGTACAATAAATAATGGTACAGAAGTACGCTGTTGTAAGTAGGTGTTGAGGATAGACAGACAGCTACTGAAATGCAGTAGAACCAGGTCAGGACGTCTTAAATATCTAATGAGTATCCAGCTTTCATTTTGTACAGGGCAAACTTTTATGGCACTGGTTCCATCTATTAAGTTGAAATTGCTGTTACAAAGTTGTATTAGTGTTGGATTTGGTGGGATCAGTCTTATCACTTTACGAGAATATGACTTCTGAAATAGTGCCTGTCACCAAAAGAAAAACAAAATAGTAATATACTTTCAAAAGAGAGATCAGCAAATGCATTAAAAACACAAATATGCACGATAATCAAGCCATGCATGACAAGGTTAAAAAGAAGGGGCATGTCCAAACATGAGATGTACAGTACTTACTATGGTAACAGGTACTCTTTAGCATATCCATCTCCTGTTTGTAATGCAGGCACAAGAGGAAAAAACACAAGTAGAAAATGTCTATGCATTCATCACAGCCATCATGTTAAATTAAAAAACAAGACCCCAGAAATGAAATGGAAAAGTGAATGGAAATAAAAGTACAAAGACACATGGTAAACCTTAATATATAAATCTTAAAAAAAAAACAAAAAAAACATAACAAGACACAGGAATTAGATTACACCCATTTGAAAGACCTGGTAAATAAAAGAATTCCCCATATTTCTCTATCGTACAGTTTTCAGAAGCTTATTTTGGCTGAATAGTTTTACAAGCTAAATTAAGCATAATGAATTTCAATTTAGCATTTTTATAGTTACTTCATGTTACTAATTTTAAATGAATAAAGCACATCCTTCATATTTAAACAGTTCCGTCTCCCACGCGATAGGTGTAATCCAAATGCAATAAAGAAGAACAAGTGGTGCGGACACGATCACATAGTTTAGGATACACAGTAACTCCCATATTTTAGAGGATAGTAATAAAATTAACAAAAATCTGTCTTTTAAAGTCTGAAATCCTACCTGGCTACTTTGTAAAAGGAAAGAGCCAACCTAACCCAACTGTCATGAATTACAGCAATCTGACAAGTGTATTACATTTATAATAAATAAAGGTTAATACACATCATATCAGCGCTAAAAATTATTTACATTCCCTACAGTACACATTATTAAAATGTGACAGGCTTTAACATTTTCAATCTCCTAGTTATAAACACCCCTTTTCTCCATTATTGCTCATGAACACAGAACTTACCATCACAAAACTTTAAAAATGGCACAGGCAGCTGTTAACCAAATTATTTCAAATACCATTAGTCAAACCCAGTCCAGTTCTGAACTGTTCATGCTATCAGTGAAGTAAGGGGACTGTGAATACCGTACCTTCCTCTGCTTTCGTCGGGGTGCTTGGTGGTGTGCGTGTGGGAGTGGGGACTGCAGGGCTCTGCTCCTTCACTTCTTCAGCTTCTTCAGGCACCAGTTGGGACAGGTCTAAACAGTACACAAGAGAGAAAATACTGTAATAATGCAGACTACAATATATCACTTGATATGCAAGTGACCCAACATAAATGGATATCATGTGTGTATATGAATGGAAGATATGTATTTCTTATAATTTAAGATGACATTACCCTTTTTAATGAACATGTTTACTGCAATTGGTAGTTATTAAAAAGATTGCATTTAAAAAGGTTAGGAGACCAAGGTGAGGATACAAGTTAAAAATTACTTATGGCACAGACATTGTAAAAGATGTACTCCATGTATGACAGTAAAACATGGAATGTATATAAAGCTATAGAAAGTGTTGAGATATATAAAGGATGACTGAAGCGTAGAGGATATTTTGTAACATTATCATACACAAACAGAAAAAGAGTGAAAAGCTTAAAAAGGTTTTATGAAATGGACCATCACCCAACATAAAAAAATTGAAGAAATGAAAAGGATTATAATAATTTACAATAATAATATTAGTAAAAATGTATAGGCCCACAGCAGACAAAGATCAGGTTGTGGAATGTCCAGATTACAAGGTGTTTTATTGTGTTAACATTAACTATCATCTTGAGAATTTCATCAAGTAATCACAGAGAAATCAATGAAATCACAAAAACACCGCAATGCAGCCAAGACCCTGCACAGGATTAAGAACCAGATATAAAAGTTAACCAAACAATAAAGACCATTCAGCATTCAGAAAACAGGGGGAAATTGTGAACCAAGAATCTCCAAAATGTGAAAGTAGGATAGAGAATGCCCTCCTTTGCCAAAGCCCAAGGTTGCTCAGTAGTACCTGAGGTCACATTAAAAAGATCAGAGTTCGAGCTGAGAGCTTTGATGACTGCTGAATGAAATTCCTTGTGGGGCGATTCAGCTGTATCCGTTTCCTCTGAACCAGTCTGCTCTGCATTCCTGCTCCCAGTCTCTGAAGATTCTTCCCCAGGGCTGTGGGAAGGCAGGGAGTCTGTGGGCCCAGTGGAGCTGTTCAAGTCTGTTTTCTTTCCATTATCAAGTGTTTTTTCTGGCTCATTCTGGCAATGGGAAGGGTGCTGCTTCTGTTGGCTAGCACACTGGGGTATAACTCCAACCTCTGTATCCTCCTGTACTGGATGCAACGTAACCGATTCTGCCTGCTCGAACACCGCGTCTAGTGCAGCGACATGAAACAGTTTATTACATATCAAAACACCATTTTTAAAGTCTTGTTTAAAATGTGATGTATTGGTCTATTAAGAAAATATTATTATCCCTGTGCTGCAATCATGTTTACAATATATTGTTAGGTTATACATGCAGCACTGGGTAAAGCTCGCTCTGCCCTCCTACATCACTGTTGTAAAATGACGCATATATCTGAAAACCGAAGCAAGACTGGCTCTTGGTTTAAATGACAATGCATTATAGACACTTTCAACAGCAAACAGTGTAAATCTTAAGTCTGCCTTGATGGGTTTAGATTTTTAAATCTCAGGAGTAAAGGAAGGAAATGAATTTTCACCTTTCTGTATGTCCTACTCATTAGCGCCTACACCGGCAGAAAGCTTAGACCTTCTACTTCTACCTATTAAAATCAAAGGTCGACAAAGACGACTAAATGTGGAGCTTGAATAACCGTAGCAAATAAACGCGGTGCCACGGATCCACAGCAAAACACCCATTCTGCGAGGTGGCATTTTGAAATCAATATAGAAGATACTACAAGTGAAAAGAAAAAATAAATTCCACATGATATGTCTTCTTCAATTGCTACACTATGCTTAAATGTGTATTTGACTAATATTATTTTTACCAGTTTCAAAATACTTGATGATATTTTCTAAAATTGAGGATTTTACAGGGAAATAAAACAAAAAAGTATTGTGATTATTATTTATGTTTACCGGAGTATTTATACTTCTAAATGTAGAAAGATTGTGCTTCACTGATTAGTATTCAAATTATATGACGAGTTGAAAACTGCAAAGTTCATGAGCAGCACACAGCAGAACTCTCCATAGGAGCAGAACCCTCAGACCCCTGGTTTGACCACCCTAGTAACAGTACAGATTAATTTTGCTCAGAAACAGGTTTCAGCTACTTACTATTTCTGCAGTATAAATCGGGTTTTGTATTTCTTTTCGTTCATATTCAAATAGCCTAAACCTTAATTCCCTGTGTTCTATAAATCCAACATTATAAATACTATCTATGTATTTAAATATCTGAAATAGTTATTTGAGACTGAAGCAAAATAAATATCAATAATTAATAAATAGATGGGTTGCAGGGGTAAGAGCTGGGAGATACATTTGTATTTTGCTTTTATTTACTATTAAAACATCACCTTGGATAAAGGAAGCAGCTAAATAAATAAATAAAAATAATGTCGTCAAGTTACCCAATATAGTGTGCAACAACAGCGTAATAATATGCAAGTAAACTGTGGAATACTAACTTATGCATGAATAGCTTCCGTTTCACAAGATAATAATGAAATACAATGGATAATCTCAAAGAATATTCAAACTATTGTTGATTATATTTGCATGTTTACTGCATTCTTCCATAGTTACTGTCTGTGCACTCAACTTCTTTAGAATGCAGACCTTGCTTACATTCCAGTTTGTTTGTAGTAAGGCTGGGGCGATCCAAAATTTTTCACTATCGATACATCGTTCTCCAAAAAAGCTGTTGCACTGATTCATTTGTGAAAGGGTAAAAAAAAATAAAAAAAATAAACACAGTAATAGTACATGTGGAGCTGTGGATTACTGTGTAACATTGCTAATGCTCTAAAAACTAAACTATTATGCATATTCAATTGATTACATCAGTTTATGCATAGAGTAATTTAAAAAAACTGTACAGTTTAGGAATTAAATATGTACTTCATACTATTTTCAGAATACAATGTTACATGTGACTACGCATATTTAATATAAAAAAGTACCCCTTTCAAGACTAGGAGATATTAAATGGTAGAATAATCTCTTCTGAGAAAGTTGTATTTCTGTATAACAATGTCACATATAATAACACAATTTAAATATTGAGACAGTTCGATGCACAACATGTTTGAGGATGTTAAACATAATTTACATTATAATTGATAAATGTAAGTAAGCAACCCATAATAATTTGAAGGGCCATACTATATATAAAGAAGCACCCATTTTTTGGTGTCAAATGTTACATATGAATAGTAGGATGGTCATTGAATAAAAAAAAAGTGTCAACTGAAAATTACTCTTTTTTTTAATCTTAAAAAAGGGGAAGGGAACCAACGGGGCTTTGTGCGTTAATTATTCATCAAGTGGTAAAGATAACATTTTCCACTCAAACACCCTTATATTTATCATATAACAATAAAAAGACTTAAAACTACGGCAACCGGCACTTAAAATTGTGATTCATTTACTTCACATACTTCTCCCGCTGCCTTCTCCAACCAGTGATGTCACAGGAGGGATTTCTAGCAATGGCGAATTAGTTTAATAGACCGCGGAATTTAAACAGCTTGTTTGACATATACCAATCAAAAATAATAATAACCCCAAGATTACGTTGCTTTCTTATCTTTTTTATCATTTACAAACAAACCAGTACTGTACAGTACTGTGCAAAAGTTTTAGGCAGGTGTGAAAAAATGCTGTAATAGTAAGAATGCTTTCAAAAATAGACATGTTAATAAATTAAATTTATCAATTAACTAAATGCAAAGTGAGTGAACAGAAGAAAAATCTAAATCAAATCCATATTTGGTGTGACCACCCTTTGCCTTCAAAACAGCATCAATTCTTCTAGGTACACTTGCACAAAGTCTGGGATTTTGTAGGCATATAGTCAGGTGTATGATTAAACAATTATACCAAACAGGTGCTAATGATCATCAATTCAATATGTAGGTTGAAACACAATCATTAACTGAAACAGAAACAGCTGTGTAGGAGGAATAAAACTGGGTGAGGAACAGCCAAACTCAGCTAACAAGGTGAGGTTGCTGAAGACAGTTTATTGTCAAAAGTCATACACCATGGCAAGACTGAGCACAGCAACAAGACACAAGGTAGTTATACTGCATCAGCAAGGTCTCTCCCAGGCAGAAATTTCAAGGCGGACAGGGGTTTCCAGATGTGCTGTCCAAGCTCTTTTGAAGAAGCACAAAGAAACGGGCAACATTGAGGACCGTAGACGCAGTGGTCGGCCAAGGAAACTTACTGCAGCAGATGAAAGACACATCATGCTTACTTCTCATCGCAATCGGAAGATGTCCAGCAGTGCCATCAGCTCAGAACTGGCAGAAAACAGTGGGACCCTGGTACACCCATCTACTGTCTGGAGAAGTCTGGTCAGAAGTGGCCTTCATGGAAGACTTGCGGCCAAAAGCCATACCTCCGGCGTGGAAACAAGGCCAAGCGACTCAACTATGCACGAAAACACAGGAACTGGGGTGCAGAAAAATGGCAGCAGGTGCTCTGGACTGATGAGTCAAAATTTGAAATATTTGGCTGTAGCAGAAGGCAGTTTGTTCGCGAAGGGCTGGACAGCGTACGAATGAGTGTCTGCAGGCAACAGTGAAGCATGGTGGAGGTTCCTTGCAAGTTTGGGGCTGCATTTCTGCAAATGGAGTTGGGGATTTGGTCAGAATTAATGGTCTCCTCAATGCTGAGAAGTACAGGCAGATACTTATCCATCATGCAGTACCATCAGGGAGGCATCTGATTGGCCCCAAATTTATTCTGCAGCATGACAACAACCCCAAACATACAGCGAAAGTCATTAAGAACTATCTTCAGCGTAAAGAAGAACAAGGAGTCCTGGAAGTGATGGCATGGCCCCCACAGAGCCCTGATCTCAACATCATCGAGTCTGTCTGGGATTACATGAAGAGAGAGAAGCAACTGAGGCTGCCTAAATCCACAGAAGAACTGTGGTTAGTTCTCCAAGGTGTTTGGGCCAACCTACCTGCCGAGTTCCTTCAAAAACTGTGTGCAAGTGTACCTAGAAGAATTGATGCTTGATGCTGTTTTGAAGGCAAAGGGTGGTCACACCAAAGAAGGATTTGATTTAGATTTTTCTTGTGTTCACTCACTTTGCATTTAGTTAATTGATAAATATAATCTATTAACATGTCTATTTTTGAAAGCATTCTTACTTTACAGCATTTTTTCACACCTGCCTAAAACTTTTGCACAGTACTGTATATCCTATCACCCTTAAGACTAACTTGTTATATAAACATACCTTACACATTTTAGAACTAAACAAATAAATGTAAAAGTACATTTTGACCTTGTTCCCACTTTGGTACAAAGTATTGGAGACTGGCCTATAGGACACCAGTAGAGACACAGTAGCAGCATTGTTCTAAATTGAATTTTTTAGAATTTTAGTGTGGACTTGGAGTGATGAATTTGTGTAGCACGCAGATGCCAATGAGTCAATGGAGATTAAACTACTCAATGTCATAAGCACGGCAGTATTGCAGCACTCTCAATTAATAGGCAACCAGGCATGTGCAACAGTCACCCGAATGGACCGCGGATCTGCATTTACCACATTTGTTATGAATAACAAAACTGTAGGTAATGTTAAACATCTACATGACAAACTTTTCATGAACAAAGATTATTTCACTTAGGAGTCACACCTAGGTATTTTGTTGCATCCTTCATATTGGTTACCAACAGTGTGCATGGTACCCTTACACAGTGGTAGAGAGTATTAAAAGCCTGATGAGTCTCCACTGGCTTTTATTAAAACTTTTTATTCTGAACTACATTCATAATTTAAAAAGGTGTTAATCTTTTTTGTAAAACCTGCAGAAATAGAAAGATAAATAAATAAATAAATAAATAAATAAATAAATAAATAAATAAAAAAAAACGTCTGCCAGTTGGGATCCTACTGTAGTAAAACAATGCTTTTGAAATAAGTGTGCAGACACTCACCTTCAAAGTCCTTCTGTTTGCGCTCCACTTCTTTGTGATACTCCTCCAGCTCCTGGTCAGTGAACTTGTTAAATGGGTTTGGTCCCGTAGTGCTCACAATCACCCGGGGCTGGTACTCCTTTTCAATGATCGCTTTGGATGCAGTCACCAGTTCTCCCTGGAAAAAATACAAAAAGGCCTTAAGACTACATTTTTATAGTACTGCTTTACTCTTTCAAATTCTTAACCCTTTGTCCTTTAACTGAACTTAAAAGACAAAGGGCTAGATGGTAACACTAAGATAAGCCTTAAATCAAAATAATTTTTCTAGTCCTGTTTATTTATTTATTTTTTAAATGGCTACAAACTCACAATAAATGAAAAGTGGAACGCCACAGGAATACCAGTCAATGCACTGGCATTCATTGGAATTTGCAGCCATTTTAAAGTGTAACCGGATTAAATCAATGTATTCATCCCAAAATGCAATCTGCACCAATTTGTGAAAATAACCAATACTACTAATACTAATACTACTACTAATAATAATAATAAATAATACATAATAATAATAATAATACATAATAATAATGTGTAAATAGAAAACTTTTGTTAAGAGAAACTTCCATTTTTTTGAAAAAAAATATGTAAAACTGTTTTATTTTACTTTTACAGTTTTAAAAATAGCATATAGTACCTTGATATGAACTGGGCTTAAAGTCACTCCCACCAACCCCAAAGAAATTGCATTAAACCAAAAATATGCAACCTTTGTAGCAGAATAAGGTTGTCTTAAGTCATCTTTATGCAAGTCACAAAGTGGACTAGTAATAGAAATAGTATCCACGCTTTAAAGAACTTAGGCATGTTTCATAAAGACTATTTGAAAGACCAATACCCATTGGTCAGTTCAAACTGAAGTATAAGATATTATTAGCAGTGTAGTTCTGTCCACATTATAGCAGTATCTGAACCAAAGACCCTTCAGGTTTTTGCTCCAACCGCTCTAAACCATACAACCTTCCACACACAAAGAAATTGTGAATTAGAGGTTATGATCTAAAAATTTAACAAAAGGATTAAGAAAGACCGGCCCCATTGCAGGTTAAATGAGAGACAATAACTGGAGAAGAGACTGGATTTGTGTGGTCTGCTAAATGTCACAAATGAATAGGATTTAGGTTTAAGACTACGGAACCAGCTGATGAGAACTAATTGGATTAGAATGTTGCAATCACCCTCTAACACACATATTCAAGGACTTTTAACTTCAGAATGTGTTATGTCGTAACCTGGGCATCCTTACAAACTTCTGGATAGAACAGAATTCAAGTGACAATTGAAATAACACAGCACTGCATCAAAATAAAGGTAAAAGAGAGAATGCATCTAACATAACACAGTAACATTAGCTAATCAACTTCTATCACCATGGCCTTCTATCACAGTGGTTTTCAACCTTTTAGTCTCACGTACCAGTTTCGGGGGCGAGGGAAGTCAGGCTTACCGGTATCTACGTATAAGCAAGTATAAAATGCCTGCATATGGATAAAATAGATTTTGCCCATTTTAAAATTTTTTTTTATAAATTTAGTCGTTGCCAATTATTTTGTATTATTTTCTCCCCAATTTGGAAATGGCCAATTATTTTTAGGCTCAGCTCACCGCTACCACCCCTGTGCTGACTCGGGAGGGCGAAGACGAACACACGCTGTCCTCCGAAGCGTGTGCCGTCAGCCAACCACTTTTTTTCACACTGCAAACTCACCATGCAGCCACCCAAGAGCTACAGCGTTGGAGGACAACGCAGCTCTCGGGCAGCTTACAGGCAAGCCCATAGCGCCCGGCCAGACTCACGAGGACACCCTAGCCGACCTAACCCTCCCTCCCCGGGCGACGCTCAGCCAATTGTGCACCGCCCCTGGGAGCTCCGTCCACGGTTAGTTGTGGAATAGCCTGGACTCGAACTCGTGACATCCAGACTATAGAGCGCATCCTGCACGCCATGCGCAGCGCCTTTACTGGATGCGCCACTCGGGAGCCCCTGATTTCGCCCATTTTTTAATACAAAATAAAATAAATAAATAAAAAACATCTGCTTATCTTAATTGGAAACTTGGGCCTGTTTTCCTGCAACTAGCTGATGTATCCTTGGGTTCAGTGTGCTTAATGCAAGTACAGTCGCCACCACTTATACCGTACAGGGTTATTTCGGGCAGCCATTTATATCAGACAAATAGTTTTTGCCGTTTGCCATTCCCATTGAATTCAACAACAAAGGCATCATTTATATCATGTTTAGCACGCCATATATTTCGGGCAACTCTCGTTATGTGCCATTCGCATAGATTTAAATAACAAAGCGCATTGCTTGTCACTGTAGTAAATAGCTCTTACTAATCCAGCAATCGGCTGTTTTCACCTTGCCATTCACATAGATTTCAATAAAAAAGGCAGCAATTTACTGTAGTAAAAAAGCTTGACAGATCGATCAATCAGCTGTTTGTACCTCGTTATTGAGCGTTTACTCCTGTACTGTACCTTGGCTATTTAATTCCTGTACGCAGTGTCGGGTTTATTTACAGTTTGAAAAAACAGCATTGACTGCAACAGCAAGCAAGCAAGCAAGCAAGCAAGCAAGCAAGGCTGGAAAGAGAAAAGCAATGAGCATCAGTACGAAAATTCAGTGTAAATAAAATGTCTCTGTTAGATGCTGTACACTGAGCATGCTTAGTCAGCAACAATGCAACATTGCTTCAAAAAGCCAGGGATAAATGTGGGAATGGACCTGATTATGGACTGGTGAAGGGGATGGGAGTAAATAATGTGTGTTTGTAAACTGTGTTATTCTTGCTCAGATTTTGAGTGACAGAGCTGAGACTGCCTGAGACTGTGTGTGAGTGCATCACTGAGGGGGGTGGAAGCAGGTCTGACACGAGCATCCAGAGCATCCAGAGATTGGAAGTGTTGGACCAATGAGTAAGGAAGGGGACAAGGGTGGGTGGGTGTGTGGAGATGACAGTTTGAAAGAGAGAAGCAGGATCTGGCGGCGGGAGAATTGAGAGAGAGAGAGAGAGAGAGAGAGAGAGAGAGAGAGAGAGAGAGAGAGAGAGAGATGGATAAGATAGGTTGAGTTTGCAAGTGAGAGGAGAGGAATGACAGCCATTGTTCACTACAAGACAAAAAAAGAAAAAAAAATACAGCGGTTTCCTACTGCTTTGAACCGCAACTGTCTGTCTCATTCTATCCTGGAAACCCTGCAGCTCAGTGCTACAATATGTAAATAAATCCTGTTCGTCCGTGGGGTGTATCAACTTCTACCTCCGTCTCGATCTCCTGCCTGTCACTCAGCAGCAAATGAACGCACCCACACGGCAGATGGCAACTCTGTCACAAGCATTAATACCCTGTGTCTTTCTAACAAAGGATTTTTTCTAAACAGGGGACCTCCAAGGGGAAATTTTCAGCACGTGACTATACCAACGAGCGTGTGGAATTCCCCTAACTCCTCCCTACTCTGTAGTATTCTGTGTACCCACACTCATCTTCTCTGTCTCCTACGCCTTCTGTTGATCTAATACAACAGGAACATTTCTTAATGTTCCTCACTGTCCCTCACCTTGCTGGAAATAAAAGTGGGAGTGTACTAAAAAGTTGATTGGCATTTGCTGTACAATATATAGGAGCCCTTTTTCGTTCTGGTGTGACCGCTCCATAAACGATATATGGTTATCGTTATTGTTCCAGGTGTGACCGGGGCTGTACTCTGGTCCCATTGCAGACACATACGTGACGGATTACTGTACTTTATTACATTCATAGGTTTTAATACATCTTTTGTTTTGGTGTAGTGCATGTCTTGATAAAGAATTTTTAAATCGCATACACCCTTGTTTTGATTACTGTACTGGTGATTGGGAGACTTTGAATGTCAGGTTATTACGTTTACACAAACGCGCCCGTTCTAAGTGGTGGCAACTGTACTAAATTGTTTTCTGGGTGAAGTCTGTTTCAGTGTTTGGTTTTTATGTCAACCAACGCGGAAAATTCTGCTTCACAGAGATAGGTCGATCCAAATAGTAAAACCACTTAACGTCTTTAAATTCTGTTCTTTTTCCATGCCAAAAATCTGTAGGCAAACTCCCATTGAAACTAGTGATCATCTGTAGAAAGCTCTATTTGTTTTTCATGCACTTTTTCCAGGAGATCTGCACCCAAAACAAAATCTTTTCACGTGTGTGGTGTTGTTACTGTGGGAAAGTACATCACAAATACCTGGTACAGTTTCTCAAGATGTGTCTGCGCTGCAGCGGATGGAAAGGAGGGGGATGGAAAGCCTCCAATTCCACCGACTGGTTAATTTGGAAAGCTGAGATGGCTTTTCTGCCAAAAACAAGGTTAGTACAAAATTAGACAAGCTTTCGATAATTGAAAATGCTTGCATCTCACTCACCCACTTAGCGGAGGTGATTGCAAGCAAGAATGTTTGTCTTGAAAGACAAAAATTTGAGCTCAGCTGAGTGCATGTGCTCAAATGGAGGTCTTGTCAATGCATTAAGCACTACATTTAACCTCCAGCGAGGGACTATATCCTTCACCAGTGGCCTAAGCCACTGGGTGCCTTTCAAAAATTGCCTACCAGGAAGCTCGTGGGGAGACTGAATCGATTTGTATATGGCACACCGAGATGGCTGACAAATAGACCTTTAGAGTAGAGGGAGATTTCCCCTCATCAAAAAGGTCCTATAAAATTTGCAGTATAACTGCCATAGGGCATGCAGTGGGTTCAAATCCACGAGCCAAACACCATGTCTGAAACATGCCCCACTTACAACAATACTGAGAACGAGTGGAGACTGCCCTGGTGTTTTGTAGGGTGGCAATCACCCTGTTTCATAACCCCAGGCGGCTCAAATGCAGCCGTTCAGATGCCAGAACCAGCTGCAGGCTCAACGGGTTGGGGTGCCACAGGGTACCCTGTTGCAGGTCGTGGCACATGGGCAGCTCCCACGGCTGACTGCTCAGGAGCTGTATCAGAGGGAGAAAAACTCTCCTGTGCTAGTAAGGAGCTATTAAGAGCACCCTGGTCCACTCCTGTCTGACCTTCTCCAAACACAGCGGTAGCAGTGGAAACACAGAGTAGATGCGCTGGCCACGGGTGTGCCAGTGCATCTTTCCCTAGAGGTCCTCCTTCTCCTTTTATGGAGAACCACAGGGGACAATGCGTCGATTCCCGAGAGGCAAAAAGGTCTACTTCCGCTCTCCCAAATGAGGCTCACGACCTCGGGACGGGTGTATCCACTCCATGCCGCCGGGGACTGCCTGAAGTGAGAGGAGGTTCACTTGGGCCCACAGCAGAAGCTTGTAGGCCACACAGTGGAGACTGGGTGACCGTAAACCGCCCTGGTGGTTTACATAGGACACCACAGACGTGTTGTCCATATGGACAAGCATGTGTCTCCCCTGAACCTGCTCCAAAAATTCCTGCAAGGACAGGTACACTGCCTGCAGTTCCAAAATATTGATGTGGCGACCCTTCCACGGGGGCTGTCACACACCCTGTACATGCCTCGGCCATTCCACACTCATTAGCCATTAGCATCTCATCTACAGCGGGACCAAATGTGTGGCCTGGAGTGACCGGAGCGTCCAGCAGTGCCGTCTTGTCTGCGTCAAGCACACGTGTCAGGTTTCTGCCTATTGCTTGTCTGCTAAGCTTGGACAGCCGTAGCAGGTTCCTGTAAATTAGGCGCAGCTCGTCCAGTTGCTGAGACGAGGGCCTATGGTTCTCAGAGAGGGACCCCATAAGTTGAGCCTGGTAAGCTACAAGTATGGTGTTGTAGTTAGCCAGGCGTGCGGTAAACACACTAGCAAGGTATGCTTTCTTTAAAATGACTTGCGTCACTCTGCACTGCTCATTCGGGCACGCTGCATCCTTGGCTAGCAAAGACAGGTTGGTAGGCTGAACAAGCGCAGCAATGGGGGCCGCTACTGGCGGAAAGTGGGTAAGACCCAGCTTGTCCGCTTCGAACACTCTGTACAGTGAGTCTACACAACGGGAAACAGCCACAGCCGTAGCTGGGTGAGCCCAAGTAACCTGCAGCTCGAACAGAAAATCGGGGTGGAGACACACAGACACACAGACACACAGACACAGACACACACACACACACACACACACACACACACACACACACACACACACCCGAAAGGAAACTCAAAGCAAAACACACGGTAAACAATACTGTAAAATGAATAAATAATCTATATTGTAATATATAAATTTCAGCTGAGCAAGTTATCGACTTGATGCACCAAGATCCCGGGAGGGACGGCAGTAGAGCCGCAGGGTTCCCACGACACACAAGGCCGCAGTGCGACTTAAACAACGCTAGCTGAAATACAGAAAGAATACAGAAAAGCATACAGAAAACACGCTAGAAATAATAAAATGATTATTATAGCAATTCCGTAATAATTCTGCACTTTTTTTTTTTTTAAAGCAATTGCTTAATTCCCATGAATGCCAACAAACTTCTGTGTGAAAATGTAGCCGAGTATGTTGTGACCCCATATCACTGCAAACTACTTTGTGGTCACGTGTGTACTTGCTGGGATGTTTTTTAAAAAAATTTAAAAAAAAAACATTTCTACTCAAATCACACGTTGTGTTACAAGTAGAATCATGGACTTAACCATTTTTCATGACCACACACACACACACACATTACAATTTCCAGGACCAAAAAATAATGTCATACTACGATGCACAAGCGTTTCAGTCAAAACTGCAACTGTTACCCCAGCTGTATCGCAATAACTAAAACTATGACGACGATTATATCAGTTTCTCATTATTAAATCCTGCCAGTGTGTGCGGTTCTTCTTTGAATAGCAGACACAAATCCAGAATTGAAACAATGACAGTAACTTGTGTTTAATAACTGGCTTCAGAACAAGAACACATTCTAACTCAGTCGCAGCTCTCAGTAACACTAACTCACTGGTGGCACATTACTAGGTCACACAGCTGTTGAATATACACATAACCCCCTCCGCTTGTAACAGCACATTCATAAACGTCCAAGACATGACATTAACACTTTGACACAAAGTCATCACAAAACTGCCAAAACAACTATTTACTGTAGGACTGTATTAAATTGCATGTCCGATTTTAATTATAGATGCGGTTAACAAATAAAACTAAAATTCTTTAGCAGGGTCTTACATTAAAAGGCATCCGATTACAAAATTATATTTTATTTTCTATAATTTACAAAAAATATCTTACAAGCATCTAACGGTAGACATGATTTATGAATACTGTTCATATATTATTTCAATACTATATTTAAAAGCGCAGACTTAGTATATTGTATTTAAAATATATATATATATATATACAGTACTGTGCAAAAGTTTTAGGCAGGTGTGAAAAAATGCTGTAAAGTAAGAATGCTTTCAAAAATAGACATGTTAATAGATTATATTTATCAATTAACTAAATGCAAAGTGAGTGAACAGAAGAAAAATCTAAATCAAATCCATATTTGGTGTGACCCACCCTTTGCCTTTAAAACAGCATCAATTCTTCTAGGTACACTTGCACAAAGTCAGGCATTTTGTAGGCATATAGTCAGGTGTATGATTAAACAATTATACCAAACAGGTGCTAATGATCATCAATTCAATATGTAGGTTGAAACACAATCATTAACTGAAACAGAAACAGCTGTGTAGGAGGAATAAAGCTGGGTGAGGAACAGCCATACTCAGCTAACAAGGTGAGGTTGTTGAAGACAGTTTACTGTCAAAAGTCATACACCATGGCAAGACTGAGCACAGCAACAAGACACAAGGTGGTTATACTGCATCAGCAAGGTCTCTCCCAGGCAGAAATTTCAAGGCAGACAGGGGTTTCCAGATGTGCTGTCCAAGCTCTTTTGAAGAAGCACAAAGAAATGGGCAACGTTGAGGACTGTAGACGCAGTGGTCGGCCAAGGAAACTTACTGAAGCAGATGAAAGACACATCATGCTTACTTCCCTTCGCAATCAGAAGATGCCCAGCAGTGCCATCAGCTCAGAATTGGCAAAAAACAGTGGGACCCTGGTACACCCATCTACTGTCCGGAGAAGTCTGGTCAGAAGTGGCCTTCATGGAAGACTTGCGGTCAAAAAGCCATACCTCCGACGTGGAAACAAGGCCAAGTGACTCAACTATGCACGAAAACACAGGAACTGGGGTGCAGAGAAATGGCAGCAGGTGCTCTGGACTGATGAGTCAAAATTTGAAATATTTGGCTGTAGCAGAAGGCAGTTTGTTCGCCGAAGGGCTGGAGAGCGGTACACGAATGAGTGTCTGCAGGCAACAGTGAAGCATGGTGGAGGTTCCTTGCAAGTTTGGGGCTGCATTTCTGCAAATGGAGTTGGGGATTTGGTCAGAATTAATGCTCTCCTCAATGCTGAGAAGTACAGGCAGATACTTATCCATCATGCAATACCATCAGGGAGGCATCTGATTGGCCCCAAATTTATTCTGCAGCATGACAAAGACCCCAAACATACAGCGAAAGTCATTAAGAACTATCTTCAGTGTAAAGAAGAACAAGGAGTCCTGGAAGTGATGGTATGGCCCCACAGAGCCCTGATCTCAACATCATCGAGTCTGTCTGGGATTACATGAAGAGAGAGAAGCAACTGAGGCTGCCTAAATCCGCAGAAGAACTGTGGTTAGTTCTCCAAGATGTTTGGGCCAACCTACCTGCCGAGTTCCTTCAAAAACTGTGTGCAAGTGTACCTAGAAGAATTGATGCTGTTTTGAAGGCAAAGGGTGGTCACACCAAATACTGATTTGATGTAGATTTTTCTTCTGTTCACTCACTTTGCATTTAGTTAATTGATAAATATAAACTATTAACATGTCTATTTTTGAAAGCATTCTTACTTTACAGCATTTTTTCACACCTGCCTAAAACTTTTGCACAGTACTGTATATATATATATATATATATATATATATATATATATATATATATATATATATATATATATATATATATATATATTAATTGACAATCTTATCTGGCTGTTTACTTGCTGACATTTAATGTTTGCAGAAGTTCATCAATTTTATCCTGAAGGGAAGAGAGGTCTCGCTCTTTTTCTTTAGCAGTTCTCCTCATGCTGTTGGATTTATTAATCCACGTCAAATGTCCTGTTGATTCTGCTTTCTCAGCAAATTCAACAGACGAATTTATTAGACTGCCAATGTCCGTTTCAATTCTCCTTTTCTTTTTTCTGAGATCCTCTACCTCATCCATCACAGATTTTCTTTTGTGACATTGCTGCTCCTTTTTTTTTTTCTTTTCTTGTGCCTTATTGTCCAGCACCAGAAGTGCAAAAGCTGTTTTGTGATTTGCACATTTAGTATTCCACCAACTGACTGAATGCGAGCGAGGAGAATGCATTGCGATACTAATGATTCCTCATGCAGGTTTTCAACTTCAAGCCCCTTATTCACCGAAAACCCTTGTTCAACACTTGCCTGGCCATGCGAAAGCAGCAGAAATGTTTGAATAATGTTCCACAAATCTGTAAAAGATGGATTACTGGCCATGTGTTCATACAGAAGGGCATCAACTCTGTCACTCATTTCATAATCTTTGAATCATGAATCACTTCCATAAACTCTTCGAACTGGTGAAGTATATCGTCACTCTTTTGGCATCCATTAAGATCTTTGAAATTTTCTTCATATTTTCACAGCACTAGCAGAGGACATAGGCCTTGGATCTAGGGCAGACATGCTTCTCACAAGAGCATATTTGATTGGCGATTTCTCCAGTAATTTACCCACAATCTTAGCCAGCGCAGTTCTGCGTTCCAATTTAAATTCAAGCACTGACTTTTCACCGTTAACAAATCTTTTAAAACGCTGTCTGCCCCAAAGCCCACTTATACCTTTTTGAGGTTGCAGTAAAATCTTCCTTTTTGACAGGATCCACTTGCATTGGCTTACAACAAGCGTTGTGGCTTCTTTTGGAACATCAGATCTAACAAATCTTTTCATGAGCCCTTTGATAACACGTTGCATATAAAATCACAAAGGAAGGGCTGCATAGGCTTAGGCTGGAGAAAAGCTGATTTTAGCAGTAGCCAGGTTGTCACTGCACATTGCCTTAACTGTTTCAAAGGATTTATTTTTCGGATCAGCGCACTTCTTTTCGTTCACCTGTTTAACATACAGTGGCTCTACGCAATACAGTATTCACCCCCCTTGGACTTTTCCACATTTTATTGTGTTACATGGAGTTTTTGCCACTGATCAACACCAAAAAAGTCCATAATGTCAAAGTAAAAAATAAAATCTACAAATTGTTCTAAATTAAATTACAAATATAAAACAGAAAATAATTGATTGCATAAGTATTCACCCCCTTTGCTATGACCTAAATAAGCTCTGGTGCAACCAACTGTCTTTAGAACATAATTAGTTGAATGGAGTCTACCTGTGTGCAATTAAGGTGTTTCACATGATTTCAGGTAAAATACACCTGTCTCTGGGAGATCCCACAGTTGGTTAGTACATTTCCTAACAAAAACTACATCATGAAGACGAAGGAACATTCAATGCAAATCCGGAATAAGGTTCTTCAAAAGCAACAATCAGGGGTAGGATATAAGAACATTTCCAAGGCACTGAATATCCCCCGGAGCACTGTAAAGCCCGTTAAGAAATGGAGAGAATATGGCACAACTGTGAATCTATCAAACAGGCCGTCCTTAAAACGTGATCCGGTGAGAAGGGCACTAGTCAGGGAGGCCACCAAGAGGCCTATGGCAACTCTAAAGGAGTTACAGTCTTCCACGGCCGAGCTGGGAGACACTGTGCATATGGCAACAATAGCCCGGGTGCTTCACAAAACTGGCCTTTATTAGGAGAGTGGCAAAAGAAAGCCATTGTTGAAAAAAAAACTCACATCAAATCTCAGCTAGAGTTTGCCAGAAGGCATGTGGGAGACTCTGAGACCAAGTGAAAGAAGATTCTTTGGTCTGATGAGTCCAAAATAAAGCTTTTTGGCCTCAACACTAAGCGCTATGTTTGGCGCAAGCCTAACACAGCACATCATCCTGAGAACACCATCCCTACCGTGAAGCATGGTGGTGGCAGCATCATGCTATCGAGATGCTTCTCTGCGTCAGGGCCTGGAAAGCTTGTGACGATAGAGGACAAAATGGATGCAGCAAAGTACAGAGAAATCCTGGAGGAAAACCTGCTGAAGTCTGCAAGAGACCTGGGACTTGGGAGAAGACTCATCTTCCAGCAGCTCAATGACCCCAAACATACAGCCAAAGCTACACTAGAGTGGCTTAAAAATAAAAAGGTCAATGTCCTGGAGTGGCCCAGTCAAAGCCCGGACCTCAATCCAATTGAGAACATGTGGAAAGAGTTGAAAATTGCTGTTCACCAAAGGTCCCCATCCAACTTGACGGAGCTTGAGCAATTTTGCAAAGAAGAATGGGCAAAAATTGCAGTGTCCAGATGTGCAAAGCTGGTAGAGACTTATCCAAATAGACTCATGGCTGTAATTGCTGCCAAAGGTGGCTCTACCAAATATTGACTCAAGGGGGTGAATACTTATGCAATCAATTATTTTGTGTTTTGTATTTGTAATTAATTTAGAACAATTTGTATATATTATTTTTCACTTTGACATTATGGAATTTGTGTTGATCAGTGGCAAAAACTCCTAATTAAATCCATTTTGATTCCATATTGTAACACAATAAAATGTGGAAAAGTCCAAGGGGGGGTGAATACTTTTGAGAGTCACTGTACTTAATGACATTAGGCCAAACTTCAAGTGCTCTCTCCTCTACCGGAACATTTTCTAGCCATCTATGCTGCCAGTTTCAAAGGAAAGCGTTCACTACCTGTGATTCGAAAGGCTCAAGACACAGTAATGCGATTAACACGTGTTAAAATAATTAATCTCCAAAAAATGTACGCTTTAAAAATCACAGAAGTTAATTGCAATTAATTGACAGACCTAATATATATTTTACCTTATGCATGCCAGTTTCAGCAGCCTTGCGTACCCAGTGGTTGAAAAACAGTGTTCTATCACACGGTAGATGCCCGCTGCTAAATTACAGCATGAACTGTGAATCAAATTTAAAAGCAATCCGCACAACTAGTGTTTTTTTTTTTTAATTGTTAAATTGCCGTAATGAAAGCTCAGTTCATATCTATTGGACAGCAAATACAAAACAAAGACAATTGTATGTTACTATCCACTAAAACCAGCCAATCAATACTTTCCACCGACAACTACCTGCAACTGCCGAACCAGCCAATCACAGCATGTCAGCTCAGATAGCATCTTTCAACAACAAACTGAGCCACAGATAATTCAGTAATATTGCTCCATTCCAATATCTGGCACTGTCCAGATAAGCTTTAACCAGCTCTGACAAGTAAAAAAAAGTTAAGTTTAAAGTTATTCATTTTTTCTCTAATTATGTATGTGATCCTTTATTAAAATTCTTGGGGAGTATTTTCCTAAAACTTCTCATTACAAATTCAAGGTAAATGTAGGTTTTAAAAGTATTTAGAATGAGAAATAGTTTTCCCAATAGTGATAGTGCCATCTCGATGAAGACTACCATGTGGTAGTTGACCTTGACTCATAAGCCCAGTCGCAGTCAACTACCAATACTTTTCAATTGTTTAAACTGGAATTTAAAAGGGTAAAATAAAAAATAAAAAACCATTACACCATAACGGCTAACTAAAGGTTCTCTGAAACCCATGGATTCCTTTAGGGATAATAAAGGACATAATTATCGTTTTGTCCAAAATGATTTGGTTTTTGGGGAGGTGGGTTTATTAAAATTGAATGCTGTACTACTGGGCACTAAACGGCTTTAAATAAAATATGTGCAATGACAATCCAGGAAAAAAAGCACAATAATCACATTTAGCAATTTTGAAGCCAAAGTCGTCGCTCCTTTAAATTATTTATGGAACATCCTACTTTACAACTGAGCCTTACAAACTGTAGTACATCTTTAAACCTAGTATACTCCTTTTAAACAGACGAACAGTCAGACTGGCAGAAGACCCCAGTCCCAAACACAAGTTGGCTTGTTTTATAGAGCTTGATTAATGCTAATCTTGGGACTACCTTACCTTAGACAACATAGGTAGAGTAATTAGTGCTCACCTGTCTGTGAAACCAGACAAATGTATTACAAAATTAAAACTATAGTCTACCTTCAAAAAGAGGACAACTACTAAGTGTTAAAAAAACAAACACACACACACAATGTTGATTACATTTCCTGTGAAAGGTAATGAAGATGAAATAATAATAATGTCATTCCATCTACATTTTATCAAAATTTGTGCCATTATTCTGCAGTGCACCAAGCTACAAACACAATCAGGATAATATAATTCTACAGGATGTTTAATTGATATCTTTTAATCTTTTTATTTATGTAAATGCCTTGTTGCCATGGGCAAATACATTCTAAACTTGGTAAGAGAGGTCTAAAACCTTCCAGTGTCATTTCTACACTGTAATACTTGGTTCTATATCTTGTACAATTTGTAACCAGTTCAATCGAAACCGAATTGTTTTTGGGGTGGCACATGGAAACAAGGCTTAACAATGCCTTTCTAGCCATTACTGTTCCAGCACAAGGATGTCACTATTAGCTGGCTAAGATGTAAGGGTGAGAAAAGGGGTATTAAACACAAAACAGGCTTGGGTTAGAAATGGGAGGAGGAGTGCAGGGTTATAGCTTAACGACAGGGCAGTAAGTACCTTTCTAACAGTTTTAGCGGGACTAAAAGCCTGCTCTGTGAGATCGAGCCCATCAATAGTTTCCGTACAGTCTGAGAGCGGAGCATCCTGCAACAGTAAACTGAGTAAAACACAGCAAACCAAGCCCTGGATTTTACATCAACAACCAAGAAATTGAAATCAGCCCATTAGCATGCAGAAAACATTCACAATAGAAAAAATATGATACTGACCACATGCACACACACCACACACAATATGATATGGTGTTATGGGGTATGAATAGAAAGAGTGTCTACTAGTCAAACTTCATAATACACTTCAAAACTATTTTGTATGTGTGTTCACAATAATAGAATTATGTGCAAGTATTTTTTTCCCCCTGAATTCAAATCGGATAGGGTTGTGTATGCAAACAGAATTTGGGAAACAGCTTGCATAACCAGTACACACATTCAATAAAATCTGAAGTGCGAATTACATTTATTAAAATGTACATCATGCTCAACATTACCCAGGCCTGGGTAAGAGTCAAGCAACTCTAAAAACTGATTACAATGTATTAAATGGAACAAGACAATAGTTTTCCCCCACCATTTTGTTAACATTTGAATGTAGGCCAGTATGTTAAAAGCTTCTTACAGTTGTGTCTATGGGATTGTTGTCATCACAGAAAATAAATGAGAAAATAAATAGAAATGATGGAGGAGTACCAAAAGAAAGTTATTTTGAAAGCCTGACTAGTAATGCAAGATATATAAATGGGAAACATTACTGCTGCAAATCTTACATGCACTTTTATGATTGAATTGCATTTTAAGCAATGGCCATATTTACATGTGGACATGCTTTAATTTTTGGACTGAAGCCTTTTTTTAAAAAAAACAGAGCTCTTAAAAAGCCAACCTGCATATTTGCAGAGTTATGACACAGCATGTGGTTACCTAACACTTACCTGCCAGATTGTTGTAACTCTCTGCAGTCAAAGAACAATTTTACAATTACATGTTAGGTGTAGATGTATTGCACACATGGTTAGTAACTTGCAATACAAAAAACATTTAAATCTTGCACTCACCTGCACAAAGTTTCGATCCATCACAGATCCTGTAAGCACTTGAGACTGAGGGCCAGCAGTTTTAATATCCTGTAAATTTTGCTCCCGTATCTACAAAAAGAAACAAAAATGTTAATGTAAAAATGTTTATCCTATATATTTAGTCTATACCATCTGCACATGCCACGTCATTTTAAAATGCTTTAGAAAAATTAGAACAGAAAAAGTTGCAAAAGTTTAAAAACAGATGTTTTTATTTATTTAAATATGTATTCAGCATACAAAACTAAGCTACCAGATCATGTTTACAGTGTGATCCTGTCAGAGAAACCATCATTGGTTTCTTTGTTTTTTTCAAAAACTCATCATATGCAATGTTTTAATATATTGTACACCACTGTACTTTAATGCTGGACAGGGAAATAACATGTATACATAAACAGACTTTAAAAGTTAAGTGTAAAAAGCTGTCAGGATGTTAACAATAAAAAGAAAAATTATAGGTACGTTATTTTAACAGTTGTAGCAACACGTGTGGACGTATAACGCTATATTTTTCTGAACTCGCTACTTACTCTAAGGACAAGCATTTAGTAAGCGTTAACCACTTTTTAATATAACAAAAACTAAACTAACCAATTTCTAGTAAAACCAACAAATAACCTTTTATTAAAAAAACAAAACTAATTTCATTTAAAGTATTAGTTCATGACAAAATTATTGGCACCCCTTTAGTACTTCGTGTGTCCTCCTCCTTTTGCTTTTATTAAGGCTTTCAGATGTTTCTGATCTTTAACCAGTATGTTGCATCTTGTTGGTGAAATCTGGGTCCATTCTGTCTTGCATATTTCTTTCAGCTCAGACAGACTGGATACACATTGGGGCAATCTCCAAGGGGAAAAAGAAATGTCTCGCCTTTTCCTCACACTATTTTGGTAGTAATTTTGTGTTGTATGTAGTTTTCTTAGCCAGAGAAATTCTCCTTCTAAATGCAAATAACCAAATTAAAATACAGGAGGGTATATTTCAATGTTTCTGTCTAACCTGCAATTTGGCCTTGTGCGACTACTCATATTAGTACCGCTTTTTTAAAACTGGGTTTCCACAAACTTTTTAGGATGTGTTAAAAACTGCAAGTGCAGCCTGGCTCATTTGGCCACCAAAAAAATTAACCAGAGCATCAGTATTCCATACGATTTAAACACATTTCTCAGTGTTGTCCATCGTGACTTTCTGGAAATTCATTATGTAGTAGGTCTTGCAGCAACCTGATGTTAGGACCCGTATTTGCAATTTTGATCAAATCAATGGAACCGACTTTTTTTCTTTCATGTTTTCGTACTTTTAAAGCAAATCTTGCTCAATGAATTTGCTCAAGCCTAGTGTTGTCGGGAGATGGCAGCAATAATACAGCTACGTTAATTTAATACATATTTTGGTACAAACTTGGCTTTTTTTTTTGTATCTTATTGCTGAGGGACAGAACAATCTAGACTAAAGCAATCAGCTATCCAATGACCAATCACAAAGATAACACAAGTAAGTGAAAGGACTTTGTTATTTATTTATGTATATTTATTGCAAAGAGTATTTTTTTTTTTTTAAATTTGTAGTAGCTTCAGTATTTTTTTTATAAACTTTGCTTATAAAACAACTTAACTATAAAAGCACTTTATGCGTCAAATGCAATAATCTGAAACATGTAATAAATGGTGTAACAAAAAAAATTGAATAAAAAAAACAATGAAGATGTCTCTAAACCTCACGTACTGTATGATTATTTTTTCCTATTTGGTCGAAGATGCTTGCCAATAAAAGGTTGCTTGGCACAGCCTTCAGTTGTAGTTGAAAGTTGCACGAGGTTACTTCACAAACGGGATTTTCACTGCTAAAGTCTCATAAGCATAACATACGACTTCGACGTTTCCATGCAAAAAAGAAAAAAAGAAAGAAAAACTGAGTTTTTGGTCACTTATACGACTTTTCAGCATGAAAACGTTATACAATTCTTTTAGACGTGCACTTCCTATACAGCGTGAAATATGCACATAATCACTGGAGAGACTAAGCTGCTTAGAAGCCCAGCCAATGTCTCACTACAGCTTTTTTCAGATCAGTCCAAAGCATTTCTATTGGATTGAGATCTGGTGAGATTACGAAGGTCATTCGAGAACTTTTATCTTCATTTTCAACTCCAGTTGACTTAGCCGTATGCTTTGGGTAGTTAGAAGTTTTCATTCAGCCTACAAGGAGATGTTATCATTGTAGGTTGTAAAATGTTTTGATACATGCCTGCATTCATTCATTCAATCTTCAAATCACATGAATGTCTCAAGTCTCTGAACTGTTAAAACACCCCCATATCATGATCAAATCAGCTCCATGTTCGGTTTTCTTCATTGAAGGATTTCCCCTTTTTTCAACAAACATTCTACATTGGGGAAAAGTTATATTTTATTATCATCAGACCAGAGAATTTTGTTGAAGAATGCTTGATTCTTGTTCATTGTTCTTGGCATATTTAAGAAATTGTCTTAGAAGGCTATGTGTGAATCCAACACCTTTGTCTTGATCATCATCTGCTTTGTTAACAAAATGTTTTTCTTCAACAGATGTTTGAAATCTGCAACTTTATAATGCAGCTTAATTACTATGTAATTACTACTAATCAATGAATCTATTGAGTTTAAATTAGTTGTATTACATTTGTACAGATTTGTCATGAACATGTTTTAAAATTGCCTAATTGCTTTAAACAAGTTTTTATAAAGATTGTTTGGTAAAACTACTACAAACTGTATTTTGGTCTGTCATAGTAATTGGTGGCTAATGTTCACCAATTAAAAATGCTGGCATATAATGGTTTTCTTGAATTATCTTATATTAAAGTATAGGGTGCCAATACTTTTGTCTGCGTACGTAGATTGCATAGTGGAAAGCTTGATTCAAGGGTGAAGGCGGCTGGTGGGCTTACAGCTGAAATTACTTTTAAAATAAATATTTAGGTTGAGTGCATTTAAGATTGAATTATGGAAAATAGTAACACTAATTAGAGCTGAGCATCTTGAAAATGTAAATCACCAAGCACCATGTGTACAAGTAAAATTCATAGGTTACATACAAATGGGTTGTTCCTCCATTTTTCCCCCCGATACTCAATAAGAGCAATAACAAACAGGTCCTTAAGAATCCTAGTTTAGCATACAATTTAAATAAAGTGGTTGATGGACACTGCACCTTTAAAAACATGCAAACTACAAATGCATTTACAGTCATTATCTTAACAATACCACACCTTGTTCCTCATCGCCTGGACCTCTTTTGGGTTAGTGTTCAAAGGGACAAACTGATTGGAAGCAGTGGCAGCAGCTTGTCTGAGTCCTTCCTCTTTAGTCCACTGCAATATCACGAAAAATATTAAAATGCATTGCAAAAAAAACAAACAAAAACACAACCAGGGGACACAAACCATACAGCACAGTACATCATGCATTTCAAATGAAATTTCTATTAAATTACAAGTAGAGCATGTAACCAATGATGATGCAACTGGCAAAGTATTTTCTGAAAAATATATTGCATTTAAAAATTAACCGTACCCAGTGCATTACTATACATTAAGGCATTACTAATAACGTATTTTATTATACATAAAAATAGGCTGCTATACATCATGCATTTGGTGGGGGGGTGGAGGTATAGTCCCATCAGGCAGGAAAATTATTTAAAACACTGATTCTAAATCTCAATCCTTTTTGCTTTGTTACTCCTACTTTAAAACATGCATAAATATTAATGCTCTCTGAGATTTATGCAGTCCCCCATTAACTGCTTATGAATAGAAGTGATCTATTGCACAGCTTAGTGGTCACTTGTTTCTGATAGTTCATGAACTAAACTAGTACAATAAAACAATGGTATGCTACACGTTCTGAACTTCCCTCAATAAATACATTGTTGGATTGGTGCATGCTCATCTGAATTTGTCCCTGGCAGTACTTTGTTGAATATTACATGGAGACACTTGCCTGCAGATAGTAGGCGAATGGGATGGCTGCCGATTAAGTGGCCATTAGGGATATATTCTAAGCCCTAATGTTTTTTGCTACTGGTTACTTCAGGCAATTAAAAAAAGTTATAGGGTCTGTTCAACTGACCTAAAATCAAATCAAAAAAAAAAATCCCAGATAAAAATAAAATCAGTATGCAATTGCCTTGTGTTTTTCAATAATGGTTGTTTTAAGATCTGTCTCTTTTTAACGGAATAGATATATTAACATAAAAAGCCTTGTCAAACTTGACGAGTATTATCATCATTGATAAATCGCTCTGGAAAACACAGAACACCAAAGCACCTTAAGCATAAGATGAAAAGGCTATGGAGGGTGATGTGAAGCTATGTGAAGGAGTTGATACATTGCATGAGTGGGCATAACTAAAGTTTTGTCTAAAACTAATACGGGTGCAAAATATTAGAACCTCTTCTGCCTTTCTACACTTATTACAATTCATTAATCATTAATAACATAATATTATTCCATCCAAAGTGTGCTTCTAAAATAGTTTACTTTATGCAGAAATTGCACCAGGCCTTTTGGTGATGTCTGGCATTATAAACATTACTTACAGCAATACCAATTAAATTTAAAAAACAAATAAAAAGGACTGTAGTCCCTTTCCAAGTCAATTTGTCAAAATAGTTAAAATAGTTAACAATTTTGGATATAATATAGTTTTGCCATTTAGTTTTGCCATTTCACTTCCTTAAAAGGAAATAACCATTACTGCTGCAGTGGATTACTTTCCCTGAATACAGTAAGATTTCAGATTTTGCATAACAGAAATTGCTTTGGAGTTGTTCTTGGAGGAAGAGTGATCCATGGGGGTGGGTTGTGGCGGAAACGAGTGCCGTGGTTATGCCAACACACACAATTAAACCAGAATAGGATAATTATTTTATCATTACTTGAATAATCAAGTTTATTCAAAACATGTCAAGTGTAGAAAGTATAAATCTTTCAAGTGTCAAAATAGGTTATTTCTTTAAATTTTGGTAACTTTGAACTTATGTTGGCCAATAAGAGAGACACAATCCTTTCAGAACAGCTTTTCTAGGTAAATACATTAAGCGTTTCATTACGTCATTATTAAGGGTTGTCTAAAACAGTAAGTGCACATTAAATATATAGATATTTCAGAGACAAGTTCAAGTCATCTTTTTCATTACCAGTTTGTCCTCAGTCAAAATGAGTTCC